>OX122902.1:7500-217500 GCA_944738965.1 Nebria brevicollis | reverse complement strand
AAGTGTTGAGTGCACCAGGGTTGCTAACATGTCTATTACAGTTGTAAATAATTCCCTAAAAATAGCATAACAATTTATGTACGTATACTGATTACTGATAACACAATGGTGAATATAAAGCGACTTTGAGCCTGGCACTTACGAGTTGTTATTTAGATCTATGACACCGTAAGTTACAAGTTGGGCCAGTAAGATAGCCCAATCTGTTGTTACAGTTGTATTACGTTGTATTGTATCAAACATACCACCAACTAAAGAAAATCGCAATTGTAATGCGTCCAATAGTAGTTCACGACTTTTAGGTTCATCATAATTGTTCATTCGCTCCTAAATAGAATATATATATATATATAGAACAATGTTACTATATACTATATTTGTATATTTGTTTTAAATGATTACTTACATCTTTACTCATACTCAAAAACTGTGAAAGCTGTGAATGTAGCGACGACAACAAACTCTCCCGTTGGTCATCTTGTCCTTTCAAACAAGTCAAGACAAGCGACAAAAATGGCTGGTGACTCAACAACGACTGCCCCTCATTTTCTGTGTCCATATTTTTCTTGTTTTTGCCCTCTCTAACTTCTTGTTGTTTCCGGCATGACCAATTCCCGGATTCTAACACTTGTCCAGCAACTTTTAACACTCTACCCTGGACAGCGCTTGGCAATTTAGATACTAGAGGTGCCACCAGCCAAATTGATCCAGATTTACCCTTGATATCAATTCTACATGATAAAAAAATCAATAGGAAATGTTTACTAACTAAGATCTGAAATCTAGATGAAACATGACATTACTTATTAGACGTTTTTGAATCTAAGTTAGATGAGTTTAGTTGAAAAACATCTATAGCTGCCTTAGCTACAGTATCTAACCATTGGTTTAGTTCAGAAGAGTTGGTATTGAATTGTTTGAACATTAATTGTAGATCTAACCAAGACATTCTCAACGTCCATTGTTCCAAATTCTGGAAATTAATCCTCCGTAGAACTTCAGTATAATATAGATAATCTAACTGTAGGGACAAACCTCTAAAATCATGCTAATTACACTTTTCTGATCCAACTCGTCCATGGCAGAGCTCGTTTCGGGATAACATATCATGTGTAGTAACCGTTGAGCTTGCGATTGGGTTAATAATGGATCTAATAAATTATCTGGGTGACAAAGCTCTTCTGGGTGGCTTAAGCATCGTTCAAGCACCCATTGTTGCGAGCATATTTCGCGTAATACATGCCAGGCAAATGCTGACAAAGACGCGGTGCCTTCGGTAGGATTTGTTGTTGTGGTTTGTTGCCTAAAAATAGGGAATATTTAGTTGAATGGGTAAGGGACACTTAAAGGGAAGCAACATTTAAGTACCGCTCTCTCAGGTGATTGGCTTGTTTGTACAGTATAATAAAAAAAGCAATGGTATAAGTGTACAGTGCTTGATCTAAAGCCCTAGTAGAGATATATATATATATATATTCATAGATAGAATAAACTTCTGATAAAATAATATTTTTTCAGCATTTGACTGGTTTATTTTATCTAAAAAATATATCCATAGAAGTTGAATAAGAACGATTTTAAATTGGTCATTATTTATAATTATTAAGATGCGTTTTGTATGAACTAGAATTCGATTTGAATCTAATAAAGTAAACAAGTATAATTTAAAATCGTTCCCGACAAATCTAAATAAATATAGTTTACAAACTAGAGTTTCGCGAATATAAATATCTAACACTTTAAACAGAATAATACTCCCATTAGGACAAAAGCAGGTGAATTGTATCGAGTAAACAATATATGTATATATATATATATTATTATTTTTGAAACAAATAAATAAAAGCAATGTTCATTATTAAACACACAAAAGCGAAAAGCTAAATTGTTACTATTAACTAACAAACCTCTGAGCGGTCCGTGTCGTGTTGCCATCCAGTTCTACAACCCTGGCAGAATAAAAATTCCCTTGTTTTTATATAATAAAAATAATAAATAACCAAAAGAAAAAACATATCCTAACTGTAGGCACAAAACAAAAAGCATACGCACGTTAAGTCCAACATGGCGTCTTCGGCGCCTGCCATCATATCACTGGTGCCAAGGATATGGCTGATGCTCAATTCACCGCCCAAACTCACCTGGCTCTTGCCGCCAGTACTCGAATGCGTCGGGGTATCAATTTTTTTACCGATTGCCTTATTTTCTTTGGCTGTAGCATCACCCACAACTAAATACCATAAACACACAGAAAGAATGTATTTTTTTTATGACCAAATATCACATATGTATGTATGTAAGTTACTCAAAACTTACTCAAAATCGCTTTTAACACTGCTAAAACGGGTCCAACATTAATATTATTATGGGCAGCCGCTAATAAGTGTCTGTCACAACTTTGCCGAATACTATAACATTGTTGGCTTGCAGGCAGTGGATGGGGCGAAGTACTAACGGAATAGAGACCCGGTTGGGGACATTCCACAGTTTTAAACAGTCGCAGCAATAAATGGCAGGTCAATCTCATGCCTGCTTCTATACTTATAGTTGATTCAGTTCTTCCCTCGTTTAGCGATTTAACTTTTAGCAAACTAGGCAAAGCAATCCTTGCTACAAAGTCTTCCAAAGAAAAACAGTGGCGAGCTAACAAAAGAACATTTTCAATCATCACACAAGTCAATACGAGATTTGACATCAAGACTAACCAATCAATATTGATGTAAATACTGCCAAAGAGTTATGAATACTCAAATCCTGGATATCAACTTGTGTTAGGACATCCATATAAAAATTTGGATGACTTATTGGACAACACAAGGCAATCAAAACTCCTAGCCACTCCCCCGAGAGTCCATTGCAACAAGACGTCATTTCTGCACACATAATCGATAAATCGTTCAATCTATCGTTATCAGTTTCGCGACACACCGTAACAACAGCGTTGATTACGAAACTGTAACGGTTATTAGGAGATTCAGCCAACTGGCGAGCCCATGCTGGTTCAATCTTTCCTATAAACATATATGAAAAAATGAAAATCAGCTAACTCTCATTTCGGATTGACTTAAATGTGTACCTACCTCCACGTCGGGGATTTGCGAAGATTTCTTGCATAAACTGAGCATTGTAAATACAATTATTGGTGGGGTTTGGTTGCAGAGCGTTGTATAAGGCTGTTCTAATTTTTGGATAAGCATTTCCGAATTCAGTAGCGTGGGGTTTTGTTTTTAGCAAACTACAAGAGGTGTATAAATCGTATAAATGGGCTAAGATACAACGTTCAGCAGAACTGCAATCGCCGGGGTTTGTTACATGTTTGACAACACGGCATAGACCCTCAAAAACAGCAAACGTTTGCTCGGATGATACTGAAAGAATTCATTTATATATTTTTTATTATTACTTTTTTTTTTCATTATTACTACACTACTCACATAATAAACAACAATGATATCGCCTCAAGACCCCTACAACATATAAACTTAATGACGTAGTATAATGTCGCATTAAAACACTTCCTTTCGCTAACAGCTGAGCTTCAACTTCAGGTAACTCTTTTAAGATCTGAATACACACATCAATAAGTCCATAAATATTTAGCGCCAGTTCCATTAAATCAAACAGAAACGCTACATGTTCCTGGACAGGGAGATAATTGGAATTCCCCGACGCAAAACTGTTAAGCATCTCTACAACAGTGGTGCTGCATTGCCACGTCACTACGTGCTGGTCAAAGTAGCTCAAACTTTGGCACTTTTGAGTCGTGGCCTCAAAATTGAACTCGTTACGCGAGTGTTTCTTTACTTTGCCACCTTCAGCTACGTCAATAGAGAATTTTTTTGAAAATAATTTACAAATTTCTTTCGACATTTTTTTGACTGTATGCCTCGCCTCATCTCTCACCTGAAGATAAGATAGGATAGGTTAGGTTAGGTAGTAGATTCGTATACATACACATCATCACCATCTAAATGAGCTTTTGAAACACTAACCTTTCCAACGCCATATAATAAGATATATCTTTGATTGCAGTCATGCTGTGATTCATCCTGAGGTAAAGGAAAATGTGTCGTATACAAGAGATGTCGCGATGGTTTGATCTTGTTGTGGTCTACGTGATCAGTTTCCATCGCAACTGAGTTCATCCCAGATGCGATCATATGAGAATGGTGACCGTGCTCTGGATCTTTTGGACTGTCTGGAGCGTCTAGAGAATTTTGTTGGTCTTCTTTGATATGTTGGAGAATTTTGTCTAAGTCATCATCAATTTTTGAGTCATCGTAATCCATCGGACGAGAATGATCCTTCATAAAGAAATTAAAAAAAATAAATAAAAATAAACGGTCGTAATTAAATACAAACACAAAGCAAAACTTATAGGTACCTCAAGTTTGGCTGGTTTCAAATCAATTCCTGCAAACATATCATCATCTAACCCCTGATTAGCGGGCGTAGCTGGCTTGTTACTATGCGGAGCTCCGCCCTGTCCCCCTACATGCCCCCCTGTTAGTAGATCCCCTCGAGATATCAAGGTGCACATATACGCATCGTGTGAGAACACATCATGTCGAACAAGTTCCGAAAACAGATGCACCAAATTTGTGAACATCGCTCGAGTTTGTGGGCTGGTATTGTCTTCTGAAACAAAGTTAGCGTGCTCACAATTTGGTCACACCAAAACCGAACAAACAGCAAACCTAAAACTGGAGCATCATTGTCTAAGAACTTCATTAACAACGACTGGAACACTGGTAAGCCTCCAGGTTGATTATTTGCAGAGCTGGTAGAATCTTTATCGTCTGAGTTAGTATTTTCAGAATCAGCGCTTGTGACGTCAGATTGCCGTTTATCTAGAAGCCATGCGACAGCCATCGCTCTGTGTTCCCCACAACGCTCATAAGAAACTGCCCATTCACATAAGATTTGAATGATTGCCTCATCCTGGCTAGGATTCTAATTAAAGCAAATATTGAAAATGATTTTCTATTCAAAGATTAAAAAACCAAACTAACTCACATATTCTGTTCGATTTTCTTTTCCGTCAACCGGTGTACTAATTGGATTGTTAGGTGTTGTGGGAGCAAGTTCTTTACTTCCCGGAGGAGTAAATATTTTATTATATAACATGTCTAAAGAATTATTAGAGTCCATTTTGTCGAATCGGTGCCGGTCTAAAGCGTCTAACGCTGATAGGACTTTAGAAGTAGCCATTCCTTTTCAAAGAAAAGAAAATATATAAATAAATAACATTCAGTTTTCAGTCTTTAGTAAATCTAATATACCAGCAGTACTAGTTTGCCATTTATCTGCACACCAGCGACCTTCTGCTTGCCGGCTGCGATTCCGAATATTGTTCTCAGATTGTCGAAGTTGTTTCCGGTATGCAGTATTACTAACGCGAGCCGGCATTGGCAGCATAGATGGAGCAACTTGCATCAAATCTAACGGCGAACCATGCAAAACGGATGTTGCCCGATTTTCGCCAACACCACACCAGACCAACGCCGTTGGGCACTCTAGGCCTACAACCTAACAACGGAACGGAACGGAACGGAAATGTAATGTAACGTAACGTAACGTAACCGAGTCTAGCCATGCGCCAGTAACTAACCTGTAGAATACAACTAAGCTCGAGAATAATATCTCGATGATGGGGGCAATTCAAATACTCATTGAACGTCATCTGTAACGGATTCGTTGGGACTAAATCCTTCTTGGATTCTTTATCAGATGGTTGGGGTTCAGTTTTGATTTGGTCGCTATTACTTTGGGGAGACGTTAGGTTCAGGGTGGTTTCGGCTACACTATTACACATGTAAGCGAGTTTTTTCGCGCATAGGAAACCTAAGCGGCGGGATAACAATTCAGACTGGACGAACTCGTCCAAGAATTGTAAGGCTAAGGGGAGGTACAATTTTAAGATACCATCATCAGAGGGTTGTGATTTCATTTTGTCTAAGAGTTCGAGGATCCAGTTGAGATACTCTTGTCGTTCCAGTAATCCTTATAATTTATTTAAATATTTAGTTTAATATTGATCATATAGCGGGAGTATTTTTTTTTACCTTCTTCATACATATATTTGGCGAGTTGAGTGCAATAGCCCCATTGGCGACTTGCGAATTTATATTCGCTTTCTATAGTCGCGGTGGTATGTGCTGGTGAGTGCATTGGGGCCTGGAGGGCCCCAACAGAACTCACAGCGGTCGTGTTATTTGAGGGTTTATCCCCAAAATGGTGATAATAGTCTTGGAGTTTAGGGATTTGATCTTTTAAGAATTTTATTAACGTTGCGGTCCATTCTATTTATTATTAACAAGTATGTATATAAAGTACACTACTACACGACATGACAAATTATCGACACTTACCCGTGGTTGGGTCAGGTAACTGGCGCTTTTTAATCTTCGCTTCGCTAACCGCGACTGTGTAAGCAGAGCTTAACTTAATAAACCAAGCCGCCCTCAACATAGGAACCTGATACTCGCATAGCATAGTGAAAATCTCTTCTTTTTTATTAAAATTCGGCGCCTTTTTCGCTAAATTCATCAACGGTTTGTTACCAGCCAAATCTTTAAACCAAGCCTCAATGGCGTTTTTAGTCCGAATCGTGGCAGGCCAGAAGTTATCTTTCGGGTTAATTTGCTGGCGTTTTCGACCAGAGTCGGGTAGAGTGCTCAGTTCTTCTTTTCGGGCGATAATAGCGTTGAAGTACGCCCCGATTTTGCTAGCCGAAACGTTGCAGTTTCGCGCTGACCCAAATTCATCATTAAGCTGGGGCATAGTCGCGAACCCATGTTTAACATTGGTGCTAGTGAGTTCATCTTCTTTTTGTTTGGGTTCTTGGGGGTACACATCAGGGGGGCCTATACGTTGCTTTTTTAAGGGGCGTTTTTCGTAAGATAGGGTCATCATTTTGAGTGACTCAATTTGAACTCAATTTTAACACACGAATAATATACTATTTAATTAACCTATACTTTTGGATTTTATCTTAAAACTATCATTATTAAAATTACCATCAAGACACACATACACAAACATGACAGGTTGCCATTTTGAATTTGTGGTTAGTTATTTAAATGTACATATGTAAGTATGTTTATATTTAGAAATTACATTTTTTAACAAACAATTTAAATCTCATATCTATGATTATATATAAGTAATTAAACAACGATAAAACTATCTGAAGATGTAATAAATATCGGTATTTTGTTTAAATGAAATAAAAAACATTATTTATTATTGTTGTTATCTAAGTGGCCCTGGCCATTACTTATACGTAGCAAAATAAAAGTAATGTAATCATGAAAAATACTTGCATAACTTATGAACCAAAATAGGTCTTTATTCATGTTAATAAAAATCAATAGACAATTTACCACCATTTAATGAATTAGAGATTATATCTAAAATAAATATTTACAATTATGCAACTGACCTTGGTTTTGCATAATAGTTATATGAATCAAATTTTAAAATAATGACATACGTCCCAAAAATAAGCAAACTGTCAAAAATAATCAATTTTCTTTCACCATCATGAGAACGAAGTAAATTTATCAAAATTCTTCGTGAAAAATACTAAAAACAAAACGATGGCTTTACGCCGTATGCTAAGCTTCGGTGAAATACCTCAATTATGGTAAAAAAAAAAATTGAAATAGGTTAAGTATCCCATTTAAAAGATGTATTATTCCAGTAAGACACAAGTAACATATAACAAATTCCCAAAAAGTGTTCGAAACTTTAAAAGAAGTCGAAATGAAGTTCCAAAATTGGAGCCTGAAGCTGTTCAAACACCATTTACAAATTTACCAACGATCACAGGTCCTTTGCCGATCGCACGGTTGTGGAAACCGATCGGTTTTACAATAATAGTCAGTAATATATTTAATAAAACACTAGATAAGGGTTTGAAATAGATATGCTTTAGTTCAGTTCTTCATGTTTCGTGGGCGCAGCGATATGGCAATATGAAAATATGCGAGCGCATGCTTTACGTATGATGCGCAAACCCGTTGGCTGGTTCCAAAAGTCGCTAGCTCCATATAAAGCAGTATGTTTATATATATATATATATATGATAAGCGAAGGTTTTTCTTCTTCTTTTTTTTAAATGTTTCTTTTAACTTACAGGGCACTATGAGAAGAGAAATAAATAACTGGTGGAATGGTTTGTCGCAATCTGAGCGATTATTTGTACCCATATGTGCCGCAAATGTGCTTGTATTTTTGGCGTGGCGCGTGCCACGTTTTCAGCCTGTAATGTTGAAATATTTCTGTTCGAATCCCGCCAGTCACGTTATTTGTTGGCCTATGATTTTATCAACGTTTAGTCACTATTCAGGTTTTCATATATTCGCCAATATGTATGTTTTACATAGTTTCAGCGCAGGTAAAAAAGCATTTTGAATTTGCGTAAATAAAACAAGATATTAAATCAATAAAACTTATTTGTGTAGGCGCTGTCGAGAAATTAGGAAAAGAACAATTTTTAGCCGTTTATTTGAGTGCAGGTGTTATATCAAGTCTCACAAGTTATATATATAAAATATTTAGTAATCAACCGGGTTTATCCCTAGGCGCGGTAAGTAGTCTATTCAATATTTTTATGAAAGTAGTAAAAATAATCTAGCAAATTCTAAATTTTAGTCAGGTGCAATCATGGCTATTTTAGGTTATGTATGCACTCAATATCCCGATACTAAATTAGGTATAATATTCTTACCATTTTTTACGTTTCCAGCAGAAGTTGTAAGTCACACAGGATTTATACATATATATATATATAATAGAAAAGAATGTATGTATTTTCAGGCAATTAAATTCATAGTAGGTTTCGATTTATTGGGTTTAATTATGGGGTGGAAAATATTTGATCATGCTGCTCATTTAGGAGGCGCCGCCGTTGGGATGTATGTTATGTTATATTATGTTTATAGAATATTTACAATTTGATTTTGTAAATGACCTTATTTATAGAGCATGGAGTTATTGGGGTACCGAATATATTTGGAGGAAACGCGAGGGGTTGTTACAATACTGGCATAATTTAAGAGGCGCACCCCAGAAATAGAAAAGAAATTTTGTTGAAACATATAACAACTAACAATGTATATACGATTCATAAATAATAAAAGATATATCATTGAAGTATTAAAACGATTTATTTTTTTAAATGTGCCGCATGGTATTTAATATGTTCTCCGACAAACGTCGCTATAAAATAATAGCTATGGCAATAGCCATCAAGCATTTTTAAATTTACTTTTATATTCGATGCTTTACAGGCATCAATCAAATTTTCCGGTAAGAGTTGCTTGGTTTTATAATACGGGTCGGCTGTACCCTAAATATAAATATATACATATATATTTATATATTACGCTTATAAACAAACTTACTTGATATATTAAAAATTCCTGCGCATCCCCATTATAGGTTTTCGCCAATTCAGTCGCGTCCCATTGTTGCCAATTTGCTAGATGTGAAGCTTTGGCGCCCAAGTAACTAGGGTATGCTTTGCCAACCCATGTACACGAATCAGCAACAGGGTTGCACATTGGTGAGAACGCTGATACCGATTTGTATAAAGTAGGATTTTTTAGTGCACTAATAAAAGCTCCACTGCCCCCCATACTGGTATCAATAAAAAACAACAAATTCAATATGCTCTAATAATAACTGAAATTCGAAATCAATCAAATATACCTATGACCAATTATCGATTGTTTTCCTTCCAAAACTGGGAAATTCTTACCCACAACACGAATCAACTCTGACGTCACATAACTATACATTCGATAATTTTTTTTCCATAACTCTTCGGTGGCATCTACGTAAAAGCCAAACCCTTCGCCTAGACCCCAAGATTTTTGTACACCAGACAACTTAACTCTACGCGGACTAGTATCGGGGCAAACTAAAATAAGCCCTTCTTTATTCGCGTACCTATTACAAATGAAATTTACAAATTACAAAAATAGCGTCCATAATTAGACCGGTTATATATAGTTACTTTTGAGCACCAGATTGTTCCGCGAATGTTATTTCATTACTGGACATTCCTGCTAAATAGTAGAGGACAGGGAGCTTTTCAGATTTGCTTATAGTAGGAAGGAAAATGGCGAAGCTCATTTTACACCCGGTTTCGGTTGATATATGAGAAAAGACTTTTTGGTAACCACCATACGCTTTATTGGATAACACTTGTCTAACTGCCATATTTATTTATTATATATTTTTAGACAAGGTTATTTAAATGTCATCAGTATAGAAATGATAAATAAATAGGGGGCTGGTTAATAATTGAGAAATATTAATAAATTGACAGAGAAATTCATATTTATATATATATATATATTTGTATTTATTTTCAAGATATCTACAAGATTATTTTAAATGTTGTGCATGATATTTTATGTGCTCTCCAACAAATGTAGAAATATAAAAGTAACTATGATCGTATCCATCACGTATTTTCAAAATAGCTGGCATATTAGAATTTTTACAAGCCTCAATTAAATTTTCAGGTAGTAATTGTTTCGCTATATAAAAATTGTCACTGGTACCCTTAAAATGGTTTTATTTTAACATAAATAACCCCCAAGATATCGTGTAATAGAACATACTTGATCAATGAATAACTCCATAGGAGCCCCATTATATTTATTCACTAACTCAGTGGCATCCCATTGTTGCCAATTTGATATATCTTTAGGGCCTAAATAACCCGCAAAGGCCTTTTGGCCCCAGGGACAATTTATAGGGTTCGAAATAGGCGCGAAAGCAGACACGGATTTGTATAAACCAGGATTTTTTAGGGCACATATTAAGGCTCCGTGACCGCCCATGCTGGCCACCAACATTGCGTAAATTATTAAATAATACTAATTGGGATGTGGTAGATTGATTGATTCATTCATTCATTCCGAAACTCACCTATGCCCGAAGATTGATTGCTGTCCTTCCATGACTGGAAAATTCGCTCCAATAACACCAATCAGCTCCGATGTGATGTAGGCGAACATGTTATAGTTGTTTTTCCATGGTTCTTGAGTAGCGTTCACATAAAATCCTGCTCCAACTCCGAAATCCCAAGAATCTGATTCGCCAGGTAGATTTAACCCACGTGGGGACGTATCAGGACATACAAGTATAATTCCTTCCTCATCCGCATACCTTGCGACCCAAACAATATATGTTAATAAACGAAAAATACACTAACATTATTATTTACTTTTGAGCACCAGCTTTTTGGATAAAATTTGTCTCGTTACAAGTCAAACCAGATAACCAATACAAGACAGGTAATTTTTCCGATTCACTCTTACATGGTAGATAAACAGCAAAGTTCATTTTACATCTCAGTTCTTTCGAATCATGCGAATATATTTTTTGCAAACCCCCATGGACTTTCGTCGAAGATATTTCAGTGATTTTATTAGCCATCTAATTCTTAATTAATATTAAGTACAATACCGTTATATGTTTATTTGAAATAAATTACCTTGTAAAATCTACGTAAATATGTTGAGATATTCAGTTTGGCGGATAATCACTTATAGGTTATCTAATGTCACAAACCAAAATCATATGAAATCATTCCATCACACCATCTACCGGACTATAGTCTATTTACTGAATGTAAGCATTCTTTTTATAAAAAGAACACAGCTTTTAAAATTAAAATATTTATTGCAAATACATTGAAGCTAAATAATGATTTACAATTGATTAATGTTTCGTAATTTCGTGTAAATTTGAACACAATTTGTACTAATGATTACATAAACTAGATAAAAAACAAAACAGCATATAACGATTGGGATAGATTGTAAAACTATTATTTTAAATAAAAAAATATAGACATATTTCGTAAAAATTTCAAGTTGGTTTTGTCATAATGCGTTCACAACAATGTACATATATGTATGGATTACTACGCACGTCGTAAACGCAACAAACAATTGATTGATTGATTGTTGTGAGCAAGATGACCAAGATTTTGTCACGTACATTACGTATATATATATATATGTGACAAAATCTGTAGACTACTTATCAATACTAAATCAACAAAGGATCTTTTTTAGGTTTTCGTATGCAGCGTTTATAACCCCCCAGCTAAAAAATGCACGTGTAGAATTGGTACTGATGCCTTTATATATATTCCTTATTTTGCTACCGCGTTCCCTGTATATTAGCATAAAAACAGTGTACATACTTTGAAAATTACCTCCTAATTGTTGTTGCATACGAAATTTCACGACATTTAAAGGATAGAATAGAGTGCTAAGTGTAACGCCGATTAGAGCGCCAGTGAAAAATTGCACTATAGTCCGTTCTACGTTCGAGTCACGTTTTGGCAAAAACGACTGCATTTCGTCGCGGAGGATAAAAAAGCCTGCGTTCGACGGACCGTTTCTTAGTAATATCGGTACTAAGCCGCGATAATATTCCCGGAGACCGTAGCATTTGAGCTCGCTAAATGTGTGCGACATATTCTTAAAATTTCTATGATATTGCTCGACGGATAGCAGGGTTTGAATTCGTTCGAATGGCATTAAGATTGCTTCAATTGTACCAGCAATAATACCGGACATTGTTTTCACCATGTACGGGTTTATGGGGTATTGTGACAAGTTTTTATGGCATTCATCATACATGCCGAACATTATAGACATGGACAATGTTTTTTGACACAGGGGCGGTAGAATACCGCGGTATAAAAAAAATAAACCTTCATGGTGCAATTGCAATATAGCTTTATGTACTCGGATTCCATGTATCATCTTGAACAAATAAGCACCCCCACATCATTTTATAAATGAAATCAACAATTTGCTTATCTTACTTACTTGTCGAATAATCACTTTATTCAACGGATAAGTCACAGATATATTTACAACTGCGGCACCCCAACCACAAGCGAACTCACGCCAATCAAATGTCGGTTTTACTTGAAGTACTTCTTCCTCGGTCAACATGATTATTCAGTTCAGTTTCGTTCCGTTCCGATCACACTTATATCACATCATCTACAACAATATTAAATATATATATATATATATATATATATAATTTATTTACAGGTTATATAATCTACATTTTTAAGAACCATTTTATACGCCTAGACTTTCATAACATCAATTTGAAACAAATTGAAACGCTTTTACATATTGTTTTGGCTGTAAAACCATTATTTTAAAGTAGTTTTTATTAAAATGACAAATGTCACGGGTCGACTTAGTAGGGAAATTGTTTTGTTGACAACACTGCAACAGTGTTACAAACTCTTTCTAATCACGATGCAGAGTAAACGAATACATGACGAAAAATAACATTGTCACTACAAATAATTAAAACTATTCCATCAATCATAATAAATACATACATGGTACATGCAGATACAATTTTAAGATTATTTATTAAGTATTTTATTAGTAACAATATTTTCAAATGGCAACAATGCGGTGGGTTGTCATTTGATTGTTTACGTGTCCCGTTTATTTTATTTTAACGCAACATAATTTGCTGACGTTCGCTTAATAGTATAATTTGAAATAGTAACGCTCAGTGAGTATCTTTACGTTAGAAATATATATTCAATAAGATTTTCGTTTAAATTTTAATTTATAAAAACGGTGAATACGTGGATGTCTGTTTTAGAAGTTTAAAAATGAGACAACTGAAAGGAAAACCGAAAGAAACGCCCAAACAGAAGAAAGAACGTAAGAAGGAGTTTGCGGAGACGCAGCGACAAGTGTTCACCATTGCAATTCCATCAATTATTGCATTTTTTTTATTCGTAGCCGCATATGTTTATATGAAGACTCGACCCAGTTCATATTACGATGTTTAAGTTTATATATATATATATTGTTATATATTATAAGAATTCTATATTGTTCATTTTAAATATTAAGGGGGACCACTAGGACGCATATTTTTTTACGCTAATGAAGTATTATTATTATAATGGTTTTTTATTTTCCTTTCTTTCTTATATGTACGAAAAAGAAAGTATATTTATATACACATTAAAAAATTAAGCATTTCTACCGCTTGATTACAAAACATAATTTGTGCTTCGCATTATTGCGTTTATGATTGAGCGATAACTAATTGGGATTTGTGTTTTATTAAGTTTTCGGCACTTTTTTAAGCGGTTGGCAACATTACCCTGGGGATACAATATAACATACATCTAAACAATCATACAATTACATAAAATATGGTCCATTTTCATTACAATATTTATAAATATGCGTTAGTATGGCGGTTGTCACAACACCATAGCACCAGTATTCCCAATCCAGGAAAATACACTACCACCAATAGGGTCAACTATTTTGTGGATTATTTCAATGAACCAAGATCATTCGGACATACATACAGTTATTAAATATTATTTTATAAAGGAAGTATACACAATCTACATAAAATTATATATCACTAAAATTTCTGTTTCAAATGTAGAAAAGTTCATAAAATAAATATAGTTTACAAAACTAAATATAGGTAAAAATGTTTGTTTTTTAATCTTCATTCGTTTCTGAAAATATTTACAGGAATGACAACTGTGTCCACGCTTCAGTCTCGGTATCAAGAATATATTATTTTGTTCAGTAAGTCCACTATTAAAAGCAATCCGAAACAAAAGAAAGTAACAATTTTTCTTTAAACATAAAAATCAAACTGTAATGGTAACATGTCCAAGTTTAAAATGAGTATATTTTTATATTTAAAGAATTTTCATTGCTAATATAATGGTGGTTCCCGTGCAACCAGTCCACTAATATCCACTAATATTTTTTCTGTTGTCAAACGAATACCGACAGATCATAATATTAAATCGGTATATTTTATTATAAATAATAAAAAACATACTTAAAAAATCACAGTAAATCAGCAAACATTCCACCGAACCAGATAACTATCAACGGGAACAGATACGATATGAGCGCCCGCGTCAGCGTCATTTGTTGGTGAGCTTCCGAACTACCGCCACTGCTCTCTGGTATCTCGTTGCTATTTTCCGTTTTATTATACACTTTAGGGATTTCTGGCGGTGGTATGATTGGTAGTTTCGGGTCTATTGGCATGAAGGCTGGAGGATCGGTATGCGGATACCCGGATCCTTCTATTTCTCCGTCGTCAGGGGAGTCTGGTTCAGTGTCATCAACAGAGTCACCGGATCCTGAACCGGAAGCGTAAGTCGAAAATGATTCGTCTGGAATAGAATTGTTTCATTAAAATAAATGTAGTTGATAATAACAATTGTTGTATAGTTGGCAACATTTTGTTGCATAGATGCATAGATTATGACGTCACTATTGGGGTATATGTTAAATAACAATTAAATCTCAAATGATATGTCATTTAAATAAACTATAAACATATAAACAATATTTTATTATTAAAAATAATACACATTAGGAATGTGCTGTCAAATCATTTCAATTGAATAATAATTTCTAGAATTTCTTGTTGTAAATAACAAAATATCCAAATCCCTTACCATCATCAATCCATTCGACGTCCATCCCCTGAAACGCGTTCATGATTTTATGCGTAATCGCTTTCAAAGCGTAAACTTGTTCATTTAAAATACTATTTTGTCGATTGATGTCGACAAAAACATCTGGATTATGTTTTTGGGCACTTATACCATCTCCAACAACTGCCTGCGAATATCTAAAAAGATAAACCCAAATCAAATATAATATAAAACAATTAAACATAACCTTGAAACCTACTCGCTTATAGAAGTGCCATTCCAGCAAATTTCCCCTTTACTAGGCCCCGCAGCAATATCCTCATTATTACAAATCTGATACGGCAAATGACTCCAAAACCTCTTACTCTCCTTAACATTATGTTTAATATCTTTAATCAATTTCTCTAAGCTCGGCGCCTCCTGCTTTGCATGCGCGACTTTCCCCCCCTTTTTTCCATTTCCATTATCATCCGCGGCGGCGTTGTTTTTAAACTTCAACGGCTCAAACGTAACTTCACGATTAGTGGCTCTGATTTTTCGTGCGATAGGATTACGTTCGAGCACTTCGCCACTAGTTTCACCTTCGAACTGAAGATCCATGTCATCATCGGGTTGGTTGTATTTGATACGCAAAAGATTCGAATGAAGTTCGTTACGTAGGGAGTCTGTGGAGCGTCTTCGGCGACCGAGGATTGGTTTGCCGCACCCCGTGAAGACTCGTTGGGATACATCAGGGCCGTTCTCTTGAAAGTTCATGATGGCCTCGGAGATTTTTATATCGATTGGTTCTACTACCATTTCGATGTTAAAGGAACCAAGTAGACGTTCAGAGATTTTTTCCATTGCGTCTAAATAAATATATAGAAATATAAATAATTTGTGTAAATATAAAATAAATAATATTTTTAGTACACTTACCGACATAATTATTCCATTCAGTCTCCAAACTGGAATGATATGCCAGACATCCTTTCATGACATTAATACAATAATTCGAGCAAGCTCTAGCTTCAGGTTTGCCTGCACATCCAGCACAATGTTGCATTCGTAGGAGTGATTTCGAGCACTCTTGACTAGTTTTAATCTATAAAAGCAAAGCAAAGCAATTCAATCATGTATAACCAATTAAAATTGTACAAAAACGAGCAAAGTATGTGTATGTATGTATGTATGTATACATACATTAAGCATATTTTTGGATACGTCTGCCCCGACTGATATCGCTTTTGCAAATGTTCTCGCCGCTACAAAGCTCCTCTTAATTTGTATACTGAGTTTTTGTGGAACATCTCCGAATGGTTTCAAATCTTTCATGTGATCGGCAACGCAAGATAAATATCTATTAAATAAAAGTAAATAAATAAAATACGTTCACCCGTTTGAGAACATAAATAAACATACTTTTCGTCGAAATGATATTGCGAATTTATTACAGTAAACATCCTTTGGTATAGGACGCTGAAAAAGCTATCCATTGCCTCTGCTAAATCAACGCGTCCTTTATTGTAATAACTCTCCAATTCCGAAAATAAATCCGTGAATACGTATGAGTTTTGAACATAAATGACACCATAGGTCTTTTTGAACATCTCATGGAATTCGCGCTTAGAATTGGTTAACATGTTTTGGAAAAATTCTAGAATAACAAACATTGGGGTCAATTTCCAGATTTGGTGGCAGTCGTAATATTTAAAACAGTCATTTCCCATAAATGTATCAATGTACTATGTTTTTACACAACAAACAATTACGAAAAACACCCTGTGTAACATAATATTTACATAAGATACATATATTTATTTTCGTTTCGAACTATTATACAATAAAGTAAACAATTACTCTTTTTCTGGAAAACATGTCTACTGCTACTAGACACTACAAATATACATAGCTACGAACATAGTAAAAAAAATTGAATATAGATACATATGTATGTATGTATGTACATATATTGAAGCCACGTTAGGTGATTGATTCTTGTTGTTATGATGGAGTGGTTGTCAAATAAGAACAGATAACGAATATATATTATATACTTTGAGATTTAATTTCTAAATAAATATACTTCAAAGAATTCCTTATCATAACACGGAAGAACAGATTACTTCAACAACTGCTTATGTATTTTGCTACCCTGTACTCATTTTTATAAGCTTCGAATATTAGATTTAAATTGATTGTATACCTAGTTCATTGAACTGTGAACTAAATATTTAAATATTGAACTTAATTTAATATTTTACCAAACAATTTATTGCTTTAGGAATGTATGTATGTATTTATTTATTCCTAGTGATGTTAATAGAACAAACATGCAAAAATCCCTAGAAATTTTAAAACATAATTTTTACGGTCTCTGAGTTAATTTTCACAGTTCAAGTGCCTTATGGCCCAGTGAACCGTAGGATTACACTTCGAGATTCAATATGGTCCCCTTTTAGTGTATAGTCTGTCACAAATTGAGTAATCAATATGGCGTGCGTGTTCTACCCCTGCTTTACCGATCTACAATTTGAAACTATAATGCCAAACCTTATTTCTAGATGATATCAATATTGATTTCTAAAAGCACCCTTATTCGATAGACACTACACTGTATTTTTATTTGTTTTATATTTTGTAAATTTACTTGAATATAAAATGTTTTGAAACATACGAGTATGTATGTATTTATGGGTTCAATGTCGCTGCAATTGCATTTATTTTTACTTATTTTTCTGCTGTTAATGATCGTTGTAAATTATTTTACAACAGACAGAGCTTTAATTATCTAGATGAAATATTATTTTGCTGGGAATCGCGTGGGCTCATGGCCAATGTTGAATCAAATTTGCTTTTAAAAGTATACTCTGCATCAAAAGTCGTCTAATATTTAATTCAAATCAAATCTAATAAACTTTATAAATAATTTAACAATTTCTAAGTTATGGCTCAGGACATTTTAACTAATTATGGAAATTAAATCAGATATGAGATATTAAAAAATGTTTCCATTAAGTTTTATGGTGAAAAAATTATGTAAAATTTTTAACCAGCAAATGAAGTCATCGTATGTATGTATAAAAACGCGAAAAATAAATTGTGTAGCCGCCAATGACAGGTGGTTTTTCAAAATAAAAAACGCACTGCCAATAAAATATTGTAAAAATACTGATTCGGAATGCCGTTTGCAGAAACCGGTCCGAATGCAGTTTTTAAAAGTAGCTTTATAACGAAATTATTTGAGTTTATCTTTTAACTGGTGAAATATCTAAATTACAAATGTGATGTAGACAACTTCTGCAGCTGACCATAACGCGACTAGAAACTCTACCTATTGTTTTCAACTTTGACACGTTGTCAAAATGTGTTACAACAACTGTGTTATATTCGCAAGAGTTTAGTAGGTAAACTTCGCAACTGTATTGTTATCTAGATTAAAAGGACCTAACTGCTTCTAGTGTCGATACCAAAATATTTACAAAAAACAAAAATACTTTACCATCAAACCTTTGGGCCCTCGTGTTCAAGATCGATGACAGCTTAATTAAGGAATCCTTGACAGTTTTTTCAAATTGCTGCTTACTGAAATTTTGTAATCGGACCTCTGTAGTTTCGGTACAGCATGTTTGACCCAAGATTGGACAAACTCTTAAATGCTGGCCTGGAATAATAATACACACTTCATTTTCATGTAGATAGTTCATACATTGATCATTTAAGAATACAACTATTCTTGTACATTTGATAATACAATCAATAGGAAAACGAGCAAATTGTTTGATGGCCACTGGATACGGTATATTCACGCCTGTTATTTATGCAACTGATTTTGCATATTTGCTACGCTTTTAGCATATATTAGCTGGATTTAAATACGCAAAACATGTTCAGTTTTTGTCAAAGCCAGCCTAAAAAAATTGGGAACCATTTGCAAACGCGTTACATTGGATGATATCAAAGAATATATATATATATATTTTTTTTTATGTAATCTAATAATTCGTTAGTGATGCTCGTTGAAAGGTGGGTAAAGAAAGGACATATGGGCGAGTGGGTATGTGTATTTTAGCTCCACACTGTCCAACATCAGTGTGGAATCCTGTTCAGCTACATTCCACCCGCGTTTTGTTGTTACACACCACTTGAAGTTCTCAATGGACTTACAAGAGCTATGTGCGTCAGTTCTATATGTCCCCCTTGGGATTTCAAAAGAACTCTGCTTTTAAACACGCTGTCATTATGATTCGTGTCTGGAGACCTCCTTAACTAAATTTGCTGTGAGTCATTCTGAGCGTTAAATAGAGTGTATGATGATTGTGGCTCTAAATTTTGAATAAACCATAACGAAACAAACAATTATCTAGAAATTTTATAACTTAATAGTTGACTAGTAGTGGTAGTAGTAGTAGTGAAAATGCCATGGTGCCCTACTGGGCATCCCAAATAAAACGCCACACAGTGTGAACATAGAAAAAAGGAGACACAGTGAGGCGACAACCCCCTGCAGCGAATGAAATATTCGAAAAGATACAAGAGGAGTGTATAAATAGAGGGCGACACAATTGCCGCCGCGGACGGTGGTCGAACTGCCACCTAACAAGACAAATGTTGACAAACGGATTCGGGGAGAAATATATACAATACTAGACGTGATTTATAGACAACCAAAAAAATAAAACACCGCTAAACGAAGAACAGTATACCAAGAATTATTCGGAATGTTTGTTTTCGTGAATCACTGCATGCATCGTCCGATTAGCGGCATCGTAATTTTCAACAAAATTGTCATAATTACAAAGCGTCAAATGTTAAATTATAATCGTGATATGCACGCTCATAAAATGACTATAAAATTAATCAAATTGGTCCATAAAAAACGCCCTCTTTACAAATACATAGAACACGCTTCGTTAACCGGAATGGTATACATACGCGTCATTGAGTTCCATTTTAAACCTAGGGGTTGCTCAAGTATCACTTAAGGGTTAAAATGGTGAGAAGTAGGACTATAAGCGAATTGTTCTCAAGAATTAATGGACAGGAACGCATTGATGGCGAGTAAATACCAATGTATGTATGGCGCGGAAAATATACGATATTTTGTGGTAGATATTTTCTGAAATAAATGTACGGGGATACGAGGATGGATGTATGAAAAATGACGGATGTTGGTTATACAGATTAACAGTTCACACCCCATGCGTTCTTTATTAAAATTGGACGAAACGTTTTGAATGACATCCCCTATATATTGCGAACGCAGGGGCTATTGTGTGGGTTAGTTAAATTGAAGTGCTCCTAACACCTCTCCCTATCTGAAATTATCAACAAAAGAGGGAGAGGACATATGTCCGAAAAGCACTAGTCAATGCAGTCAGTTAAAGGCATTGCTAAAAACTATATATTATATATCTATTGTTATAGGCATGCAATTGGAATAGTTTTTAATTTTATTCATATACGATGCATTTTTTGTTCTCGAGTTAATAAATGCAAGTCCCGTATCTATAAGGCGTATATTTTATTAATAAACTGACATTTTAAATAATAAAATTGTTCTATGGTAGAAAATGTTAGATATTTATGTACTATATACGAATTATCTGAAATTGAAATTATCAATCAATACGTATATAATTTGCCATTAAAGGCAATAAATACTGATTTGAAATAGTATAATAATAGCTTTATCTAACATTAAGGAAGAATAGAATAAACATTTTGAAAAAAAAAGATTCATTGATCCTATCCCTAGTTTACCGACGCGACGGTGTAAAGTAACAAAAACATATTTCTAAAGATTAGAGTAGGTAAAAGACAATTGTTCGCAAACAAAACGTTTCCTGTAGTTTTTTTTTTTTTTGAAACCCGTAAAATGTATTATTATGGTTGATATTTGAATGCATAAAAAGAGTTGTTATTTTTAGTTAAAAAATAAAGTAAATTTTCAATCTTTCAGTAAGGCGCAGACATTTGTTTCAGATACACTATTAAACAATCATCACAGAGATTTAAAACCTAAGCAGTTATTAATAACAGTACAGCAGGGTCTTTTTGTATACAAAATATTTTAAACATTGGAACTTAACGTATGTATGTATGCATGCATGCATGCATACACAAATACCATCTGACTAACTTAAGGTGTTGAAAGAATGTTTCCTGGTTGTCCAAAAATCGACCTTAATGTTTGGGATTTGGGATGCTACATCCGAGACTAGTGTGGTACTTTTTGTATGAATGTACTACTTGAAAACTTAATAATATCACCTTTTTGTTCGTGTTTTTGGGCAGGTGTAACAAATATCACCCAAAATGGATAAGTAAATATTACTGCATTCAAATGGTATAAAAACTAAATCATTTATTTAAATCCGTTATATTTATAATAAATAATTCCCACAACCCCGATTATTTATTAGTGTAAATGACCGAAAATTTATTATGTACATAGCAATGATGTAATAGTTTTAATATGAGTAATTCAAGCTTCTCGAAATAAATCAAAAGAATTATAAATCTAATCTATTCCCGCAGTTATCAATTTCGTCGGTAAAAAAATCTGCCCGCAAAAAGCATTTGTAAGAAATATAAATCTATATAGCAAAAGTATCACGGTTGTTAAGTTGGGTGAAATGAATGCCTGGATACATAAGTGTCACATTAGTTGGAAAATCGATTTGATTTTTTTTTTTTTGGGCAAAGGTGCGTTTATGGTGGGTTTAGCACCGACAAGGTGGTCCCTAGGAGGGGGCGCCACATTCCTAAGAAGCCGGGTGCTCTAGTCCAACTGCTACAACAGCTGTTTTTAAGACCATAAAGATATGCTGCTTTTAATCAAGTGGCGAGAGATGAACGTTTTTGTGAGACAATGGGATCGAATGATATATGTACATACATAGTTAGCGATTATTATTATTGTTATTATTATTGAGGTAACATAGGCAGAGTATCATTAGGTGGTGGTGTTTTGGGAAAACAATTTAAAAGGGACTCCCTCCCAGTATGTACCGATTAAGGTACATACATAGTATATTTATCGCATATATGGAACACGTAAGAATGTGGTCAAACAAGTGACTAGCCATACCGATTAAGATAGCTGATGTCGAGACGAACATGCGAACGCAAACAATCTGTGTTCGCTAATTTATGTGTGAGAATATTCCTGCGATACTGAAGAGGAATCCGGCCGGGCGAAATAGAATCCGCCTGCTTTTGATTTTCAACCAAAAATCTGCGGATGACTCACTGCATGAACAACAAGTACTCAGTTTCAGAGCATACACGTAGCATTGGAATGCGCTGGCTGCTTCGTAACACCTTGCATATTTTCGAAGCAGGTTCGAACCTGTCCACCACATTCCAAAGTCCTCTGTTTCGGTCATCCGGTCTTTTCTCCGCATATACGAACTGCGTCAGTCATTTTATATTGGAACTTACAGTTTTTTTCATTGTTTAGACATTTTACTTGTTTTTTTATTTATTAAATATATTCTCTAACTTGAAACGTTCGTAAGTGTGGTTTAATGATTAAAGATGTGGTTTAAATGAAGCCTTTCCTGTAAATGCATACATACATACATACATACATACCATATGTAGTTGCAACTGCCAGGACAATTCGTCATCATTCGTACAACAGATTATTTTTTATATCGCGATAATAATGAATCATAAATCATACTACAGACTAATTGTTTATAAAATTATCAACCACAAAGTTAAACAAATCTTTGCACTTTCAACTTTCAAGGGTGGTACATTGTACTGTTCCATTGCACTAAAATACAAGGATAAAGTGGTTTTATTTTATAATTGCGAGTGTCGTGGGCCGATAGAGCAAACCTGTCGTGTGTTTTATCGCTCGTTTTTTTATCTTCTGTTTTTCACTTGCGCTTTACGCCGGCGGTCTCCAACAAGTTTTTGCTTAGAAAATGACGAACTCGATAAAAACAAATGGATTTTAAAGACGTTAGATGTCAACAAGTTTTTTAGTGTGTTTAAAAATGCATCATTTTTTTTATTGATTTATATCTCTGCATAGAAATACGAGACGATCATTTAAAAAATTCAAAACAAATAACTTAACATGGACCCTATATGCTTTTACGAATAAATTGTTACTATATTATACACCACCAATTATTATCTAGAAAATATATAGAGCAGATCCCCCTAACCCCACCGCTAGTAGGAGTGAATATCGCAAAGGAATCACAAGCCCTTTCATCATCGCAACCTTTGATGCTATTGTCACACACAAGAAAAAGACAGACACATAATTTTAAAAGAAATTCCAAGATAAGAATAGGAAATATTGTGTGAGTCTATATAAAGTTTATGCCCTATACGTAGTCCTAATCCCTTCGGGCCTCGGCGCCACTGGTACAACTCGGTTGTTTTAGTCATAAACTGCCCCAGACATCATAAAATAAGTTAGTGATTTTTATGACTTAATACTGTAACTAAGACTCCAAGTTTGTTCAATTCAACCTCATAAACTAAGATAAAATATTAGATTTTATACCAAGATAACGCAAAATAAGAAGTTTAATTGTATAATTATGTCGTTAAATATCAAATTTAAATATTTTAAACCTACGCGCAAACTGTACAATTTTTTATAATTAAATATCAAGAGAAACATTATCTAAATTAACATTTGAATATTTACGCTATTGCATTATTATTATTACGCCCATAGCTAAAACAATTCACCTTTAGTAATGAGGTAACTCTTACGCTGCGCGCGAATTTAGGGATTTCAGTATATAGGGTTTATGTTCGACAAAACACACAGAGTACACTTACACAGTGTCAAAATTTACAGGGGCCCCTGTTGTATTTTGCCTGGTTTACATGGTTAATTTCGCAGGTACCATTTACGATGCCAATTATTTCATTTAAGAGGCGGAACACTTCAAAAGTCAAATACACTACAACCAAAAATGTTATACATTATTTCACAACTTCAGTTTATATTTACATAATTGTATACCTATTATTTAGCTTTATTTTTGAAAAATAATCAAAATATTGTTAAAAAGATTTAAAATAACGAGAATGGCTTGCACTGAACTTTCTTATACGTATTTTGTTTAGATAAGAAAGGTATTCAAATACAAATAATCATTTTGTTTAAAATAATGATTTAAATTAACACAAAAAGTGTGAAAAAGGCAATTGAATTTTCAGTTTGGATTTTTTTCTCCGACAAACTACCGTATTAAATATATAATTATGCAGTGAAAATTACAGCGGAACTACGATTTTTTGTTCAACAATGATACCATTTATACAATGCATACAAACAACCCAGAGGCGTGCGCAATTAAATACTCTAAGGGGTTATTACATCCGCTAAACACACATAAATTAGCAATTCGAATGAAAAATCGCTAAATTATTGCTAGCTGTATCAAAAATGAAATTATCATCTATAATTAATAGCATCTTATCAAAATTAGAAATTTATTTATTTCTCAAAATAAAACAAAAAAAACTTCCACCTACAGGTAACTTATGCAAGAACTGTACGTACTCGGCGACGCGGTAAAGATGAAAGAACATATTTGTGTTTCATCTCTCCCTAACAACCACACCCTAAAATCTACCGCACCTTGTTGCACTCGTAGACAGGCCACACCAATGATTAATGTGTAGACACATCTATCCATCTCGTTCCCCAACACACAAAACCGTTTTCTGTCTTTTTCTGCCTCTAGACACACGTCTTTGTTCAACACATCTTTAGACCTTATAGACCTTACTCTGTTTACTGCAGAGGCCACTTCAAATGTTTGGACAGTAATTCTGTCGCTTTTTAACTCATTTAATGCGCAACCGTGCCGTCTTTGTTTTACTTATATGAGCGGGGGGATGATATACATATTATAGGTCCCACTTGCACTTGCGCCGTTTGCACATAGTACGCGCTTTGTTGAATTTTTATTTTTTCATTTGAGTTCGTGCTGTTTGGACAGCGAGTGGTTTGACCGAGCTTAGCGTGGGAGAAATTCACATGGGCCAGCGGTCATCAACATGGCCCAAGAATATTCATAAGTTCCCCCTAGAATAATTGATTTACCCGACATTGTTGTTGTATGTTGATTATTTTATGCACAAAATCGTACGCCTATGCTATTTCGAGGAAATCGTTTTGGGACTGCAGATGCCTGCTAGATTTTCGACATGTCGCACACCTTTGCTGGGGAATGTAGAATCTCGAAAGTTAATATCCGGTGAGAATTTGGGGTGTCAATTATCAATCAATAAGTCTAATTTTGAAGTTTCAGAATTTCTGCGGCAGAAATGTTGCTACTATTATATCATATTTGAGGCACTTGGTAAATATTTATTTGTCGACAAGTGAAAATGTCTACGTACATTCACACTGTCTGGTAGGGTGGTAATCGATAAAGAACAACATTGCAGCACGTTGACCTGCGTTCTAGAACCCTTAACTTCCTCTAGAGATCAATCAAAGTTAAGGTGTCACGTTTCCTCAACCTCTTATCTTATCCACAATCCCATTTCATTTGAGTAATTGGTAACTATTTTCCAATAGTAATTCTATAAATATTTCAAAAGCAGGGCAAGATTATTTTGTGTAACTCATTATTTAATCTATAATATTTATAACTTTACTGTATGTATGTATGCGTTATATAAATTGAATTAATGATTTGTGTGTGTGTGTGTGTGTGTGGAATAGCTGTAGTTTAAATTCACAGTTTTTTTAATGTACATTTCGGCTGCGTGAAATAGTTAAAAGCATTTTCTGCTTATCGTAACTGCCTCTTTACTCACGTATCCCGAAGTTGAGACCCGTACAACAACTACCAACTGTCGGTGTGTGTAATCAAGACATAAAATGTCACTAGTTGCTTCATTCAAGTGTGTAAAAGATATAAAAGTGTAAACGACTACGTCGGTGACCGTACAAGGTGGTGGTGCTCTGTCGGCACACACAGCATCAGTACATAAAAAAAAGAAAAACATATCGACATGAACAAGGTCACATAGAGCATCCCACACAACGCAGGGTACCAGGACACAGGTATCGGTACCGTCAATTAACCCCCCTCAGACATTAACATTTTCTGCTTATCTAAGGCGCCATTTCATTTTCAGGGTCTCTTTGCAATTTCTAAAGTATTCAAGCAACCGGAACCTGTAGAGTATTGCATGGGTCGTGGGTCGTGCTGTTCCCGATCTACAAACACTCAGATTTCAATCAAACACGCTTTAAGAGTTATTCCCGTGTAAAGTTAAAAACGCCTCAAGCAACTTGCTCGTTGAATATGAAACGCTTTGGCTATTAGTTAAGAAAACATAACATAGTATAGCATAGCATATCATATCCATTTACCTATTAACTGGAGTGGTCTCACCTGTTCACTATTCACAATTTTTGCATTTATTTATACACAATTTAATCGAATGCAATCAAAATAAGATTGTTCATTTGTGACGGGGGAAGGATGTGTCGGGTCACTCGCATGGCTATTCATTGAGTAAGTATACATAGCCTGGGAAGTGTTAAAATAATTAAACATTCCTATAAAAATATTTTATGGTATTTACCGTTAGTGCAATGTACAGTATAGCACAGAAATGTCATTACTATTCATTTTAATGGTGTCATGATTCGTTGCAGTAACTGGATTATATATATATATATATATATATATATATATATATATATATATATATATATATATATATATATTTTAAAAATGCGACAAGTGATTTAAAAGATATGTAAATATGTATAATAGCCCCGACGCGACGCGACGTGGTTGAGGTACTTGGATCGGTCCTTTCTGTGGCACGAATTCTATTTAAATAATTAAGATTTCGAGAAACCGGTGTTCGTGTTTGCATATGGACTACAACGATGAAAAATTACCCACAAGCATGCTACTATTATAGAAATATTTATTATAAAATAAATTACCGGCAAACTTTAATAATAAATTTTGTAAATTACGAATTCTCAGTCATATTTATTTCATATACAGTTCTTGTAAGCATATTATGTTTCACAGTTTGATGATTTATTGAACTAATAAATTCAAGTCGGTAGGTTAATAATCGATTCATACTATAGGAACAATTAGCATTCTAATTGCTTTAATTTATGTTTTTTACTACGAATAAGACAATGCAGTGTATGGTAGCCTAGAAAAAGAATTTTATGAAATTTTAAATATTTCAGTTGAATTTTAGAAAACATTAGTCTTACAGGAGCACTGAATACAACACTGATAAAGAAACACACGTACTTTAAAGGTAATGTGTGGGGCAAACCGAGATGTTCATCTGCGAACATATTTGCGAAGTAGTCTTACTGAGCTAACTTCGAATATATTCGCGACTTTTTTCTTTTTTAGTTGGCATTACCTACGCGTGGGATATTCGCAACCTGCGTCCATCACCACCAACCACACACGTCCGAAAATGCAATTTCCCAGTACACAAGTTTTAATAGCAGGGCCCCCAAAAACAAATCAGTCGAAAAGGACAGCGCACTACGGGTTTTTTTTTTTTTTTGATAAAAAATTTTTTAAAAATAAATGGGATGTGTTATTTGGGTAAATAAATCGAAGCGTATCCGCTTGAATAGGTAATTTTAAATTGATTACCCTCCATAATTTATTAAAGAAGAAAATGCGTTAATTAGAAAGTTCCTTAGCGTGTTTAATTTAAAGAAATCTAGCATAAAATGTCAGTTCAGTTGAGCCTAAATTTGATTTAGTTACTATTTAATCTTTAGTGATGGGGACAGATCTCAGTAAAGTAAACGCAAATGTAGCCTTCATTTGATGAAATAATTGACTAGTTCAGCTTCAATTGATTATCTGAATACATTGATTGCTAAAATTAGACCGAATACTAATCAAAAATAAATTTATTTGAAATCTGGGTCAACATTTAATTTAATTAATTTCTTATAGGCATATGCACTTATACACAATTAGCAGATGGTCTAATCGAAACAGATGTTTAGAATTATTTTGCAAATGATACCAACACGATTTCTTAGAGCATAAAGGTGACTAGTGCATGTACAGAAGGGTTTTTACGAATAAAATTACAGGGTACCCATTGTACGGCATGAAAAGCCAACACTTGGACTAGGTAAAAACATGTATGTATCTATCTGTGTGTGTGCGGTAGGTATAATGCTTGAACAACAAAAGAATGGATATGAAAAGAAATAATCGTCATCAATCTAAATAATATCTAATAAAAGATTGTTGAAAATTGAGAACACACAACTAGAAGATGGTGTTTCGGGGTGTTGCACATGGCGTACGTCATCACGTGGAATGCCGTAGTGTTAAAAAAAGACAATACACCTTGAAACTTGCATATGAGAAAGAAGGAAAGATGTTAGTTCGCTGTGGTGTTTATTTTTTCACTCGGTGATCATGGAATATCGTTTAGCTGGTCTGACCATCCCGTTTATACATTCCAAACCCTCTCCCCCCCCCACGCCCACTATTTGACAGGGCCGGTTTAAAAACAATTCGAATTCATTTCGCAAACAAATAAAATCAACAACCAATTTTTAACTCAAGTACCTACAAATTCAAAAATCACACGTTTAATTAATTCATGTGTCAAGAACAGTTGGCATCTCAATATACATATTATTGGGCATACTTAAATGTTTTACACATGGAACTGGTTGAGAACTTCTGTCGCAAAGCTAAACGAATCCGATGCGAAACAAAACGTTACTTGAATTTGAAATTCAAGATAAGTGAAATATGTGTCTAGAGTACATTTGAATATAGATAAGTAATGTTTATGAGTCAGTGTCATCGCATTTATTCTACATAGATTGTTATTTGCTGAATAACAAAAAGTTATTTATTTAACTATTTGCTGACGACGCCTGATGGTGTGATAGGTTCAGTCGTAAAATCCACACATAAAATGTGAAATTGTCAGCGTTTTGTGTGCCTACGATATCATATAGAAGCTAGTGCCGCCACAAGGTGTAATATTACACCGCTTTGGCGGTAAATGACGCTAATTACATACTACTGTCGTGCATAACGAGGTGTCAACCCGCGAACTGACTCGCGTGTTTGACTTTCTTAACTATGTATGTATGTATATGGCTCTTCTGGGTGTGATAACCAGAGCTGCTATCATACCCAGAATTGTGTGTGTAAATAAAATAAAATCGTATGACATGTGAACCAGTGGTAGGTATACATATTTGAATAGTAATTATCCCCGAATAAATAAAAAAGAAAAAAAAATCTACAATTTGTCGTTACCTATATGAGCGCGGAAGAAAAATGTTATATGTGCAAGTTTTAAAAAGCCGGATGAACAGTGAGGGTTGGGTGTATTCGGGTATTTTTAGACAACACGTGTGGACCGCACGTGTGCATTTTACGGTGGCCAGTATATGGCCGTAAATACACGTCCAGAGACAAGCGACGGCTAAAACCGTACTTTCCAGAATTATTTAGAGGCATACATGATTTATGAGTACCTACTATATGTATGTATATAGTCTACAGATATCACTTTGAATTGAAAATAAATGTTTGCCATCAAAATATATAAAAAATTTAAATAATAATTGTTATCTATTCGATTTATTACACTGTTATTTATTGTTATATATTGACTATTATTGTCATGAAAAACATTTGCTATATTAAAGATTGCTTGCACTTTAAACCAGGGTTATCTATAATCTGGGGTTATTGAGATTAACTTTAATTCGGGGTTGATTTAATACCCTTATTATCATTACCCATCTTCACAAGCACAGTAAATTATCTTCAATATTTCGACATTTAATCATAATTATTTTAAATTACAAATGAGGAATATTAAAAAACAACTCTAGATCTTCTAGAAAGTTCACTTAAAAGATCTAAAGAGGTGCAAAATGTATGAAACTTCTTTGCAAAATAAACAAACCGTTTAGTAATTTTACTAGAAATTATTTTATAAATATTGCATCATGAATTTTCCCGAAAAAGTCGCGTTAACCCTGATGAGATTTTCTAAAATATCTACTCTATTAGCAAAAACAATCAAGCTGAAGTATCAACAAATAAAAGATCTTAAGAGTTGCAAAAAATTTGTTACTTATTTTCAAAATAAATACTCCGTTTTCTAATTAGATTCTTTTTATAAATAAAAATTTCATCAAAAATTCACTAAAATTAGCTTTAGCAGCATATCCGCGTCGAGACTTAAAAAAGTAATTAATCTTATAATTACAGCTATACAACAGCTAATTTCGTTAAAGTATAATGGTTCACTTAACCATTTACAATTGTGTGCTACCATAAACTACAATTAGAGAATTAAACAATAAATAAAATACAGACAAGTACTAATGATTTTATTACTATTTATTTTAAGTAGGTATAATTTTGTGTTTGAATTTGAGCTTTTTAGAAACCATTGGAATTCAACCCGGATCTAATCCCAATGGGATTAGAAGTACATTTAAGGATTAACACAGGTAGACTTATCTTTGTATCTGAAATATTTACTATAATAATGCTCATATTTTGTAGAGAATATTATAATAATTGAAGACCGTAAAATCACCGTTAATCACCCCTATTTTTGTCGTCATGTATGTATTACAAATCTAGTAAAGCCTGTTTATGTTTAACGGTTGCGAATGAATAAAATAAATTATTAAAGCAGTTTATTTCTGTCAAGATTTAATGACTATTGCATACGATTTTCTGTTCTTATTATGAAGATATTTCAGTCATTTATACCTACAGCCTACACATTTTAAGCACATAACTAAAGAATTCACAGAGACGTTCTCAACATGTCTGGGATTATGGGAAAATATTACAATATTTCCTAGAAATAACGAAGATTCATAGATATTATCCAAAACATCAAAAGATATAGGTATAGGTTTTTCTAAGAATGTTCAATATAGACTGTTTAATAAGAGTTATAATTCTAAATTATGACTACAATAGAATATATATATATATATCAAAAAATCACTTGCCACTTGCAGGTTTTGCAAGAAGATCTGTAATGTTGATTCCTCGACTTTGAAAACCAATCCTGACATCATTGCAATCTAACCCTAATGTTGGTGTCACACACAATAATAATACACAACAAATAACTAGAGTACATAAACTACTATTATTATTATTATAAAAACACACATTGTCTTTCGTACAACATTGTTGTTGTTTTCGTATACTAAAACCGCACATTGACTGTTGTGTACCACTACAACAAATGCATTTATTCACAGCCATTGTATTTGATGTGATCGTTCCTATATTAAAAATTGTTTAAAACACTTTAAAATACATATGCAAGCGACATTTGTAATTGTTTATAGACTATTTGTTTCATAAATAATACAAAAAGGCACGACTACTATGGTACACATACTCTCAGACGCAGACTCAAACATGAAATGAGCACGGATCTATGATTTCGTGAATGAGACGGCGCAAGCAGAGCGCAGTTTGCGAACCCCCACTCTTACATTTATTACTTACTGGAATTGAATTTCAAATTCAAAATTCCTCCCTATTATTATAATTTACATTAGAAAAACTACGATCCCAATCTGTATGATATATCAAATGATACCTATCTATCACATATTGATTAAAGAAACTAGAAATGATTATAGAGTCAAATGTGTATAAAACTTTTACAGGCCATGCGCATTAGCGAATGAATTGTATCTTTGCTGAGTTAAAATGAATAGAGCTGGTGCAACAGTAAGAAATGGCTATAAAAATGTCAGTCATGTAATATTCGATATGGATGGTCTTATATTAGGTAAAAACAAACATGTTCTGTAAACAGCCGTCAAATATATAGTATATATATATATGTTTGAATATTAACCTTATTGTTATTATTATAAGCTTAGCTTCATCCATCTATCGCGTGACATTCAAAGTAAACCGCGTGGCGGGTTAATTGAACACTCAACATTTACAGATACAGAATGCCTCTACACACAATCAACTGAAGCGGTTGTTGGTGTGTATGGCAAAATATATACGGCCGACATTAAAAGACAATTGATGGGTTTAACGGGGACAGAAGTAGCTGTGCTTATAGTAAAATTATTAGATTTGCCTATCACACCTGAGGAATACCGCCAAAAAGCGCTTGCGGCTCAATTGCTATTGATGCCCCATGCTAAATTAATGCCAGGTAAATAAAGTTGTGCTTTTTGTTTATAGACACAGAGAAAATATATAAAAATGTTATAACAAATATCGCTAAAAAGTATGGAAAAGTTTACACGAATGAAGTCACTCGAAAACTGTTGGGAACTCCTCAACGAGAAACTTGTATAATTGTGGTAAACGAATTAAAATTACCGATAACACCTGAAAAGTTCAATGAATACTTTAATAAAGAAACTAAATTACGGTTAGCTAATGTTGGTTTCTTACCAGGTATCATTGCTACTACTACTACCACTTGAGTCAATAACACTCATACGTTTCAGTCACAGTCACAAATGTATAAAATCTGAATGTTTGCTATGTAGGTATAGAAAAATTCGTCAAACATTTGCACAAAAATAACATCCCGATTGCTGTCGCAACTTCGTCATCTAAAGAGTCTTACGAAGTGAAAACACAAAACCATCAGCAATTCTTTTCGATGTTTCACCATAAAGTCACTGGCGGTTCTGATCCGGAGGTCAAGAAGGGCAAACCAAGTCCGGATATATTTTTAATTTGTGCTAAACGTTTCCCTGATTCCCCAAAAGCTGCGGATGTATGCATTTTAATGAAACATTCTGGAACCTGTTTTGTTTAAGGATTTATTCTTTTAGTGTTTAGTACTGGAAGACGCACCCAATGGAGTGACAGCAGCTCTAAGTGCTGGCATGCAATGCATTATGGTTCCGGACCCAGCAGTTATCAGCCCAGAATTTCAAAAAGATGCAACTTTAGTTTTAAACTCGATTGAAGATTTAAAACCTGAAGATTTTGGGTTACCACCTTATTAAATTAATAGAATGAGTTTGTCAAATTTATTTTATATATTTACAAATAAAGTACTACTGTTGGAAATGAATTACATCTGGGATAAAGTGTGTATTTGATTCATAACATCCTTAGCTTTGCAATTCGCCAATGATACACTGCATTCTTTACCCATATCTGCAAGAATGTTACATTATTTTTAATTTTGGACTATTTTTCCAAGGTGGATGACTAACCATATCTCGCCCATAAGCGAGGCTGTACTCCAGAACATTCACGAATCAAAATCGGGAACTTGGGGTTCTGCTTTTTAAGCTCTACATAATTTTTTTCGATAAATTGTCTAGAATTATATAATAACCTATATTAATCTAACAAAATCAGTATGCCATCTTTATACCTGACTCCTTTACTAGTTTCTCCAGTTTGGCATAAATGAATTCGTAATTCTTTTAAATGAGAACCGAATCGTGCTGCTCGCGACATATTTTTATTAAAAATCTATATTAGTTTTTTTTTGTTTAGCGAATCTCGGCTAATATATGTAGGGACTTTAAGTTTAAAAGCAAAGCTAGATATAAAGATGAACATAACTAACTATTCGTTTTTATTTAAGAATGATATATATATTTTTTCTATTAGGACTAATTGTTTAAAATATTACGATTTACAAGGATATAGTAGATGTAGGATGTATTTTAAGAGAATTGCTATAGTATAACAATTGGTGACATTGGTCTTTGTACAGTTAGAAGTACACTGGGTGTAGCTCTACACGTATTATTTGCACTTAGGGATACACTAGCAGGCAATTGAAACTATTGTACCTTGTAGCTTAACGTTATGGGGTAGGTAATAGGTATGCCTATGCTAAAACACTAATTTATGATATACATATTATGTGTATGCAGATGTATTTTCAGAATTTCATGAGAAGATAGTAAGTTTATATTACACTGAGTGCACCCTCAGTGTCAACTACAATCTTGAATGAAATTCAAAAAAAATACAACAATCCCTAATTGATGAAGCTTTTGTAAATGAAATAAACGAGCGTTTGTGAGCGGGAAAGGTGTGTACTTTATGATACATAAGTAAAAGGAACAACTAATACATAATTTCGAGGACGAGTAATTGTTAAGAAGAATTACTTGATAATTTTACCGATTATTCTATCTACCGTAATAATGGAAATTTTTGAGTCGTAATAAATTATAACCTTAACTTTGTGCAACAACCGCCATAAACCGATCCGCCCTGCCGCACGTTGTTTGTAAAAAATTGAAAATTTAAGACTAGTCATCTAGGTAAGCATCTAGAATCTAGAATTATGAATGAATTTAAATTTAATTAAAAAAAAAAATAAAAATTATGCCGGTTATAGTTGATGAACCATGTCGAGTATCGCGTTGGATAAAGACACGTTCTTACGCCGGTTGAAGAAGTTATACGATGCGTGGCGTAATGCAAGTTCAACCGCTGATGGATTCGGCAAAATGGACTGTTTGGTGACCGCAGTCGGGGCTGACGATGACGTAGTCTATTCAAAGTCTGCTGCTCTGCAAACATGGTTGTTCGGTTACGAATTAACTGATACAATCGTGGTGCTAGCCGCTGAGTCGGCACATTTTCTAGCAAGCAAAAAGAAAATCGACTTTTTCCGTTCGATCAAAGACGATGACAGCATCGTTCCGATCAAATTGCTCGTTCGCGACCGAACCAATAAAGACGCGATTAATTTTAAACAGCTCGTAACCGCGATTAAGGGTAGCAAAGAAGGGAAAAACATTGGAGTTTTCACAAAAGATAATTACACGGGGGAGTTTATGGATAGTTGGCGAGATGCCATTAAAAAAGAAGAATTTACTAACATAGACATCAGCGCTGCCGCTGCTTATTTAATGGCACCAAAAGAAGATCTGGAAATAATAACACTTAAAAAGGCTAGTAATGTAACTGTAGATGTTTTTACAAAATTCCTCAAAGACCAGATAATGGAAATAATTGATTCTGACAAGAAAGTTAAACATAGTAAATTATCCGAGGGCGTTGAGTCTGCTATCACTGACAAAAAATACGTTTCGGGCGTCGATGTTAACCAGGTTGATATGTGTTACCCGGCAATTATTCAATCGGGCGGAAACTACAATTTGAAATTTTCCGTTGTTTGCGATAAAAACATTTTGCATTTCGGTGCAATAATTTGTTCGCTAGGCATTCGCTACAAGTCCTATTGCTCAAATATTGTCCGGACACTGTTGGTGAACCCTTCAGACGAAGTCCAGAACAACTACATGTTTCTTGTTACACTCGAGGAAGAAGTCCTCAAAAAATTACAAGCCGGGACAAAATTATCTGAGGTTTATGAGACTGGGTATAACTATGCGAAAAAGGAAAAGCCGAATTTAGCGAATAGTCTAACGAAAACTTTCGGCTTCGGCATGGGGATAGAGTTCCGTGAAAGTTCATTGTTAATTGGACCCAAAACGACCGTAGTTCTTCAAAAAGGAATGGTCTTTAATATTAATATTGGCGTCAATAATTTGAAGAACTCAGACGCAACTGATAAGGAAGGAAAGATCTACGCTCTATTCATTGGCGACACGGTCCTCGTCAATGAGGGGCAGCCGCCAACTATTTTAACGAATTCCAAGAAAAAGATTAAGAATATTGGCATATTTTTAAAGGACGAGGAAGAGGATGATGAAGAAGAAGAAAATGAAAAGGAAAACACACCAAAACATGAGATATTAGGACGCGGCAAACGTACGGCTGTTATTGAGTCAAAGTTGCGCTCAGAACAGTCTGCGGAAGAAAAACGTAAATTACATCAAAAGGAACTTGCATCTCAGTTAAACGAAAAGGCCAAAGAGCGCCTAGCAAAACAATCCAGTGGGAAAGAAGCCGAGAAGGTTCGAAAGAATACTGTTAGTTATAAAACCGTAAATCAAATGCCGCGCGAACCTGAAGTAAGAGATCTGAAACTCTATGTCGACCGTAAATACGAAACCGTAATCCTACCAGTATTTGGAATACCAGTTCCTTTCCATATATCTACAATCAAAAACATCTCGCAATCCGTGGAAGGTGACTACACATATTTGCGTATCAATTTTTTCCATCCCGGAGCAACAATGGGGCGTAATGAAGGGGGCACTTATCAACAACCAGATGCAACGTTTGTAAAAGAAGTCACTTACCGGAGTACCAACACCAAGGAGCCCGGTGAGATCTCTCCCCCGTCGTCCAATTTGAACACTGCCTTCCGGTTGATTAAGGAAGTCCAGAAGAAGTTCAAGAATCGTGAAGCTGAAGAGCGTGAAAAGGAAGATTTGGTAAAACAAGACACACTGGTGTTGAGCCAGAACAAAGGTAATCCCAAGTTGAAAGACTTGTACATCCGACCGAATATTGTTACGAAACGTATGACCGGATCTTTGGAAGCCCATACGAATGGTTTCCGGTATACCTCTGTCCGCGGCGATAAAGTCGATATTTTGTATAATAATATCAAAAACGCATTCTTTCAACCATGCGACGGCGAGATGATTATCTTGCTTCACTTCCATTTGAAACACGCGATTATGTTTGGTAAGAAGAAGCACGTTGACGTTCAATTTTACACGGAAGTCGGCGAGATTACAACTGATTTGGGAAAACATCAACACATGCATGACCGCGATGACTTAGCAGCAGAACAGTCTGAAAGAGAATTACGGCATAAATTAAAAACAGCTTTTAAGAGTTTCTGCGAAAAGGTAGAAAGTATGACGAAGCAAGAAATCGAATTCGACACTCCGTTTAGAGAGCTAGGCTTCCCAGGTGCACCTTTCCGAAGCACAGTCCTGCTGCAACCAACCAGCGGTAGTTTGGTCACATTAACCGAATGGCCACCGTTTGTAATTACACTAGATGACGTAGAGTTGGTTCATTTCGAACGTGTTCAATTTCATCTTAAAAATTTCGATATGATATTCGTCTTTAAAGATTACAACAAGAAAATAGCGATGGTCAACGCGATACCAATGAATATGTTGGACCACGTCAAGGAATGGTTAAATTCTTGTGATATTCGATACTCTGAGGGCATTCAATCGTTGAACTGGACTAAGATCATGAAGACGATCACAGACGATCCGGAAGGCTTCTTTGAGAGTGGTGGCTGGACCTTCTTAGATCCGGAATCGGAGAATGAAGATCAGGCTGAGGACGAGGAAGAAGAAGAGGACGATGCGTATGAGCCAACAGATGCTGGCAGTGTGGTAGAGACAGATGATGATTCCGAATACTCAGAAGGTGATACTGAAGGGGATACGGAGACTGAAGAATCGTTGGCAACTGACGAGGACTCCGGGAAAGATTGGTCGGATTTGGAACGGGAAGCTGAAGAAGAAGATAGGGAGAGAAGTAATTATCAAGAGTTTGATCCGCGGAAAGGAGGGGGAGACTCAGCCAGAAATGATGCACATTCCAAACACTCTAGCCAACATAAGAGCAAGTCTCATGATCGTCACAGTTCATCATCGAAGTCGAGACACAGTAGTAGTAGCAGCAGTAGTCCGTCGAAACACAGTCCTTCCAAGGATAAACACAATTCGTCGAAAGATAAGCATAGTCCTTCGAAGGATAGGCATCATTCATCTAAGGGAAAAGATCGGCACCATCACCGTAAGAGTTCTTCGAATGATCGGAAGCGCAGCAGGGATGATAGCGGAGATCGTGGTTCTTCTCGTAAGAAGTCCAAAGGAAGCAAATGAACTACATGTTTCTGATTTGTATCCAAATTTGATTATTATTATTATTTACTGTAATAAATGATTAACTAAGTTTCAAGTGTATTCCTTTGTAAACTACACTTTTTAGTTTCTGTCGAATAAAAGTATTTTTTATATAGATATATTTATATTTGGAATTTTTCATAATGTAGGTTATGGGATATACAATAATAATAATAATAAGTATAATTATATTAATTAATAAAAATTTTATGTATATATAAAAAAAATCACACTACCGAATTCTTTGGAAAGATTAATATAAAAGAAAAGTAGAAAGAATCGATATACCTATAACGAAAAAAAAAAAGCTGTATTTAAGAACGATTTCACCGGATGCGATATACAAAACAGTCTTAATTGCACCAAAATATTTCCTAAAAAGAAATTCAAAACCATTTTTTTTTTTTTACATCATCTTAAACCTATTACAATTACAGAAATGACTGGGTTTTGCAAATGCTACTAACTATATTTAAGGAAATATATATATATATTGTATCTTTTTAGTATAAAATTTGTTACTATTTTCTTTTTTATCTTGATTATTCCTTATTGTGTGCAAACGTATTGAAAAAATCGGAATTATTATTACAAACTTTATTAATATAGTAAAATTATGCTACTGTTGATCAGTTGTATGTATGTATGCTATGTATCATTCAATCAGAAACGGTGCATTTGTCCAAATATGCGACACTAGGGACACGGAGAGATTTGGATGCCCCGGTAAAATATACAACGTTTATTATTACTAGTTGAGTTTAGTAAAAAATTTGATTTTCAAACTAGGCTTGGCCAAAATCTCGCCGTGTTAGACATGTCACAGATATTCTAAACCTATATTAAACTATTTACAAAATGGGGGGCGGGGTCCTAATTTCTGGTACACCTGGGCTCCGCCCGTTTTAAGCACCTGCTGATGTTACATGGGATTTAGCAGAATCTAAAAGGCGTACTCGCCCCGATTCAATTAGTGAGCATTTTTTGACAGTGACCCTTTTGTCTAGACAACAGACGTCACATAACATTTTTAAAAAAGGTGTGTGATTACCTTTTATTTTTGTATCGAGTTTGGCACAACCATTTTCGACTAATTTGTTCACAAAACATTCGGACTCTCTAATATAAATCCCGAAATTACTATTATTATTATTTATTTATTAATTTAACTATTTAATTTAATAATTAAAAAATGTTTTGTACGAATGTTCATATAAAAAAAATACAAAATTTCACGAATCTCTCTATTAAACCGCCAAAACCGTATAGCTATATAGCCAGCCACATGTCGACGAATATTCAAGCATGGTGTTCATGTGTCGAGTGAACAAACCATTTCATTTGATTCTACGGTCTTGAGGGGTTAAAGTTTATGTAATTTTGATTGACATGATATAAAAACAATAAAATTTATGGCGAAGATTCGTGACTTTTGTTCTATTGCTTCATCTCAATGTCACACCACTTAGAAATTATTAAAAACTTAAACAACTATGAAATGTAAATAATAAAATGCAAGGTGACTTATTTAAAAACAATTCTATAGTGTTTTTTTTTCTTCATTTTATAATAATAAATATTTATAAAAAACTTGTAGAATCACTCGCGCGTTACCAATTCGCCATACCCGGTTTGTTTAGTGTCATAAAATAGATTTGACACGATGAGCCGCTCTTCGCACTGCTAAAGAAAACTTTGTCGTTTCGTTCGCACAAGAACTTCAATCGTTGCGCCTTCTTGTGCATGAACACACCGTCCAAATGACCCGACTCTACAGATCGGATCTCGATTGCTTTGTTGCCCCAGCCCATGATCTGTCCTGTGCCAATATAGGCAACAGACGTAGGCATCTCACCCCACTACAATAATAATAATAATCATAAATCGAATTTCATATGACATTACATATTTTAAATAAAATATACCTGAAGTACAATTTTCTTCGATTCTCTACCATACGTATTTACATAAACCCCTTCATTGTCGTAGCATAATAGTAACTGCATACCATTGCTGTTCGGCAATGTTACGATACAGTGCGGAGTTATAACTCCTTGGATCTAAAAAGAGAGCGCAACAGAAAATTCTACTGTTTAAATTTTGTGTTCTAGACACGCAGTACTCATGCGTCAAGCTTCATTTATATAAAATGCAAAAATATTCTTTTTAGATTAGTGTTAAATGTTGAAATCCTCAAGAAGCTATGTTTTGTCGCTAACTTTATTAATAATAATAAAATTTAATAAGAAAATATTGAAATAATAAATAAACTGTAAAGGTAGTAGTAAATTTAAAATACCCAAATAATAAAACACTACCAAAAAAAAAAAAAAATGTTGATCATATGCTCACGGTTGGTATACACTGTTAACAATTGTGCATTTGAATGAATTAAGAGCGAGCACTTACATGTTTGGGAAGGTAGATATCGTAAACGCTCGCAGAGTCCAGGTCAACCGCATGAAAGCCGTCAGCGCTTCCATAAATCACTTTGAGCCTAGTGCCTTCCTCAACTGTTAAATCTACCAAGAGGGGTCGATGCGTTAACTCGCCGAAGGTCTTAAACGCCATAAACTTATGGTAAGGCTTAGGGGCCCACGCGTAAATCTCAATACTGTCTTTTAACGCGATTACTAAGAATTTGATTCGTTCGTATTTGACTATTTTGAAGTGGACAGCACCTTGAAGGTCACCCACATTTATCCACCCATTACGCCGTTCCACTTGCTATAAAATAATACCACGCATGAACTAGATGATATTCTGAGGTTAGTTTTCTTAGTATTCTTACATCACTAAGGCCATCTGTTCGAAGAATTTTGCTCTTAAGCCAACTAAGGTAATAAACACGAACACGATTCTTCTTTCCAGAAATTGTGACCAAGATATTCTGACCCTCCAAAACTTCCATTTGTTGGAATCGACGTCGAGATATCAACTGGTAAACTTTACCCTGTCCAGAACGGTCCAACAACATCAGACCATTTTCAGTTCCTATTAATAAATTAACACCTGAAAGTAATATACAAATAGTAAAACGGACCGAAGCGACTAAATTGTATGAATTATAAACATTTACAACCACCATACAACAAATACTCCTCGTCAAGAGATTTTATTACCCCATAGAGCTGCGCAGAGAATTTCAGAATTGAAGCGCTTCTTGTATTTACGAATCTCAGGCGTGTCAGATGAAACATCATGCGACGTTGGTGTAACGTTCACGTTGACGTGTGATTCACGCCGTGAAGGACCGGAACCCGCACTGAACCCGAACGTTAAGAACGAACGTTGTTTCTGTTGCAAGGCAAATGCGTTTAAAGGGGGTGGAACACTTTTGTTTATAGATACCCCAGCCGCCGCAACAGACGGGGACGGGGGCATTACTGCTTGACGATACTGCAAAATACAGATAAAAATATTATGATACTTGGAAGTTTTATAGATTTAGGTATAAGTTCTACTGATTTGTACTTATTGTTCTAATCATTAAGCATCTTTGCGAGATTACGTCGTCGCTCCTCAGTGACGTCATATAAACACGTTTTAAATAATATCAGTAGAACTTGTACGCTGTAAAATAATAGAAGAATTCTACAATTGTGATTGATAAAATAGAAACAGTGAACTAAGAAAGAAAATATTAATTGTAAATATATATATATATAGTATATCAACAACTAAGTAATTGAACTAAAATCAAAATCGTGTAACCGTAGTCTGTCATTTTATTTATACATCCTCACTATATGTGAGAAGATGTACCAATCAGCAATACAATAATTGTGAGTGATTCATGAAAGAAGCGTCAGGCAAAAGTGTTAAGTGCCATGCAGAGTTTTGGTGTTAAAAATATGGAAGAACTCATTTTCGTTATTATATTACTGTAACTGAGCGCAGATTATTGCCAAGTAACATAATAACAAAAATTTCATTGATAAAATAAATTAATAACAAACCAAAAAAATTAAATTAAAATAATCATATGATGTATTAGTCTTTCCCGTCAGTTTTTCCCATACCAACAAAAAAAACTAAATGCTAAATAAATAAAAAATAATAATAATGATTAATAATAATTATGTAATAAACAATAAATGGGTTAATGATGTTGTGTAGTAACGCTTATAACATACTTACAGTTATTATTTTATATGAGGACGGGACACGAACTCTCAGTTAGCGAAAAAACCAAAGAGAAAGACACAACATTAGTCAAACGAGAAAAAACAAAATGGCGTTTAACAGAACCAAAATGAACACAGCGATGGAGACGCACTGACCTTCCGTTAAACATCAGAGACCGGCATTCGACCATCAAAAAATGACATTTTTCAGTAAAGTACTTGAGAAAAGTGACGTCATAGCTAACATTACAGTAACACCTTCCAGACAAATCAAACACCATTAGGTAGGTAGGTAGGTAGGTAGGTAGGTAGGTAGGTAGGTAGGTAGGTAGGTAGATAGATAGATAGATAGATTGTTGGGAACATATCCAACTTGGCGGAAAAATGGCGCTTTTGTTTAGAAATTGGTGCTAAGTTCGTGTGTAAGAGGAAGGCATATAACGTTATCACTTTCCTCAGCGGTTCAAACAAACACACAAAGGTTAAACAACCAACGAATGATGATTTTAAACAATTAATAATTAATTAAATGATTTGACTAACACACTAGTTTAATCTAAGTTAAGTTCTGTACTATTTCTTCACTATAGGTACAACGTCATTAAATGGTTAAGATAGACAGGGAAACATACCTCTTCGCTTTGCGATTTATCCCGGGCAGATGGAGTGCCAGGACTGGCACTAGCTTGACTTAGGAGATCTGGAAGAACACTAGAGGTTCTTGTACCTTCACCGGAAGCTCCACGTCCCTGCTAAGAGATTCAATCGATTGGAAAATAGATTCAATTATCCGAATTAATATAATAGCATACATCATAAGCACAATTATTTACATAAGCACACAAACAATAGGTTACATAAAAATAACTTTCAGTTAGTATAAACAATTATAATGACAAACCAAAATAAATAAATAAATAAATAAATGGGGTGAAACAAAACAAATTCGACGAAACAAACAGCAGCAGCAGCAACCAGTCGTCGGCAAATTTTATTTTTCGAATTTCTCATGCTTCTAAATAGTCTGTTGTTGCAGAATCGTTGCAGAAATCTTCTTCATGCCTGGTAGTCGGAGTTCTATGCATCTTTCAGGTTATTGTTGGTACAGAAATTGTTAAGAAGGCCACACATTTATATTTAATAGTAAGACTGATCATGCTGCTTGTTAATTTGTTCACACGCAGTTGGGTATTACAAATAAAGCTCCAGTTTAGTATTAATTAATTACCTTCCCACTAAGCTTTTATATTTAGTTCAATTTTGGTTTACAGTACCTGGGTTAATAAATAATGAAAAATAACACTCTACCGACCGTCAGATAAATCAGAATTACAATTAGCTTTGATTCATTATTATAAATTTATAATTTCTCTAGTGAAAATTATTTAGTTAGATTATTATTAACCAATGCCCAATAAGCAGCAACACTTCAAAAATTAAAGATTCTACTAAAAACAATGCAGTCGCTAGTTACTTAGATAGAAGGGATATATTTTACGGAATTATGAAGCTATTCTTGATTATGATAGTAAACACTTGCAAAAGACTCGTTAGTAATATGTATTATCAACACTACAAGTATTTATTTAAGAAGTCTACGACGAGTGGAAATGTGAAAAAAAAAAAAAAACTACAAATGCCCGTTTACCTGCAAATATAAATACTCCCCGGCATCGCAAGACTGCGTCGGCGACACAACAGATCCGCTCGAATTCAAATCAATTGGTCTCGAGTTCCTACGCCGCATATCATTCGCCTCCCTTGAAAATTTACCCTCCATTTCTTTCCGGCGAGCCTCTAAATTATCCCTCAACCCTTGCCGAGCAGCCGAGCTCCTCAAAACAATATCAGACTCCGTTTTTTCGCGGCGAGGCCTCAAGAAGTCTAATTTACCACCGTCGCTTCGCAGCAGTCCAATACTTTTCAGAGCGTTTAAATCATCTCGACACGGTGAAGAACTCGGTGACTCCGAGTTTGTTTTAATAAAATCAGTCAAGATTGGTTCGCCGCGAGGAATACTAGCGTCTGAACCACGACGGTTGTTAAAGAACCCGCTTGACCGCAAAGGGTTGACGTTCCGGTCGACGAATATCGCAGAGTGTCGTGCGGAACTTAATGGGAAAAAGTCAGAGTTTTCACGGCGAAAACCGCGGAAGAATGGTGTGGATATTTTCGCGTCTGATTCAACGCGACGGTGGGTTATGATTGGTTTGGATTTTGAGTCGAGTTTGTGTGAGCTACTTGATGTTGACGTTGAGGAGGAGTCAGCTGGGGATGATGTTGAATTTTGAGACTGAAATTTGTTAGGGAAAAATCGTGCAAAGTCCCAATCTTTGAGTAATGTGGCTTCATCAGTGTCTTCTCTTGTGTGACGACTGGCTGCTGACTGCTGTTGTGTTGGTTTTTGGAGTTTTTAAGTGCCAAAAAAACACGGAACAACCAAAACGAATAAGAACGAACCGATAATTTCCAAATGAAACAAACGATAATTTTGAGTCTACCAAATTTAGCATAACTTGCGAAATCCGAATGATTATACCATGCAACCAGTTCTAATTATTCCATAACACCCAACAGATGTTATTTATGGAATATTTATATCAAAAATCAAAACCTTCAAAAGATCAAACTGTCTCTTGATAGTTTTGTTTATTTTTTTTGAAATGATTAAACACAAACGAAATGTTGTTCATGTTGTGATGTATGTTAAAGTGTCTCTATCAACATAGAACTTACCCGTTTCATGACAAGAGTCCGGTCTCCCTGTGATTCTTCATCGTCTGGAGTAGGTGGGAGTGGTCTGTTTGGAGCTCCACCCCCTGAGCCACTCCCAGACCCTGTGGCTCCCGGGCTCGAACTACTTGGCGTACTTTCAGCGACAACGCCTAGACCGGGCCTGTAAGAGAACTCGGGACTAACCAAAAATAACCAAACAAAAAGACAGAAAAAGAAAAGAAAAAAAGTACAGACAAAATAGAAGCAGAAGAAATAGATTGTTAAATAATACAAGTAGATGATTCAAGAAGAATACAAAGAGTATACAGAATAAAATATTAGGTAAAAATTAGAAGTGAATAAAGCATAATCAATCAATAAATAAATAAATAAATATAAAAAGGGTGTTAGTACACAATAGTATTAGTAATATTTATTTAACTAGCTTATGTTTATCTAACCAAAATTTAAGTCAAGGTTCAATGAAAGTGTTATATGTACAGTATAACCAGTACATAAGAAATAATAAACCAACTATACTATACTATACTATACTACTAGAAAACATATTAAATTTTATTTAATAAATACTCACAGCGGTTTTGGTGGATCACTTGCCAATAAAGTCCCGTCATTCCTAACTCTACCATTATCTTCTGGTTCGGAATCCGATTCGGAATCCACCAAGGGGTCCAAGATATTGCTGGTTGGTGCGTTTATGCTGGTCGACGAACTGTGATTGATAACCGAGCTGGAAATGGGAGGAACGTTATTGTTGACTTGTGATTGCGTTTTGCTATTGTTGCGATTGTTTCGCGGAGGCGCTTCCGGCTGTTGTTGGTTCTGTTGGACGACGCCGAGTTCGTTTAGCTGAGCTGCCAGCATATCTAAATCCTGAAAAGAAAAACAAAAGTAATATAGTGTCTCTAAGCCCGTAACCGGCACTGATGATTGTGACGAATCAATGAAAAATCAATGGCAAAACTTGTGATAGAAATAATAAGTGAGAATACGCACCTCAGGTTTCCTTGGTGGCAACTGTGTGTGATTTAGTGAAACATCGAACATGAAATAAATAGAAAATACAGCTGAAATTAGAGTTGTGAACATTTAGCAACAAAAGCATGTGATGAAAAAACTAAAATATCTTGTGCTTCCCCTATAAGTAGTAAGTTTAGAAGCGTCTGTGGTTTACGGTTGTGATAACTCACCATAGGTTTAAACATATGCTGTGAGTTTCGCTGAGGTTGTTGTGGTTGTGGAGGTTGTGAACTGTTACCACCACTTCTTGGAGTTGGAGGTAAAGGTCTGTCAACAATATATACATCATATAGAACTACTCAAATAAATTACACTAATAATTACATATAATTAATTAAATCACTCACACACACACACACACCACTGAGATTCTAGTCTAGATGGAGATAATCAAAGCATATGACCTCAGTGGTAAATAAAAACATTCGTACGATATCATGTGCGATCTAAGTGCATTGCAGTGCAAATAAAAGCTAAATTGATTAATTTTTTTTGGAGATTTAATATAATTAAAAAAATAAAAATAAATAAAACAAAGCAACAACATTACCTATACCTGCTAGGTGGGTCAGGCACAACAATAAGTCTTTGAGGTATAGGAGGTCGAGCTGGTGGACCTGGTTCTGGAATTTCTTCTCTGTCTTTGTTCCGACCACTTCTAAATTCAAAACAAATGAAAATCACAAGCCCCAAAAAGGGTTTAGTATAGTTATATGCAACGTAACGTACCTAGGTGGTGGTTCCGCAGCTTGTGTGAGTGTTCTCCCTTCCTGGATCTGTTGGAAATTTCTTCGGAGAGTATCGCCTCCTGGTGCTTGAACAATACTGGAAGGTTCCCCAGCTAACGCTGGTTCTTCTTCCTCGTTCTCTGACCCAGAGTACCGATAATCTTCCCGCTCTTTTTCTTGTTTGCGTTTCTTGCAGCGGTCAATATGGTCCTTTAGTTGAATACGCACCTGGCGTTCAGTGGGCTGGTCCCGGATGAAAGGGTGCTTTAGTAACTGCTCCGTGTACGGGCGTTGGTGGTAATCTTTCACTAATACAGTTTCGATAAAACCTGAAAAACAAAAAATGTCAAGCATCACAACAAATCTCATGTGATGATTCAGTAATGATTGATTTACCATGGAATTTCTTCGCCCATTTCTTGCTTTTGAGCCTCGGCGGTGGGTTGCGGGGTATAAGAAACAAAGCTCTCATAGGATGAAGCTCGCACAGTGGCGGTTGAGATTCGGCCATTTCGAGTGCCGTGATGCCCAAAGACCATAAATCACTTCGATTGTCGTAAGTGGCGTCCGGATTCTCGTCACAGGCTATCACTTCCGGTGCCATCCAGTACGGTGTGCCAATAAACGTGTTCCTCCGTCCTATTGTTCGATCCAGTTGAGCCGATACACCAAAATCAACTGGAAAGCACTCATCAATAAGTATCGCAATAAATTTGATATTTAACATAACAGCGTTCCGAACCTAGTTTGACTTCAGCGTTATCAGTGAGCAAAACATTCTGTCCTTTAATATCACGGTGGATAACTTTGTTTGAATGTAGATACGACAAGCCGCGGAGGATTTCTCTGCATATATACGCGATCCATTCTTCTTTTAACGACTGACCTTTGGTCGATTTTACCAAATCCGTCACCGATCCTGATGAAGCACATTTATTAACTATGGTGGTCATTTCATATTGTTAATAATTAAAAACAAAACAAATCTTACCGGCCCCACAGTACTCCATAACAAGCCATAATTGGTCGTCCTTTCCAGGCGGAGATTTCTTAATAAATGCCCCGTAATACGTGGCAATGTTACGATGATTCGAATACTTTTTTAATACATTTATTTCTAACTTGATTTCTTCTTCTTCGTCCTCTGTTACATCCATTACTTTTATGGCGGCCAGTTGACCGGTTTTTGTATGTCGACCCTATTACAAATATTTATTTTCAATTGGCACATAGAATTATGTATGCATGTATTGTGTTCAACATTGCCTTATATGCATTATTATTGTTGAGCATATCACAAAATAAATAAATAAATAAATCTTATATACAATATTAGTTTTCATAAACAACAATATTTATAATTCCAATGATAAGGGAGTATCATTTAAAATTCGCTAACAATTGGGCTGGGTGGGTGACAGATAAGATAGAAGAATAGATAACAAAGAAAGAATTTTGGAATTACCTTGTAAACTTGGCCATAGGTTCCATTTCCAACAACTTCTATAAGTTCGAAAATACCAGCAGGATCCTAAATTAGAGAAAACATGACGGTCATTTATTTATTCGTACGTACGTACATACATACATACGTTGATAACAAAAAGACTAATTGTACATATTCTAGGAATAAAATCTTTGTTTATTTAATTACAAGATAACGTTCTACATCAATGCTATTTCCATGATTTATTGAACTAGATAGCAATGATGATTCACACCCATGCAAACATTTACTAAAACTATGAATAAGCAATCAAATTCTGGTTATAATTTAATAAAAATGTCCCACTTATGTATATATATATATATATATATAGATATATATAATATACAGAACGTAGGTTTTAACAAAGAAGTTGTGTTCCTTATCAAATTCAATTGATGTTGATTTTCAAGAAATTTAGATTCATCATAATGATGTACTAATGTTGATGGTTTGTCCAAATTGGTAGCTTTATAGGCTCGGCAGTGGATCAAGGAAAAGGTTTGCGGATGAATTCATAGGACTAGGGTTTAATTGAGTTAAGAACAATAAAAATACATACTTTTAATGTACTTAGGTCGATGTCATCTAAACTGCAGTTGACCGACGGGGCTAATTGATGCGCCATCTTGTTATCTCCTAGTATTTGTCAACCAGACAAATATTAAGAAAAATATAACGAAACGTCACTAAACTACACTAAATTGTTGATGGAACATTTGTTTGCGGTTGCATTTATTGATTAAAACTTACGACTTTAGGTAGATAAAAGTACAAAACACATTTTTTACATGTTAAAAACCCACCCAACTTTAACAACCCAACATGCTTGACGCACCTCTCCCCAATTCTGCCATCTCTTTCTCTCAACCAGTCTCTGTCCACATACGGCCCATGCGCACTTCATGAGAACCACGATTAGCATTTCAAACTCAATAATCAACATATTTTTTCGTTAACAATGTGAAAGTATTTGTTTCATTACAATTATGTCCATGGAAACGATTATTTTCTACTATGTACTTTATTAACGTAAATGAATATCATTATGATTACAACAAACCGTTTCTGAGTTAGTTGTAACCATAGATCCATCTAGATATTTTAGGAGTTAGATGCTAGATGACAAAGCATGTAATGATAATTGATATGTATAAATATTAAAATTGATAATATTACGTACCCTTATTGATGATGATGATGATGATGATAGAATATATAAATGATGAGGGATTTAAAAATATATGTGGACGCAGATTTAAAAACATTTATTTATATAAATAATACAAGTAGGGTGTCAAGTAAAAAATGCACAGCTTTTAAAAAAGGCAGCTAATAGTTTATTTATTTATTCTACCAGTATTGGCGTAATATTATACAAATCAATTGGAGATGTAAAATTTAAATAAATTTAGAATCTTATTAAATAATTACAAAGCTAAAGACTAGTTAATTAGTTTAATCTCTTTCATGAAGCCAGAATTTATCTTAAATGTCGGTTAGTGAGCAATTATCTCCATTGTGAGACTAAAATTGACACAATGTTGTTGATATTTTGAAATCTGCTGATAGATTTGTTGCAACAAGTCTCACAAATTTATTATTGCTAGATTTTGTGCCAAAGAAAGAAAAAGTGATGATTCATGGACACATAAAAAATAGAAGGAAAATTGATGAATAAACATAGTATGGCAAAAAGCATGATAGAAAATCGACAATTCTAAAAATACGACCGTATTTTTAGGAGAATTCGCTGAATTATTTCAATCACATTTAACAGCGGCATCTAAATTCAGTTTTATAAATGGATTTGAAACATAACTAACTACAATAATAATATTTTCATATTATACTTCAACTTTACTGTACAATATCTTTTTTTTTCAATTATTTCTTATAATTGTAATCGTACAATTATTATTATTATTATTATTTTACAGAAGACATTATTTTTACTTTCTTAACCAAACCTATTTATAATTTTTTTTTCTCTTAATATTTTTTTTTTTACAAATAAAATAAATTTAGATCAATTATTTTTATGTTATTCGTTAAATAATAAGATCAATCACAGACAGGTCTCAAAATAATTTAAAAATTGTAATAATAAGCGAATCATTTTCTATATAACTTATGTACACGCTAAAAAAAACATTCACACGGGTTTCTAAAATGGTGAGACTTTCAAAATAGTAAAGTATCGCTATTGTTATCGAGACATTCGAGTACATTTTTGTTTTATTATATTGATGGCACTCTAAATCATAGAAAGACTCGAATAGCTTAAAAGCTATACACCAGTTTGCAAACGGTTTCAAACAAACAAAGGACGCGCATTATAACATCATTGGTCAAATTACGTGAACAGAGACGTCATGTAGTGTGCTCTATATGTTTTATAACTAAGGCATCGCCCAAAAAACAGCTAAACTAATAAGTAGAATTACTCGCCAAATATTTATAGACAATGTTCAACATTATCTAAAAAATCATTTGACGAATGATTCTATTTAAAACAAGATGCACATTTTTGTTTCTTTTGTTAATATATATATATATATATTTATTATATAATTAATTATATACTAATAGGTAAATATATAATTATATATTTATATATCTGATTGCCCACTGAAAGCGCATAATGTTAGAATATCGAATACTTTTTTCAACTGTACAGCGATTTTTGTCGTTTCATGAACAACCAGTCATCTGTGGAGTGACGGCAAAAACATTAACCTACTTGGCAACCACGTCATTGTATAGGAGACTTAAGCCACACTATTCTCTGGAAGCCAGTGTAATTATACTCAAACTGAGAACACTGTAAATTCCTATTCAAGATTTGCAATTTATAAGTGACGTCACTGTTAGACTCAATTTTAGATAGGGTTTTCAGTCAAAGACAAACTATCCACAAAATAGATCCTCCTATTAGAAATTAAAAAAGAACACTCTTTTTTGCTTAATTTCAACGCATTCAGTCTAACTTAAAAGTTACTCTATATACAATTACAGTTTGGGGTTATTATCCTGCTCATTTCATTCGAAAATTTAATTAGTGTTATACTAGTGGTCACATTTGATGTTCGACCGAATAATAAAATCAATTCTTACCCGAAGTTAGTCTTAACAAATTTCTAAAATCTTCTGCAGTCGGCAGCATTGCGCAGGTCCTAACATAACCTAACAAAGTAACTCGTTTTTTAAAATGGCCGACGCCAAACACTTGCATAACATTCACAGTAAATTGTTTTCTTAATTTTCATGGTCAAACTTAACCAATACACCTTAATAATTGTAAAAGGAGTAGGGCAAGTATTGTAGATGTTGCTGCCCTTGGGTAACTACTACTTGATGTTTTGCCAGGGTTTGTCTCAGTGGGAGGTGTATTGACTCTATTCGTACCTATAAAATAAAACAAACAAAATATATATATACATGTATATGCATATTAAATATATTAACAATAATTAGCATACCATCTGATTCCGTTGGCGTACTGCCCCCACCCGATCCGGACCCATTAACGTCATCATCGTCCCGGTCCCAGGATTGCCCGTTTCCATTACCGGAACCGGAACCATCTGCCTCGTCACCTTGCATGAAACTATCGGATTCCGGAAGATTGATAGCTCCAAGTGATATTAAGACCAGCTAGGAAAACGAAAGTAAAGAATGAAATAAATGTCGTTTCTTTTTAAGATTAAAAACAAATAACATACGCTATGTACATGTCGTAATTTATCAGCAAGATTGGCGACTTTAGGATCTCCGCTTTGAACCTCGGTCGGGTATTTCAGTTCTGGATTGTATTTTTGCATACCAAGACCAGAATCGACCACAGTCTTTGTATATCTGTGATAAAAAAAAATTGTTTTTAGAATAAACCCAAATATTCAAAACATGTATTTTAAAAGAAATTATAAACACGTACTCTCCTATTCGTTGACCGTTCCAGCAATTTAGGTCTTTAGTCTCGGCAAAATTTTCATCTTTGCACAAATTATCGGCCAAATTCGTGTAAAATCCTCGACTTTTAGCGATGGACGTCAAAAAATGTAACAACTGCGTTTCTTGCGGAGGATTTTCTCGCATACTACCACCAGTGTTCATTCGTTGTGGTTTTGCTGTTTTTGAACCAGAAGCACTTGGGTCTTTTGATGTCTTGTCTTCTTTGTCTGAGAGCTTCGGTAGACCACAGGCTTTCTTCACCTGCGATAAAAAGAAAGAAAAAAAACAACACGTTTTCGTTCGCATTAGTTGGAATAATTTATGTTGTATATTAATTATAAATTCTACTTAATTTTCTTTAATTAAAATTATGCTACTTTATGATATTCATACAAGGATAACTTATACTTAAACTAACGGCATTATTAATAGATTTAAACGACGTTGAACTTAATTATTAATTAATTTAATATTAAGTCTCGCTATTATTAATAATATTTTTATCTCCAAAGATTTCAAAAGAGCAATATACCTACACGAACGAGAATTTGTAATAGAATTTTAGTTATAATTTGAATCGAATTGAATTGAATTTCATACTGGGTCCATGTTTAATTTTTTGTTTTTAGATATTATTTTGCTCGACACCCACCACCCACATCAGAATCAAATTTCAAATCAACTATTTTCTTATAAAAATCCCACTAACTTGAGCCATTTCAGAGTTATAATAGGGGATGAACATTTTACATTTTATGTATATGAACGAAGACATATAAAAATGTTTAGTTTTTAATTTTGATTGATACCATTGCAAAAATGGATGTTAAAATTAAAGCAAAAATGAAGTATTGATCCTGGGCTCTAGATCCCTAATTACAAGCCATTCTTTTTGGTAAAACACCGCCGCGCCGGTTAGCCTTTTGAACGCCCATACAATACAAGGGTGGAGTTCAAACCCTTAAATACCCAAAATTCCATCGTCTAACGGTGAACCGACGTTGTATAATCGATTGAAAAATAATAATTAATCGTAAAATACTTGACAGGTATTCTATTGGAATACCTCCCGGCGTTTCTGTTTATTGGAATACAAAAATTATTGGTTTTGTTAGCCTACAGGCTCACACAGACAGTTATGGGTCTTGTTAAGCAACTAGGTTGAGCTGGTTGCGTATAGTTAAGGCGATGTATATATATAGGATCTTGCATATAAAGTTATGTTATTACAGAAAGTATGTATATATATATATATATATATATGTATGTATGTACATACATACATGTATCCAATCAACTGGTTTGGTTTATTCAACTATGTTTCACTGTAAAATGAGATGCAGCTCTATGGAATTTTAGTATACTTAAATCCGTAGTATTTGTTGCGAATTGTTACATGCATCGTTTTGACTTTCACGATAGAGGAACCAAACGCACGCACGCACGCACGCACGTATGTATGTATGTATGTATGTATGTATGTATGTATGTATGTATGTATGTATGTATGTATGTATGTATGTATGTATGATAACTTTTGGTCCTGCGTTCTTTTTGTTCGATTGCTTGAGTCGAATGATTACTGCCCTTGATATTGAAGCTAGTTAGCACAATTGGTGATGTGACCCAAATTCAAGCATCAATTCGAAGCAGATGTTAGCGCCGTTTAGGAATGAAATTACCAGCTATACATTAGAGTAGCATATTTTCCGATTATCGCTACCTACTGAATGGGGTGCATTTGGAAAAACAATCAAATGCATTATTATTGTTGATAAAGTTGATTTATTTATTTACTTAATGATAACTCTATTTAATCTATTTTTTAATGAATTATGATTAATATGTATTTGTGTATTTATCTTATTCATGCAATATATGTACATATAATATATTAAGTGGGGTGGCCATCAACAAGACCCCGACCATACAAAACAAGTGATGCATTCAAAAAACAAGGTTGGTTGCATGCTTGTATGTTTCACGTTCTATATATTCATTGATTCTCTGGTGCAGACACAGGACTAGACAAGTCTGTAAAACAGGTAGAGAATACAGACATTCCTGACTAGGTGCAGGGTGGGGCCCAAGGGCAAGGGGGTGCAGGCCAAGAAATTCCATTCTTTTATACATATCACATTACCAAATCGTATTAATCAAACACAACTGATTCTTTAATTATACTATTATGTATCTTCAAATTATTCTAATATATATAATCAGAGAATTCGGTTTAAACGTGGGGTGGTTCAACTTTTAATATGTCGTACAGGTACTACGCTAGTCATAAAACACGAATTATATACTTTATGTAAACATTAACACTTTGAATATATATACGTTTATAGGTATTAGTTTTATGATAGTTTAAAAGGTGTTATAAAATGGCGCTTATAATAATATAAATTCTAAACAACACTAGACAACCAATGTTTTAAAAGAAATACACTTCTCTCTTTCTCTCTCTCTCTCTCTTGTGAAATAATTTTATTTATAATCATTTTCATTAAATGCATACCAAATATTTACAATATTAATATATGTTTTCATTTAAATGAATATAATTTCAAATGATACGTTTATAGTCATAAATTTGTTAGGATAATTGTTAACTGTGACAGACTCAATTATTGGACGATGAAATATCTGCATTTAGACAATCATTTTTCATGTCTGGTATACTATATCAATTTAAAACTAATGGCTCAATTGGTATAAATCCAATAAATTGAAAATATATGTATGTATGTATGTACATATATACATACATACATATATGTAGACAATATATTTCAAACAGAATCAATTGGTTTAAATAACAATGTTCGTTCGGGCTTGATTGAAATTTTCGATGCATACAAAGCATCAATATATACACGTATGTACATACCTATATGTACTAAGTACATACATACATATACTTCACGTCAACAATTGAAGAAATCTCGTTTTTAATGTTTTTCTTAAGTTTGGTGACCAGATGGCCTGGAAGAGGACATTGCTCCGCAACCGTTCGCAACTTAGCGGTTTATATATATATATATTGCAATAATATCAGGACCGGTTCCAGGTGGTTTTTAATGCTTTATTGCACCGAGGGGCCGGTCTACCGAAAGACAACGCACAAAAACTCGCGTACTAAAATTGATTGAGAAACTTTTTTGGCCAAAGACATATTTGGTCAAAACTACTATTCATTTGTCATACTGGATTCATCTCGTTGGCGACGTACATACATACATACATACATACATGAGTAGCTTTCCTAATTTATTCAAAACATTATTCATCTTGGCTAGCTGATGGCAACCTCTTTGATAAGCGGTCCATACATACATCAGCTTCTAATATTGATAAGAAAATAATATCTTTCAACAGTGTATTTTGGACTTTATTATATTATTAATGTAATTAATCATTGATAATTGTTCATATTAATCAATTACTGTATATTTCATTACTAAATAACGGGTATAGTATTGGTAAATAATAATAAATTAAAAATAAATGCCCCACAAAACTCTAATTGTTAGTTAATTATATTTGCTTGGATCTACTAATAAAAATACTGTCATCTTTTTGGTATCCACTTGTGACAGAAAAAGTGAGTTATGTACTGTTGTAATTAATAAATAAGATAATTCACTGTGTGGTCCTTAATCACACACTTACTAGCTTCAGAAAAGCAAAAAGAAAAAAAAATCAGATAGAAAAAGTCACTTAAGAAAATATACATACATATAAAAAAATAAAAAAACCAATGGAATATTAAGTATTATTTAGGAGCTAATTCGTTTGGATTTAACGTCAATTGCATTGCACATGCTTGTTGTATTATTTTTATTATCGTTTATTTGTTTGATAGAGTATCGATTACATTCGATTTAAATATGTAAATGTTCCAAAATCTATACTTGAATTAATTAGGGAAAGTTGGGATTTTGACACTTGGCGACAACACCGCTTGCAACTCTCACTCACATAAGTGAAGTGAAGAATTGAACCTAGATACGATTACCTGGATTTTTGTTTGATATGATGAAAATTATTATGATTTGGATGTGCTACAGTTACAAATAAGAAGAAGAAGAATATTAGAGGATACGTTTATGGGAAAATAGTTGTTGCTCGTAAATGTTATAGAAATGAGTCAGACAACTTGCATATCGAGTCGAGTTTCTTGAACTTGTATAGTCTTATACACCTATGCAGCGTCCAGCGTATGAGTGCATCTCTTTTCAGGGCCGGTCCCGTTGAATTTGGGGTGGCGGGGCAGGTGAGAAACTAATACGTTCATGTTATTCACAGACGGTGCACGCATGTCAAATGATTTTCACGAAGCTCGTGTGTTATTTCGCGCATGTTAGTTACATTTAAAGTTGCATATGTTCGAAGAACACACTGTCGTATATGTGTATGTGTGTATGTATGTACCAACAACATAGTGTTGATGTTGCATTGTGCAATAACTCCCATACATACATAGAAGATGTCGATGGCTGCGTGCACAAGCAGAAAACAGTTTTGAGCGCTATAGTGGAGATTTTTTTATTTTTTTTATTCTTCAAATATTACCTACACGATTCATTTGCGATATGTTCAACAGATTTAAGAATCTTTCACGCAGCAACTTGATCAATTGCGTAAAACAGCAACATCATCAGAAGTGCAAACGCATTCCATGCTTGGGACCGGTGCAACCAAGCCCTTTTCGCAATATGAATACCCGTTAAATGAGCCCGCATCTTATACCATCAGCGCTTCTCAAACAATGGATCATATCGTGTTTGAATTTACATACATATATGAAGGATAAATGCAGGATAAATGCAGGATATTATAATTCCAGGTAGTATATCTATAAAATAATAGTGCTTCTGATTAAAACATAAATGACGCTGTCACAGAGTTTCATATGAATACAGAAGGAACTATTTTGTAAGCTTTTATATTTACTGATATCAAAACATACACACATACATATAAATGAATATGTAGGTATATGAATTAAAGAATGATGTATTTATAGATTTAAATGAATTATAAAATATTCAATTTCAAAATCATTATGTTCAAAAAGTGGCTTAAACGTTGAATGCTTTCGTGTATCATATTTCAAAAGAATATGTCCGCCTCCATGAAATGTCTTGTAGCTTGGAAAAGAAATCAAAATTTACTTTTCTCTCTTCAATCCAATGAAATTTAAAATGTGTTAAAAGCAACTGATGATTATAAATGCAATAAATTAATATGTAGTTCGTCACTTAGTTACACGCCAATTGAACACTACTCGCAATAGAAGTTGAATTATTTATAATGCTTTATCACTGGTATTAACATTGAATAAATCTTTAACTAGTTTAAATGTACATACATACAGCAGATGTATATTTGCGCATTTGAAATAACTTAATTTATATCTAATGACACGATCTTGTCATCGATTGTTGTTGTTGAAATGGAAAGATGCTTATACATATGATTGAGAACCGCTGGCGTAACCAAGTGTTGCACAAAAGAACATTTATAGAATTAATACTGGTTTCTGGGTCATTTTTGGAACTGTCTGAGTCCTTTTAGCGACACCATGGGTGGTGTGGTGTGGTGTGGTGTGGTATGGTATGGTGTCGCCATATACATCATAATTTTGACTGCCTAAAAATTAAAAATTACTATGTTCACACGGCCGGCCACTAACACTAACTGGAGGACATCTTCACTTTTTTTGTAAGTCTTTTGTTTCGTTGTCTGCGCCACCTACATCACACCCACGTCCAGGTTTTGCTTGTGTTTTCTTTTTCTTGAAGATCTCAGTGTACCGACAACATAAACAATGTATAGTGCACACTGACTGAGCTGTCCTAATTTATTCGCACCCAATCGTGTAATATGATTATAAAATTAAGCGTTATATACATAGTATAAATAAAATGATTAATTAATTACATTCTGAATTTTTTTTTTATCACGAACATGCCTACATGTTTCAAAGCACCACGTGGGTTTCTTATATTTGTTGGTATGTTGTTGTTATCAAAACATATAAAGTTGAACCACTCAATCATCAATCCTGGACAATGAGAAAAGGACGATGCTATAGTTTGTATAGATTGTGAGCAAGTGGTGAATAAGATCCAGTGATAAAATATGTATATAAACACTCTTGATATTTATATACATAGGTATGTATGTATGTATGTACATACATACTTGGGTGGTGTGAAACATTTCGTGAGAAAATAACTCTGGTCTGCGATGACATAATTCAACAAATTCTAGAATATCTTAGCCATGACTGCATGCATCTCACACACCATTCAATTCACGACCATATCTATCATACACATCCGCTAACCTGGAGATACTGTGCGCTCCTCAAACGCGTGGATAATTAAATAAATAAATCGAAATAATTGTCGGCAAACACACCAATGTCACACGTCTAGTCTAGAGCCGCGAATTCTATTTTCACTAGCAAGACAACGCCTTATCTCTAGCCTATCGCGAAACTATTTTGAACTATTCAAAGCATCCAAGACCTTGCTGACTGGTTGCAAGAAGCATTTTCTGTTGCAATTTTCGTTGCATTTTATCTTCTCGTTTTGGTTGTTGTTTTTAGGTCAGATGAGATTTGAGCCCGAGGCGCCAATTTGCGAGAACGATTTCCAAATAAACTTACGAGTAATTCCTAATCCAAGAATGGCTATAGCAAACATGTTCAAACATGAATTGAAACATGTTCCAAACAACCCTAAGCAAGTGAGACGAAAATATTTAGTCATTGTATGAGGAAATTCTTTCTAAACGGCCTCTATGTTGGAGGATGTTGTCTACCTGTGTCAGGCATTCTTCGGGGCGCCTAATAATCATTCCTCGCTCTCACCTTTGGCCATTCTTTTCTTACAGAAACGCCTGTGATGCGTATAGGCCGCTTTTGTGCCAGTCGGGCCAGTAAGTCATACAGAAAACACGGAGGGAAAAAACTTCACAAATCATTTTATCAAACAGATCTCTGACAGCGGAAATGGCTAACAGCTTTCTTGTTTTTTCTTTGTTGCCACGGCTAACGGTTGATAAATAAATATTCAAAATTTACAAAATATACATAACGGAAAACTAAACATGTATGTACATACATACATACATACATATGTATGTATATAAATATATTATTTCCACTTATGCAAACTCAGAACATTTTGATTTCACTCGTAATTACTCATTTTATTTATCAAAAATTGTCAATAAGGAAATATAATACGTGTACAACGAATGGCGTTAGCTGTGCAATAAATTAATATTTATTTATTTCTGTAAAGGCCGCCAGTTCATATCCCATTGAAGGTAATAAAATACGAATTTACATAACAGACGTCACGCCAAATAAGACAAACAAATAAATTACCAATTTTCGAGGTGGTTCTAAAGTCGGTGATTAATTAAAATGAGGAGGATATTGAATTAATAAATTAATTTACTAGAATAAATTCCAACAGTAAATTGATATCGATTCTACTTAAGGTATTACATGAATGTACATACGAGTAGTATCTAGTTTGAAATATGGAACCATATTTTATAGAAATACACTACTGATCTGTATAAGAATACTTCTTATATACATATATATATATATATACTGAAATGGTTCCTGTCAGAATTCATCAGGGTGCTAGTGATAAAAGCACTTTTATAGATTGCAATGCTGTCAATATTAATATCATTGGCAAGTTTCAAATGTATTCTTTCCTATAACCCTAAAACAAACAACGGAAAAACGATGTAGTATCTAAGGTCACTGGGTCAAATCAATGCGCGTTTGGTATTTAGGCAACGAGAACGAGAAGCATTTCAGAGGAAATCCGTTTTTTGAAAAGCGAAAGGCATTGGAATGAAGTGCCTATTAAACAAGCGATAACACCGCGTTAACAATACGGCCCTTTTGCCACCCAAACAAAGTAGAAAACTGTTATTATTGTTGTTGTTGTTGTTGTACCACGACCAGATTACATCGGTCGCATGCGACGATAACGGCCGCCCGGGCCGTAGCACAGTTGACAACAATTTGTGGTATGGTATGGAACAGAGCGGTGCCCTGGCTCTGGCTCTGCTTTTGCTATACCTGCCATTAGCGGTCCTCTATACTAGTAGAGGCAGGTATCTTAGTCACAGGACCATGAATGAAAGACAAGTGGTTAAGCCCCGGATTTATGGCTTCAGGGGGCGCCCCAACATTTTTTCCAGGATTACAGATTCTGTACTACAGAACGTTATGCTATGTCGGCACAAGAACTATTATTTTACGTATTATCTATTTCTATAACGCTTAAACGCCGTTTAAAGTCTGTCGAGATATTGTAATGAAATTTATAATAAATAAATATAACCTTGCGCGATCGAAATTATAAATATAAACTTAATCATAACAGTATAATAAATTAAAAATCCCTTTTAATAGAGACAATCTAAATATTTATGCGACGATTCAGTCATTTTGTTTTAAACAAAGCTAACATGTGTGTGCAAACATTATTTTTTGCGACGGATGTTCTTAAAACGTGCCAAAAAGGGTAAAACGGCACCGTTCGTGCCCGCTGGTGTTTTTATAATGGTGTCCAATGTTTGTTTTGTACTTTTTCACATTCCTTCTGGCTCGTCTGCAACTTTTATTTACATATGCGAAACAGAATGATTCATTCGGAACTTGATCAAAAACAACATTCCGAATATATTCCTGGTTCTGCAGCGCTTTTTAATTGAATAAAACGGCACCCCGTTCGCTTCCTAATTAAATTCCATTGCAACTGACATGTATGTATGCTAAATGTGAGTCTCATATTTCTGAGGCTCGCCCACATTTGAATTTACATCTATTGAATAAAACAGTGGATAACATTTTAGTTATTCATTGAATTGCCACTTGATAAAATTGATTACAATTTCGATTTTATCACGAACGGATTATCCTCGAAAGATAGTATATATATATATATATATATATATATATATAAGTAGACAAATAATGTACATATACAATACATACATATGTATGTATGTATGTATGTATGTATGTATAATACGTATGTCCTTGGTCATAAAACGAAAATATTATTTGGTCGATTAATCCAGTGACCAGCGCAACCAGTGTAACTGTGGCCACAACAACCGCAAACTATGATTTTATATATGTATGTATGTATGTATGTACATGCCATGTTCGTTGTTGTCATAATGATGTCATTAAAAATAAATTGCTGTAGTATTGACGACTATTATACAGTTGATATGTATGTACAGTCAATAACGCAATGGTGGTTGCTATAAGATTGAAATCAAATTCGCCAATATGTTTATAATTATATCGAGGCCATATAGACTGTTTTGCGTTAGCAATGTGTGTGTTTGTTATTCTGTGATGCTGTGAGGCCAATATCGTGAGTGTCTGAGCAGTTGATTACAAATGCGGCCTTCAGACAAGTCCATTTACGCCTTTGCTGTCCCACGAGAAAGCGCTTTTACCTAAACTAAAAATGCTTACCTTTTTATCCAGTTCAGGTGAATTTTCCATGGCGTACATAATAGCTTCGGAAATTCTGGTTTCCAGTGCTCGAATGACCGCGTCCGCATTCACCCCGACTTCGTTATTGTGTTGCTTCCATGCAATGACCAATTTCTCAATAGCTTCGACGTAGCCGTTCCAAGCCATGTCCAATTCCGTAACTTGTCTCGTCAAACAGCCTCGCAATACATTCAAACAATACCCAGAACAAGGCTTCGTGTCTTTGTGCAAGCCCAGACATTTGGGACAGTACGACATCTTCACCAACGCTTCGTGGCACTCAAGTTCATTGCGCTCGTCAGCCAGTAGAGTCTCTGTCGTATTCAAAACTTCTACCCCAACATTAAACGCTTGCAACAGAAGCCTAGTGGCCTCCAGACTTTTAGCCAATGATTGCGACACTTGTTTCGGAATATCCCCAAACGGCTGCACTTCATTTATTGTTTCCCGCAGGCAAACTTTGTAGGCTGGGGTGAAATCCCTGGAATGACCAGTGTTTATATTGCGGTGGTACACCAGGGGGAAGAGATCGGTGAAGAATTTGATGACAGACGCTTTGATGTCGATGCTGGACGTCGTAAAACTGTCCTGTGTTCCGTTGACGTAAATTGAGCTTCGAATGTCAGAGTACAATTGCTCGATGGGCTCCTGGGAGAGTTCTGCCATGCGTTGGTAAACTTGCGAGAATAACACAAGTGTTTTGTTTTCGGATTGCCGAGTTAGACCAATAACGTGCTCTGCAACAAAAGAATTTAAGAGTTTGTTAGGAATTGCATCACTGTCATTAAAGGATTTATAAAGAAAAGTAGAATATATTTCAGAGAGTACTGTACTGAATGTGCAAGTGTTTTATGAGTAGTATACACTTAATTTATTTCAGCAACTGTACATGCTAGTAAGAATTTAATATATTTCATTAGAGCAACAGCAAATTAAATTTCAACAGGTATAGGTACCTACTATATAAAATATATATATATATATATATATATATATATATATATATATATATATATATATATATATATATATATATATATATTTAGCGCGCGCGCGCTTGCAGGTACATACGTCATTTGAAATAGTTTGAATAAATTGCCAGGAATTTCATTATGTCAAAAAAAGAACGTCGTTGGCAGCGCTTTTTCATGAAATATATTACGGACGTCAAGAACAAACGTTTCATCTTATTGTTTACCCATCATGCGATATCATATACAAGTAGGGTCGGGCCCAAAAATGATTTCACGCATGACGACGTCTTTTGTTTCAGTAAATTAGAATTTACTGAAAACACGCGTCCATCATAAATATTTTTTTAATTTTGACTACAAAAATCTTTAAAATACATTAGCCATAAAAAATTCATTCAAAATTCATATAAATAAATATATTTTTACTCTGAAATAATACCCACATAACACGAATACAAATTTGTTTCTAAAACATCTTAGCCAAGTGTCTTGTCTTGGCAACGGATCTATTAAAAGTCGTAAAGAAATCATCAAATATACCAACTTGTGCAATCAGATATTTCATAATAGACAAATGTGAAATGGCATTCTGGTGGGGTATGGCGTGACGCAGGATAAATATTTGCGGCATCTGGTTAAAATGTAATATCTTTTTTTTTTTTTTAATTTTTTTTCTTTGCTCAAACAATATAATAAATACATACAACAAAATCTAGCTAAGCTTTAACTGAACAAAGCATTCGATTTCAGCGGTGTTTTCTTTTCAGCTAAAGCTGCTACCTGAAACTTTGTCCCGAAGTTTAAGTTGTGGATGAAGTACGTGTCCGAGCTTTGTGGCACGTAATGCAAGTGCACACGTCACGCGTTATCTTACCGCGAGCTTTTTTCTGCTTTTCATTTAATTATGACACCAAAGTGCAGCACGTATCTAGTTAGTTTTTGATCTAAGCACGTTTTAGAGATCAATTGCGCTGGATTATAGAATTAGCGCTACTAAAAATAATAACTGAAACTATTTCGAGTTATAACGCTTGTTTTGAATCTAGATTGTAATTTGATTTTTGTAAGCGTGCTTTTGGCCAATGAAGTGTTATTTTTATTTACGCGACGCACGTCGTTGTCCTCGAAAGTGCGTTCACATTTCAATAGTTGCTTTCTTAGTGACCACGAATACCAGCCGATACATACATACATCACTAACATCGCTATAGACAAAATGTCATTGCTAATTTTGGAAACGCTGCGCATACACAGCTTGTTTATCTTACATTTTCTTAAGGTCAACACAGAACATGAATTATTTCATCAAGTAAATCGTTGAAGATATTTCTGCTTTATTCAGTTTGGCTGGCTAACTTGTGATGTCTATAGTCTACTATCTACTATTAATCCCGGTGAGGTTTAGAGGTTTTAACATACGAGCTATGGTTTGTGTTTGTGGCGAAAGGGTTGAAACCTTGAAAACTGAAATTTGAAGCAGTGTAGGTATTATTTTTACTAACATATTTAAGCTCAACTTGAATGATTTTGAACTGTTTTCTAATAATATGATAAAGACATTGCAGTGGATCAATAGCTGAGGGAACGAACGTCGTTTACTTTTTGCGGCGTGTGGTTTTTTTATTATTTCTTTCTGGCGGAGGAATAATGCTAGAATTTATGCATACATAGCAGTAATGGTGTGGAACATAAAATTTCGAAATTTATCTCACAACTACGTATAAATCCTTGAAATATTAAAAAATAAGCCGGGCTATTCGTCTTTCTGTATGCAGCAGCTTCTGCGCCACTGTTGTGTTGCTTACATTTGTTATTGCATGGTTATATATTAAAATGTTCTCCACATAATACGTACATACATACAACATTAAATTCATAAAAACATGCTTAACCTCAATACAGAATCTCCCAGGAGATTTAACGTAAACCACAAATGTATTTCTAAAAATGGTACCCAGGGATCGGCGGCAAAGTCTTTCGCGTTCTTAAGCCCCCAAAGATGACGGCATCCTCGTGGATGCGTCATGTGAAACAAGTCTCAACCTGCGTGGACGGACGCTGCAAGACGAGACTCGTCCGTCCGAGGCTACCAGTGCTGTAGTTACAAAACAAATTCTCTGGAAGCAACCGCCAATTCATTATTCTACAAAAAAAATTCTTTGCCCCTTCAAACAAAAGCGTAGGTGGAATTCCAACCACATATGATGAACAACACAATAAGAGATTAATTGTTGCCACAGGAAGATATGCCACCAGCGGACACCAAAATGTGTGATATGAAATTCCATCCCGAAGTATTTACAGCTATAGATGAAATGTTTTCTTTGTTTATTTGTTTGTTTGTTTGTTTATTTGTAGCGCGCGTTTAATATTAGCATGACTAAAAAATATGCATATGGCACAGCAACCAGGTGAATGCACCCAGGCCCGCATTTCGGGACCACTGGTTGATCAGAGTGCAGACAAAGACCTCATCATCGACAAGGACAGCTCGATCCAACAGCACCTCGCGGTTCCAGCAACGAGAATGCGACCCGTTTGTCAGCAGACAGAGCCGGACAATGGCTACAAGAAGAAGACGGCGATAGCATTTTGAGGTTATGGAATTCACAAAAAGTCGTTCGTGGGAAACGGAAGAAGACAAAGAGCGGTGCAGCGCAAGTGCAACAGAGATGCACTCTGCGCGCTTAAACGAATGGGGTTGAAATACCTGACCACATTCCGGCCTCTGATGGGTCCACCCTGCGCGTCTGAATTAATTCAGGCATGCGTGTGTGAACCGGGCTTGAGGGAGTTGTCGGCGGGTGTGATACACACTTCTGGTCTACCTGCTCGGCCTGAGTAGCTCTAATGATTATAATAATAAAAACGAATTGGTTACTGCGCGTATTATTAAATTCTAATATAGGAACAGTTCTTTCAGTTTAGGTGTGTGTGTGTGTGTGTGAGTGACTCATTTTCTTCATCTTCTAGATCATTTTTTTGACATCATCAAACGATAGTAGAGATCGTGGTATTATTTTAAAACACCTCTCAAGCCTTAGAAAATGCAGCACTTATTATGCTAGTTCTATATAGACATCCTGGCACCCGCACTTATTCTGTGCTACGGGTGACTATTCAAATGTGAAATCCTTTTATGGAAGGCTTTTGCCACCCAATAACCATAGTATTTGTAGAGCTATTATAACGAGTGAAAAATCAGTACTATAAACTACCGAAAAACTATCACTTCTATCATTCATTCGTAACTATAATAAAAGATGCAATGACTTTTCGACATGATTGCACTGATTGTTTTACGGTTATGTTCAAGGCTGCATCAACATGAACAGATAGATGACGCAGACACAATTAAGAACATTTTGAAAATGAAGATGTTGCATTTTGTGCGAATAAAGTTTAGGGGGGGGGGAATAGGCTGGAAATCGTATTAAAAATGAAATAAAGCAATGTTCCTGTTCTGTGAAAGGACTTTGGGGGGGGGGGCAGAATGGAGGACGTATTTTCCCGTTGATTAAAAATTGAGGGGAGGGCAAATTTAAAAATGTTGCCAACAATCAAAAGCAATTCCAACAAAACTAACAAGTATAGAATCTTTGCCAAGTAAATATAGCACCACAAATGAGAGACCCCAGGGTTTGGTGGCCCACATCTTGGCTCGACAAAGTAAAGATCTCGATCTCGAACTCTCTAAGGCAGAGGCGTGTGATATCAATGAAAATAATTGTTCCCATGAATGTAATCATTATGCCTGAATGACTGTGCTACGTGCAACGGCCAACTTAGCTTCACTCCCCCGAAGGCGTCTAATACTAAATTGGGTTATACTAAACGTGTGTGCTTATAAGCAGGGAATAAATTAACGAACAAATTATTGTTATTATTGGAGTATGATTACACGCACACGCACACAAATGTATCATTGGACAATTTCTCATGTATAACATATGTAGAAAAATGTAATTTCCTCATATTTCTCGTATTTACATTTCCATATCTATCGTATGTATAAAATAACATTTGCAAATCTGATAACACATTTGTTCCCTTTTACTACGTATACCTATCCTATGCAATAACTTAGTTACGGCCCTCCTCAAAAAGCTATTGCGCGCATCTTGAAAATTTGTTTACGTTGCCTGTAAGTATATGTATGTATGTATGTATGTGTATCCCATAGAATTGATAGAAAATTCGCTATTTATTTACACAACTTTATCGAGTTACCTACTTCAAAGTAAAATGCACTTTCATTCCAGTCGAGAGTCTAGTCACAATTTACAATTACATTTTCCTAATTTGAGGCCAAAGTCGATTTTCGTTTTTGCTTAGTAGTTGCAACTTGGATTCGATATGAAATGCAATTGTTTTGCGTATAACGGTAATATAATACTGCAATTAAAGTACAATGCTTTGGAAATAGGTCAACAACAACAACTAACTAAAACATTTCTGATGACGTGCTAATCAAACATATACTCTTCTTAACAGAAAGCAAACATAATTATTCGCGGTTCTGCCGTGGCTATTACGTTAAAGTGTTTGCGCAAAGTAAGGAAATTTTATGGCCTGAAAATACGGGTTTCCTCTGCAGATATACATATAGTATATACATATGTATGCTTGGTGTTGTTAATTTGTCCAAGTCACGAATTCTATAGGGGCTACGAGGTAATAAAATCGCTTATTTGCAGCCGGTACATATTTTTACAAAATATTTCAACATTTATTATACATACCTAGTATTACAACATATTTTACACAAATTAAAAATGAAAGCAGCATTTTATTCAAAAATAATAATAATAATAATAAGTCCTTGAAATCCTACAAAACTGTTATGGAAGATCAGCTTCAAAATCAAGAATGAAAAAAATAAAAACCATTTTGTCACTAATTAAAATACTTTTGATGAAACAAGCTAAATGAGTTTTCGAAGAAAACTTAAAGATTCCAATAATTAATGAATGAAATATCTTTGAAACCAAATATCTAACTAACGAAAATGAATTTGCCTTTGTCGTTCGATTCATTACAATCCTTGCTGTATGCCAATTTATTACTAACTAGAATTTTTGAAACATTTCTATGGTTTTTCCTCGAAATGAACACATAACTAACAATAAGTGAAATTAAATACACTGAATTGGTCCCGTTAGTGTCATTTTATAGTGGCGCTAACGCTAATCAAGTCAACTACCTACTAGACTTGCGTTCAAATTCAAGTCACAAACAGTAAAACAGGTAAAACAAATTGCTTCATGAAAAACTGAGTAGTAAATTTGTTAAGAAGCCAAGCAAACAAATGAGATTGTGCGTGATGCATAGGCCTTTGCCCCGTCCGTTACATGTTTGTCACAATTACACCCGGACTGCTAAAAAGGTAATTCACTTGTCGCGGCGGCCAGGGGGAGCTATGCCAACATGAGTTTAACATGTTTTTTAGTTCAGTCCTGTGTCGATAAGTGCAAATTCAAATGCAACCGGATCACGCGAAATTGTACAACCGGAAATATGTTCCGGAGTCGCACGCCGAATTGGAGCGGAATTACCCGACAGATTATTTCTCAATTTGTCACCAAAAAATGACTACAAAACAAAACAAAATGCTACCTACAATAATAACAGCACGGAATAGATGCGACAGAAAAGAAAATTATATTATTATAGTAGTAGAGGGCGTTGTTGTCTCGACGTAGAGCAATTTGTGACGTATTTTAATCAACTTTAATATTCACTTCCTGTTTGGTAATATGGAACAATATCCTTACTAATGCAATCAGAGTCAGGGCTAGTATAATTTTGATGTTTATAATATGACAACCAATTTTCTATCTTTGTACATACATTTATTTTTACCAAGCAAACAGATATTATGTACGTACAATACATATATGTATGTATGTATGTATATAATAACAGATGCCTATGGCAGCTCTATCAATTATAATAATGCTGGATTAATAACGTGAAAAGAAGACTTGTTTCCATAGCATAAGACACCATTGGTTACCAACATAATTAAATTAAATATACGCCGTGTTATTATTGAATAAGCAAGAAACATCTTAAATTGACAAGTATGCGTATTCCTGTCAACTTAGTATCTACTATACTATTATATTATATTTTGAACAGAAAGTGAATAAAAATAAACTAAATACATATACTATATGTATGCATGTATGTATGTATGTATGTATGATATGCATGTAGAAATTATTCATTGAGCTTAGTTTTAAGTGAATGAATATTGCAAATGCAATGAAAACTATGTTACCAATATTGCTCAATGCATACAACATTCCGTTACATAGTACGAGTACATAAATTGCATAATCTAAAAATTACAACTATATGTATGTATGTATGTTTACACGAGGCACGTGTGTAATGTCGATTGTAATTATGTGCGGAGTGACAAGGGGCACCTACACCAAATACAGTTATATTTATGATAATTAGAATTTCTATTGAATGTATTCATTAATTCAGTAGGCGCAAAACCAGTCTGAGTACCTAATAAATATATTTTTATTATTAATATGCACAGCTACTTGTTACGAAATGTTTGTTTAGCTAATTAATGAAAGGAATACATATTAATGTATTTTGTATAATGAAGAACAGTGCTCGAATTGCACCCTTACCTTATCTATCAAATGCTGCAACTAAATTATAAATCCGTTTCGTAATAAATATCATAGTTTCATTCCGAATTCGAAGAAGCAATTAATTAATTTCACAATCAAATATTCATTGTATCAATTTCCAAGAAAATATCCCTGCTACATATATACATACATACATACATACATACATACGCTGAATCGATGCCACTTTTTAAAACCATCATGAATTTACAGATTTGAGAATTGAATTTGTCACACGTAGGGAGTAGGGGTCCAAAGCTTGAACCCTGACCCCGATAATGTGAAAATCTTGCCTTACGCCACAATGGCGATTGAACAAACAAGATTAGGGTCATCTACAAAGGTGTTTGTCACCAGGTCAACTACATACTGCACGGCACAAGACGGATTACTTATGATGATCGATTTTAATAATTCTTAATTTCCTAGGAAAATTGTTTCATTTCATTTGGATATGGACGTTTAGCTAATTAATTTTGATTGCTATAGAAAAATAAAAAATGTTTCTTCTGATGAGTAAACAGTACAAAGTACGTAAGTCGAATATTGATCAGACGTAGACGACATACCAATGTATGCATGTATGTATGTATGTATCTAGTATATATGTAGTTATGTTATGTGCGCGCGTTGTGGCTATTTTCAGCACGACTTGCAATCGTCTAGTTATTCTTGTTTGCAGACATCGTGTTACCTGCCATCATGGCCGTACGCCATGATGAGGCATATTAACCAGTAGACATTTCTACTACAGGTGCTGTTATAACGACGGGGAAGGTCAAAAACTATATTTTTCCGTACAAAATATAATGGACATAATGTGCAACTATACGGATTTCTGTGTTAAGTTATTCTGATCCTATCAGAGTTACATTCTTAATTCATTTTAAAAATAGGCATCTTGAACCGTTTCTGATTTATTCATGTTAAGTTATGGCCATGAAAATTTGTTGAATTTTTAAACAATTTATTTGTTTTGGCATACATAGTATTTAAAATGTATATCATAGTTCCATAAATCGGCACTCGGTGGTTCTCCAGAGTATTGCGAGTAATTGCGAATATCTAAAACTTAAGGGCTTCTATACACTGTTTATAAGGTTATGAATTTCACTAGACAGGTGACTATAACAAAAACATTAAGCCCTGTCCGGTGCAACTTCGGAGTGGGATTAATTTAATCCTGATTCCACCCGGTGGATTACATACATATGTATATAAACAAAGTTCTGTACATGATAGCTACACCATATATTATTGCGGTTTAATAATATTAGCCAATATATAATAGAAAAAAAAATAAATATATATATATATACACATATCCATATCAACACAAACATTGTTACTGTTAAAAAAAAAAAATCGGCTCGAGCAATATTCTCTTGGTAGGTGCTAGACTAATCTACGTATTATTGTGCAAGTTCAGGGGCGGGGGAAGAATGTCGCTAGTGGCGATTGGTATTCAAATGGATTAATATCGTGTTCCGGAGTCAATAAACTAATAGTCATAAATCAATTAGGAGCATCGACCACCATTTGTAGTATGCAGAAATCCCAGGAGAGTTACACAGGGATAGCTTAGATTTTACCAATTATAAGAAGCCAGCCAAATTAGTTTAGCTCGCACTTCCAAATGTAATCTGTTTTGTGGTCCAGATTATTCTTCCTTACAGCGTATTTATTTTATCTTTTCGCAATCAGAGTATATCGTATGTACCTATATATGTATGTATATCGTAGAAAAAAAAAAACAAATAAACTATAATGAGTTTTGTTTTCGTAATAAAGTAAATTTCAATCGCAAGTGGACAATTGGACATAGGATATAGGTCTGTTGGACATACATGTAAGTGCATTGCACTCAGGCCTAGTACGTGTAGTAGTTCTGGACTTGTGCCAAAATAGACCAACATTCTCTATGAATTTAATATTTAAACTAGAATTGGCCATGACACGTTTTGCAAAAGCTAATTAAAGCTCAGATATGTAAAAATAAAATGAAATACATTCAAAACGAGTCGCACATCTAAAATCTAAATAATAATATAATCACCATTAGCTATCTAGTATGTCGGATCGTTTGATTCGCTCAATTTGGTTCGGCGACATTGAACATGTGGTGGGGGTGGGGCAAAGTAGTGCGGAGACAGTTAGCGAACAGAATTCGTAATTAACAAAGATTTATGGGTATGTTAACCTAAAAATGTTAACCCGTTTTCGTCGAATTGATATTTCCAAGTGAGTTTTTGTCAACTAGTATACATATAGCATGGGCAGTCTGACACAAAAAAAAAAAAAAGATCGCCGCGCTAAAGCAGATAAAAGAAACATATAGCGGACAGATCAAACAGTACCTACCTACAGACAGACAGACAGACAGACAGATGACATAATACGGTCACTTGTCGAAATAGTTTTGAGATGTTGATAAATGTACAAAATAGATTGCTATATGGTACAATAGTTGGAGCATTTTCATTTCTTACATATGTATGTATGTATATGTAGTACCTATCTATGTATGCACATACATACATATATACCTTGTAATTTGTAAGCGGTGGTGTCCAACAGACCCAACAGTGACCTCGAATTATGTCGCAGTAAACTAGAAAAATCTCTCTGGACTTGATGGCGAAGATCAGTCTCCATGGTTTGGCTGCAACACCTTCCATTGCATATGGAGCCTAAAACAAATGAAAACATTAGAATGTGCTCATCAGGGCGTGGCGGTGTGTCTGTGTGTAGCATAAATGGATGTTATATTAATAAGTGTATATGATTATTACAAGTGTTTGTAGATAGATACATACATACACACACACATGTGGTATACGTACGTACATACATAACATATGTACATCACTTTACTAATTCAATATTTCATGTGACATGTGTGATATTCATATTTGACAGAAGCACTGATAGACACACGACCATGAACTTGCTATTCGACATTCATCACGGCACGCATGTGACAAAGATTTAACATACATATGTATGTATGTACCGAATTATAGGTGATGTAATCGCGGTTCTGGATTCATTTAATTGATGATGTAACCAACAGATGTCTCTCTCTCTCTCTCTCATACACACACGCATACAAATAAAGAACCTGTACACTGTACAGTATTAGGGACAAAATAATTTTCCAGGATATAATCAACAGCAACAAATCATCTAAATGAAATTCAGAAAAACACCAGAACGTCTCTATGTTTACTCTTCAATTATGTTGTAAACTAGCAAGCCAGGAACATCATACATACATACATACGTATATATTTTATAGGTAAAAAATGACAAGCAACGTGAATTTATTAACAGAGCTCGCGGTTCTATTCTAAGGATAGCAATTACGGTTAGCTATTCTGATTAATTCTGCGACGCAGTTTCGCAAAGTACCTACTTGCGCGGAAGATTGTTATTAAGAAAAACTCTGATTAGTTTATTTTGTTTATCGTTGGAAATATTTAAGACATTTTCTAAACATCTGGATGCGTTTACCATATTTAAACTGGATTGGCCACTGAATTATTATTATTAATTAACAACACACTAGTAAAATATTATAAATTTGGAAAAACAAATACATTGCAGAAGTCAGCGAGTGTGAGGCAACAATTTCGATTCAGGGGTGTGAACTTCGCAACGATTTAACCAGTCAGCAGATATCATAAAACCACTGCTTCTGAAAATATGTAAATATGGTTCAAACTGACTTGATTTCAGTTTATATATATATATATATATATATATATATATATATATATATATATATATATATATATATATATTTAGCCCTACCCACACCCTACCACCTATCTACAATATATTTTGTTCTCCGCGTATTGCCATTCCCACGACCTGATCTGAAACTGAAATGTTTCAGTGATAGCGATTCATGAACAAAACAAATTGTCAGCCACAGCAAATACAAAGTACTTTTCAGTAGATAAGGAATAAGAAAATAAAAGAATATCGATCTATTGTAGCATAAAATAAGCCAGTGTTAAAAGGGCGTGGGCGATTTCTATATCAGTAGTGATTTACATAACTTTGTCAAAGTATCAATGAAATAATATTTAAAAAACAAAAAACAATGTTTTTAATTGGTGGTGCCACACTTGTGTTCCAATTGTAAGCTAAGCTAGATGAAAACCACCTGTGCCACCCGTTAGGCTAAGGCTAAGTATCTTCTGAAGTGAAGACAGAAGTTCTTCATCTGTGCCGTCGCGGCGTTCAGACGTCGCTGTCCGTCCAGGCGAACCGGCGCCTCACTTATCGATTTCGCAGTCGTGTCCTCCACCACCCACGCCAGGGCCAGGACCCAGTCGGCCCTAAAACAAGTCCAGACACCCACAAACAAACAACACAATATCTTTGTGTTAGAAGAAGAAGAACACCATCATCGAGACAGGCTTTCAAGAAAAATTAACCATAAACTGTATACGCCCAAACATATTGATTAAATCCCCACGTATTCCGGGCCTGACATCCGCAATTCAACTTCCTATATGTGTATGTGTGTAATACCCCATACAAACTCGCTACACAACAATTGCCAATAGTTTTGAACCCTTTCAATCTGCACAGAACAGACATTACATACATACATAGCATATATCATACGAGTACTATGTCATATATGTACTACCAACACAGTTTGACCGATATATATATATATATATATATATAGACGAGGATATGAACGAAATATCGAAATTTCGCGATATGTAAATAGTGCAAAACAATTATTCGCTATTTATTACTTGTATACAAATTTACAAATCAGAATAGCCTAATCATTGATCCTTGGCTCCTGTATGGTGGGACGGGTCGTGACGTCACTGCATATGGCAAAATTCCCAGACTATATATGGGTTAAGGATAACAGAGCATCATGTATTAGGTTTCACGATGACAAGTTTTTTATTACGCCTACTCCAAAAGAAATAAATGAATTTCTGGTAAAACACACAAACAAAGAAAGAAAAAAAAACAGTCAAATTTTAACAAGAGCAACTTTTAATACTCTTATAAGAATAAGCAGTAAAAAATGCAGATAATCATTGGTTCAAAACAATGGTAGTAATACCTGTGTGCTCAGGACTAAGAAAAGGTACAAAACTTTGTTCCGAAAACAAATAAATAATTCAAGATTCAATTTATAATCTCTAGATGGCCATTCTTCGTTGTAAAATAGTTGAAAACTTTGGTGTTCATATTTCACAAAGTAAATTTTACCGTTTTTAGATCTTTCTTCATCATTCTTTATCTTACTACTCGTACTATACCTACTTGTTCCATGCCCGTCGCCATAACAGATGAACATGTTCGCTATAAGATTGCATATTATAAATATACCGTGATTGATGGCTAGCATAAAACAGCCCAAGAACAGCAACGTAAAACGTAAAAAGTTATGACGGGGTCGGTCCCGGATAAAAATCCTACAACATTACCTTTCAAAATTAGGTAAACAAGAACTTTGTAGTATGTAATCCAAATAATTATTTTTAAAAATGAATCATATCACACAAGGCGTGGGTCAAGCAGTTTATCAAATATGTTAACACCATAATTAATAACTTTGTTTTGATTTATTGGAATATGTAAAAAATATTGTTTATCTAGTGCTTGCTGTGCTGTGCTGTGCTGTGCTGTACTGTACTCGCTTGAATAATTGCACAGCTATTTGCTAAACAAATATTTAATGTTTGGAATAATTAAGTTTAACAATTATTGATCATATTTATGCTTCGTAGCATTGTTGGATCCGATCCATGGAGAATGATAAAAAACAAAACAATAACAAGAAAGAAAAACTGGGACACGGGCAAATTCAAACCAGTACCCAGCTATTTTTCGCCTTCTTGTATGTACGAGTAGATTATTCGAAATTATACTTATTGTTAGTTAGATTGTTGGTGTGACCATCAGCGAGGGTTTCGAGGTCTTTTTAAATCAAATTTACATTTTAATTCGCACTCAAATGAGAAGCACGTTTCTCTGTTTCTAATTAGACAAAAGGTACTAATTCTGTTTCGTACCGAACACAAAGATTAAGTTTTATTCATTTTTTCTATTCTATTTTATTACTATAATTAATAATTAAATTAGTTTTTTTTTGTCGCAGATCTCGACCAAAATATTTGTTCATAAAATATATATATATATATTATTTAAATTACTATGCCGGATTTTATGAACATATTTTGGTCGAGATCTGCGACCAAAAAAAACTAATTTAATTATTAAATATAGTAATAAAATAGAATAGAAAAAATGAATAAAATTTGTATAATAGTATAATAAATGTACCCTATATAAAAGTAACAAATGTCCTAGTATGTTCTAGTATGAAATAAGAAGGGTTGGTTGGATTAGCGGAAAACTCGATTAAACTTTTAATTGGCCTACTTATAAACACGCGCGCACACACAAAAACTGCGACATCATTTGAAATGAGTGCTTGCTTGCGCGCCCATTATTCAACAAATTGATTAATTAATTAATTAATTAAAGATGATTTTATTTTATTCTTATAGTCATTAACGGTGGATAAGGTACATTACATGTGCATAGACATCGCCACGCCACGCCACGCCACGCCAAATGTCGGATGATCAAAATTAATTGATACAGCCTTCACGAGCAACCAATTTTAATTTATAATGATTACACTTAAGAAAACATTCCTGTTTCTTTTTTGAGTACTTATATATATATATAAAATTTCAGAGCGCCAGGACCTCTGTACAGCACACTATCACTTGTAGGTTGTAGGTACCCAATACCCAAAAGTAGATACGAGTTGATCGATTTTCTTGGGTAGGTGTTTATAGTATTTTAATCATTTATAATCTAAACATGAGTAAACTTTCCGTCAATTCGCACCCTGCCCTTAAACTAACACAAAGGTTAACGGCACGTGTTGTGGTTACTAGGGGTGAATTTAAAAGGGACATTTTTTTCAGCTGTGATGTTTTAAAAAGTATCATATGTTCTTCTGGCAACCCTTCGCCAATATCATTTTCACCATGCATTAGGTACTGTGACAAGTGACGTCATCTTTATCAAAAGGGGACAAACATTTGTAAACCGATTTTAAACAATGTGTAACGTAATCAAACTTTAGTCAGCCCACGAGTTTATTTTGCCCAAAACACATTGACGTTGGGCCCTAATTCACTAGAACTGTAGTATTTTTATGTATATGGGTCAGTAGGTCAAGAAGTTGCAGTCAGACAGTCTATTGAAAGAGAAAAAGGAATAAATGTGTATGTATGTGTGTGTGTGTGTGTGTGTTTTTCTTTATTTATTACTGGAATACAACAGCAACAAAAAACTACTCTGAATGTAAATTGAAGGTATTGTATTTGAGAAAATATATATCACTGTCTGTTTTTGTCTGTCCGCGAAGAGCCCCGATACAATTAAGAGTTATTTGAAAAAGCGCACATTTTCTTTAAGTTTAAACTTTGTAATTAATCACCCTGTTGCGTCAGGGTTGCCACCATTGTCTCAAAAAGGAAATGTAACTTCTATTATTCAAGAGAAGGCTGCATTTTCAAACTTTCCGAAAATATTCTGCGTTTTTTGCACACCACGGTACGCAGAAAAAATTGTCACTTTTATTTTCAAATGCTAGCGTACATACATACATACATGCTATTATATATGTCGCCATGGAAACGGCATGTGACGTCAGACTTAATCCAGATATATCTTTGAAAAAATAAAATTATACCAACGACTGCGTCGCACCGTGCTATGCTGTGCTGTGACAAACACAGCAAAGTGTTTCCATTCCTATATACATACGTATACGTATGTACATATGTATGTTATATTCCATATTAGGTATATACACTGATAGTTAAAAAAAAAACAAAATAATAATAATAATGGATAATGTTTTCACGTATATCACACACTTTGCAGCGATATGAAGCATTATTTCGTGAATTTTTTAAAGTAAAAATTTTCTATTAGCAAACACCGAAAATGAAATTGCTAAAGTTTCTTCTGCAATAACGATTTAACTTTTGATGCAAAAGCTCTCGAAGGAGAACCTTTAAACAATATCAAATATTCAAGATTAAATTCATCTCTCTCTAGATATAAGTCGTGAGCAGACAAATGATTATTAAAAGCCAACTTTGGGCTGAAAAAGAATTGGAATTTAATTCTTAAACTAAAGCATAAAATAAAAGTAGAATCTATTGCTGTTTCCTATTAATCATATGATTAATGAATGCAATGATATATGTATGTATGTATGTACATAGTATACTCAAGCAATCAGCGCTTAAATGAAGTTCTTGATTAGTTCATTATTCTGGCGAAGTAATAGAACATCGTGTATGTGTTTACTATGCAGTAAGTTCACAAAAGGTCACAATTGTAACAGTGTAGAAACAAAACAAGTAATGTAGCTAAATTAAAACGTTTATTCGCGATAATTGTAATTCTTATTTGTATCTGTATAAAACGGCATTCCACACAGAACGATTGCAATGAAGTGAGTTGTATATGCCTACATAACTTCACGCCACTAGCACAATCTAGGGGACATTCTTGTGCCAGTGCATGGACAATTGGCACAATTATAATCTCACACAACTCTACTAAGTACAAATTAGTCCAGCATTCATAATTCAACCACAATGTGTACATACATACATACCTACATATATGTTATCTAAAATTACTTGAATCTCATTTGAAAATCGTCTCAGTATGTATGTATATACATATCTCAAGCATGAATAAAACTAGACTGGTTTTTTTTTGCAAAAAAAAAAACAATTAATATTTGTTAATTAAGGCATGATTAGACATGTGGCTCAAGTAATTTCCGAGAATTCAACTTACGAATTTTCAAATTAAAATAGTAAGAAAATTAGATATACAAATAGCTAATTAAAAAAGACCTTAAGTTTAAGTTATTATTATCGAGAGAGTTCTTTTTTATTGTTGATAAAAATTCTTTTATTTCTGTAGGTATGTATGTAGTACATATACATATGTATGTATAAGTAATAGGAGATTCTGGGCTTTTTAACTTTTTAAATAATGTTGAAGTTTCTCTCTGTGTGTATAATGGTGAAATAAAAGTTTCTAGATAAAGTTAAATAATGTAGCCTTGGTGACGTTGCTTTTACGAATAAGATTTCCGCTGCAAATGTTGGCTTTCTGTAGGTACGTTTCTACATGTAGTACTACAGCATTGCTAATTACTTTAATTCATTCGAAATTCAATTGAAAAACTTTTAGTGCTCTGCGGTGGTCGGTTTAGTCAAAAGTGTATGTATGTATATATGTATGTAAGTGTGTATATAGTTCCGTTTTAGAATTTCTATTCTTATTTTAATTTCAAAACAAAATCATCAGTAAACAAAAATATTACTACGCAAATCTACGCACGTGTGACATTATAAAAATTTCCAGGAAATTACAGTAAAAATACATATGTATCTATTGTTACAATGCATTTTACGCATTGCACAGAATAATTTGTAATTAAAATTTGCTAACACAAGGTCTCATTGCCCATCCGCCACATAACAAAAACATATTATTATTATTATTATATTACCACAAGACGATCATGAAAACGAAAAAATCGTTTTTTGGAAATATATTGGTTTTCAACGATGGTTCCACTTTAAAAAATAACTCCAACTGAGACATGCTTCAGTTTCATTACGGAGAGACTAGGAAATATTACATGCATCTAAGCAAAAAATTATTGATTCCCATTGATTGATTTAGTCACCTTGATTGCAATTTAAAATTTCATAAAAAGGTACATATACCTGTATTAGCTTAAAACCGGTTGCGAACATTTTTTAAACGTACAAATTAATTACAAGACACTGGGCATAAATAATGTCTGTGATAAGAGTCAAGAAGAGGAGGCAGATGCGTGGGTGCTACATAATAAATAATTGGAGATTTTGGAATTTAAATTTTTAACCTTTCTATGACCCATCGGTTGCTATTTTATTTAATTTTTAGTATATAAATTATAATCAATCATACACACAAAATGGAACATGTGTTTTAAATAAAACATTAAAGTTTGTTTTAGTTTAGAACATTAGAACTCGTGAACCTACTTACTTATAAAGAGTTCTTAATCCCGTTCCTGGGCAATACCATTTGCCAAATGACTTCCACTCAATGGAACACTTACTTTTATTAAAGATAGTGTGTATTGTATGTATATAGCACATTTTCTGTCCACCCGTTAGAGATTTATTAAAAACAATCGAATTTGGTAAATTTCTTAGCGAAGGATGTTTGTTGTTAAATGAAATAAGGCTCAGGCTTGAACTTGAACCAACACAGACCAGACATGACATACATACGAGTACATAGATAGATTTGTATGCGGTACCTGTCGACTGGCTGCCCGTTTGGGCTTACCTGGCTAATTTTAAATATATTCTTCTATTGGGTGTACGTACTTTAGGTGCCTTTAGGGGAATTGGTGCGACATGCGTCCTTGAGGTATCCGTGCATCGGGTGTGGTTTCGCAAAGATATCACATGTCAAAAATAAATATGATGACGTCCATACATATAAAACTTCGCGAGCAGGTGTTTGCCGATTCTATATGTAATGGCTTTCGGATTGTTTCGGAATTCTATGTCTTGTTTTTCATTCGGTAAACCAAAGCCCTTGTGATTACTTTTTGTAGTTTTTTTTTTTTTTAAATTCCAATTACCTATATCATCTGGTTTTCCTCTGGACGGTTATCGGTTCCGGGATTTTGTTTTCGGTGTAAATTAGGATTATTGAGTTTGTTTATTTTCGACATATTTTTATTCGTCTACAAGTTATTCATACATTTATCTTTAAAAAAAAAAAAACACATCTGAATATCAATATATTTTTGAATGAGCGCTTGATATTCTGATTTTAAACAAAATTGCAATAAAGTCGTATTAAATTTGAGCCAAGATAAACGAACCCAATACTTGATAAAATTCTCTAAAAGTGCTTTTCAATTGATGGATGTGAGTTGCAAAATACTGTATAATACAAGTTCTAATGTTCGAATGTCCTGTTATCTGTGTATGCTAATGGAAGGTCCCCTCCCTAAAGTAAAGTAAGCACGGACAATGGGGCATATTTTTAATGGGCAATTGACAACTGGGCTAATACAGGCGACCGTGAAATTTAATAGTGTAAGCTGCGCATGCATTCAATTGCCAAATCCTATATATTATGTCCTTGCTTTATCCACAATTATTTTATCATTCTCATATAACATTTATAATGCACACCGTTGCAACAAAATAATAGATTTTCAATTAAAAACAAATTCGTATTTTCTTTATAAAACTATGAAAGAAACATTTCAAAGCTGCTGCTGCTGCTGCTGCTGCTGGTTTCAAATAGAGAACTCTACATTTTAATTGAACTTTATAGACATTTCAGATGCAAATTTGTAGTAAGTATAATGGTTTCGCTGTTCATCGTGCAAAATCTTTGCAGAAAAACGCTTGTCATTTTTGTTTGTTTAATAAAACAATCGTATTTGAAAAGTTCATCATTTTAAATGCAATCCAGTTATTGGCATTTTCATCGTATAATTCGATTATAAATTGTCTGATGCAGGTGATGATGCCAAATATGTATAAAACAATTATTTTACTTACTATTAAAAACTATATTATCATTATTAAAGTGAAGACTCGAAATAATTTAAAAAAAATGCAAAAAATTGATATGACATTTGTTTGGTTTGAACGATATTATTTATTTGATCAACTTTATCTGCTGATACCATTTATTTGTTATTATATTTCGATACGAATCTAGGTTTAAAAATATTGTCAGTAAAATATTTTATAAAAGAATTCGAAATACTTCAACAAAGATCTCAACGAAAAAAATACACCCTAAGGGGGATCCCCTAAAAAGCCGTAATAAATGAAAAACGATTAAAACGAAATATATAGAAACACGTTGATGTGAGGTAGTATTATACATAGGTATGTAAATATTTCATGAAAAAATGTTTTAGCAATGTGTATTTTAGAGATATCTTAAAATAAATCACCACATACGTCGCCTGAAATTGATATTGAAATACCAAGTGAGGAAACTCACCATATTTATCCTCTTGCGAAGCAATCGAAATGTTCCTCATCTCAAAGAACGGTCTCACTAACTCACAATTTGTTTCCTCATTATTAGTCCTCACTGACAAACAGTTAACACTGTTTTGTGCACAAATTACCAACACTACTAGTAAAATTAACTCGTACATTGCTGAGCGATGCATTATAGTAATGTATTTTGCTGCAATAATTTCGATTGAATAATGTCCCCGACGATGAGGTGAAACTGACGTAAATGAGGGAACCAAATGTATTTTTTTCGCTAAAAAAATACGCTAAAGCTTACCGCACACAACCATTGCTCAAAACCGACTAAAACATGTTTGGTTCTGGTGCAACTACGCCAGCAACAATTTCGACGAAAGTACCCAGGTTGAACGCTACAGCTGCCGTGCAGCACTGAACAATCATTATTTTGAAATTCTACGATTTTCTCAAGAAGTGAAAATTCACATCGCATAGGTGGTACCTATTTATTTAGCCAGTAATTCCTCAGTTTTCTAAATGCTATTGATCGGCAAGGAATAAAAAAAGACCATGGGAACTTAATACTCAACGAATTCACCTGGATTTAAACATTCTATATAAGTAATCATTGGCAATCGTCAATCATTTCTAACAAATTAATTTTCGATTATAATTCTTAGATAAATTTATTAGACCAATTTGAATAATAAGTTATTTTGATTTGGGCTAAAATCATAAGCAAAATCATTCAAAATATTTTATTTGGATACAAAAACTTAAGTCTACTTAGATAAATGTAATTTTGGTACGAGTTTGGTTCACTTGCCAAACATTCATCTCCTCATACTCTTCAATACACGAATCAACCTGATCAGGTTTAAATCCTTTCGAAGCACACTTCTCAAGAACGTCAGCTACTTTAACCACTTTACTATCGTCGGCTAACTCTCGGATAAGCGAGAATATTTTATCATAAACGTTAGTGCCCCTAAATACAAACAAAAAAACAAAACAAAAACAATATGTGTCGTCGTCCATTTCGGAATTCAATGCCGTACCGTCTGATTTCGTTCTGTTGTTGATTCAAGGATGCCTTCGACATTTCCATAAGTCGAATGGCTTCGTTAATATCTTCTTTTTCGACTGCGTTTGATAGGCGAAGACGGGCCAACGCTGTTGACAATCGAAGTATCGCTAGTAAATTTCTAGCGGATGTAAAAGTTACGTCACGGTTGTTACGAGCTTCTTGGCGTAGCTCAACATAAGCAGCTAAAGTGTATAGTATATTAAGTGATATTGTCTTAGCCTGGGGTTGATTGGAAATGACTTACCAACAATATAATCAGTTAGATCGGTTGGGATTGCAGGCTCTTTGAGTTTACACAATGCAATGTAACGACGCATGACTTTCAGATCAAGTGGAGCAATTTCTGTTGGGGGTTGCTTACAATATTGATGGACGTAAGTGATGTGTTTAGCTAATAGCAAATCAGTGTCGCGGTTCGGTTTATCCTGAATTAACCACAAAAGATCGAAGCGAGAAAGTAAAGCGGCGGGTAATTGGATATTTTGCTCAATTGTGCGTTTCGGATTGTAGCGACCGTAGGCCGGATTCGCAGCGGCTAAGATTGAGACGCGTGCGTTTAGGCATGTCATAATGCCTGCCTAAAATATTAGAATAGAACGGCATTTTAGGGTATATTTGTTTTAGGAATTTAGGACACGAATGACCAGAAAGAGAATACTTGAGCAGAACCGATATAGGAAGAGAAGAGAGAATAGAGTTGATTTCATAGAACTCAGATATATAATTAGCAGACCTTAGCAATTGAAATAGTTTGTTGTTCCATCACTTCATGAATAGCAGTTCGATCATTATCAGGCATTTTGTCAAATTCGTCAATACAACACACTCCTTGGTCAGCCAAGACTAAGGCTCCGCCCTCTAGCATCATTTCCCCAGTTAGAGGATCTTTCATAATAGCCGCTGTTAAACCCACCCCTGAAGAACCTCGGCCAGTAGTGTATTGACCTAAAATCCAACCATTTCATAAAAGCCGCCGCCTTTTATCAAAAATAGAAAATAGATAAATTACTTCTAGGCGCTAATCGATCGATGTAATGCAACAACTGGGATTTAGCGACTCCCGGATCGCCCATTAGGCAAATGTTAATATTTCCGCGGATTTTCATGCCGTTTGGGCGTTTATCGACACCACCCACCAATAACAAGAGCAACGCTTTCTTGACGTCTAAATGACCGTATATTTCAGGAGCTAAACTCGTTGCTAGCTTAGTGTAAAAGTCATCCTCAGTTAGTTCTTTTAGTTCTGCGTCTGTTAGTTGAGTCGATAGAAGTTCTTCCTCTTCCATTTTGTTCAGGCAGATTATTCGCTATGACACATACATATATTGCATTTAATTACTACTTAAGAAGTAGGTCAATAATATATGAGATACAAATGGTCAATGATAAAATGTGAATACATTTAGAAGAAAAAATAAACTACTTACGTGAGCTTCCAAATAAGTCTCAGACATTAGCCCTCCAGCCATTTGCCTGAAGCCAGTTTTCAAGAGCGGTAAAAAAATGCCGGTAACCGCGACATGATCGCCCGGTGCTGCGTTTCGAGTAACTTCTCCGCTGCAATAAATAATCAAAGTCCTGGGTATATGCCCAACTGGGACTTGGTCCGTCTAAAATCAATCGAAGTCAAATAACAAGATCTAAAAAAATGCCATGTAAAGGAAAAATATACATGTTCCTGGATGCGAATTTCTTGAAACTTAATAAACTTTGAACCTCTAGTTTGTAAATATAAACGGCCACCAGCTTTATTAACCCTACAATCATCGCTGGGGCACATGAACACGGGCATAAACGTTAAAGATTTTATTGGTTGGTACGTTTCGGAACCGCATTTATCGCAAGTGTAAGTGGCCACCTGCATCATCGGTTTCACTTCAGTTGTACGGGTTACAACACCTTTTACCGTTACTAGTTTACCGATTGATTCGGCTTTTACTTCGCGAATCGGTACCGATTTATTCAAACTCAAATCTTTGAAATATACTTCACTAATAAAGAAAAAATATAAAAAATAAAAATATATATATTATTATTCGACATTTAATGTATAATGAGAGAAATTATTTTGTATATACATACTGCACAAAACCAACTTACAATCGTTTTAGAAGATCTTTTGGGTATTTATTCCGCGGATCCCTCGTCTCATTATTTGGTCGCATTCTAGCCTCCATCAACAACCGATGATCAATATAAACATCTAACGAATCCTTCGCAGTAACTTCACGAGTTTTAAACTCTGGTAAAAGATCATAAATCATATCAGAAATTAAGTTTTCGTATCTACGAGCATTCGCAATAATTGCTTGCGACAGATCATCGTTAAACTCATCGACATCATCCAACTCGATCCACAACGCTACTTGCTCCCGATGGGCAATCCTTGTTAGAGCATCCGCGTACTTAAACAATTTATTCCCATCATCATCTTTCGTACAAAACTCCAAGAAAAACGTTCGAATACTTTCTATACATTAACGATGTATGGATTTCATTTCTGTTAAATTACAACAATTATCGAGTTTGGTTGGCTTACCCTTGTCTTTTACGTAATCTCTGTGCACCATTATGACCAGAAGATTCGTTATTTATTGAGAGAATACAAACAAATGATGGATGATGCACAAGCCAAATGGTGAATTATCTGTGATAGATTTGGCGGCAAATTGATGGGTGACAGTAGTAACTGTTACAGCCTAATGATCAGTGTTGCCAATCATTGAAAATTTTACTTCATTATAATGAAAATTAAATACACATATATATTTGTATGAAAAATAGGTAGGTAGTAGTAGTTTATTATTACCAAAGAAGACATCAATAAGTAAAAATATAAATACCCATTAAACTACGTTTTATATCTTTTTATAATTAGTTATTATGCTTCAATTCATAAAATAGAGTTCCAGTTATCAATTCAAAATTTGCTATTTATTAATATAAGTTTACTGGCTCCTCCTCATGTGCCCCATTTATTTATGTCTATTTTTATAAAAATAGATGTCGGTTTTCACATATTCTTAGTTTTTTTAGGACTCTACACCAGTAAATGATGTTTGTAACTTGTAGTACCTGTATGTATCACATAGGTATATGAATTTATTTACGACACCTACACAAATAGGTGCTATGTATCATAAATTATGCTTTCTTTTTATCTACACTTATCAATCATAAATCCCCTAAACTCAACATTCCCAAATGATCATACATATTACTTTACTAAACTATATATTCATTTCTCCCCGAGACCCACAAAAATAGGTCTCACTATCACACTTTACAATTATAAAATATTTATTAAAATAAACAAATAATACTCAAGAATGATTACACTTACAAAAATAGATCTATATAAACTGAGACGTTTCTTATAATCGAAGCGCATCCTCGACAGTTTCCGGTAGTTTAATACCTAAAGTTTCAGGCAATTTAAGAGCTAGCAAACCAGCAAAAATTGATACTACACCGAATAGAATCATGGGCAAAGGTTGAACATAAACACCCTTAAAAATACATAAAAGCAATTCATTAAGAAAATAGATATATATATATATATATATATATATATATATATATATATATATATATATATATATATATATATATATATATATATATAAAATATAGTTCGAGTTACCAGCAGAGGCACAAACGGCGCTAGAAGCGCACCAAATCGAGCAGTAGTTGAAGAGGTGCCAACTCCACCGCTTCGGATTGGCGTTGGTAGTAACTCAGCCGTATGTACGAAAACAACACCGAATGATGACGTAATACCGAGCTTGCCAATTAAAAACAACAAAATAACAGCCCATGTTGTTTCTATGAATTGAAATAAATGATTATTTTCAAGTTGAACATTAGAGATATATATATATATGTATAACGCTTACCCTGGGGTACGAAAACGGAACCCATACAAGTGATTCCACAGAGTAATAACGATCCGACTAATGATACCCTTCTCCCGAAATGCTGGATACATATCCAGGCTAGTGTGTATCCGGGAATCTCGATTAGACATACTAACGCAAAATTAACGTATTTATTTCCAATCATGCTAGTTGAATTTAACGATAAACCGTAATATACGAAAGCATTTGTTGCCCTATAATAAATCACATGATTCATAACATGAATGGTTGAATAGTTCACATACTACCACCATACCATACCATATAAATTGTACAATTATTAATCGAATAACTAATTTTCGTGATCGCAACATTATCTTTACAATAGGTAACATATCGGATTTTTTCTCTATCTTAGTCTCATCTTGAATAAACTGTAATTGCATTCAATTCAATTAAATTAGGGTGTAAATTAGTTTTTTATAAATGATACTGCAATTGATACTTTTTCTTGATCGACATCAAAAGACGACAACAGATTCACTGACAAAATAACCCCGTTCATTTTAGCGGCTCTGCAAACAATTCCTTTAGCTTTCATGCGCTTTTGTTTCACCAATAGCCACCGCACAGATTCAGGAATGATCCTAATAAAACAAAAATAATTCTCAAATTACTGCTGCTGATGTACATAGTTCGTCGTAAGCATAACCAGTAGTAGCATGCGAACAAGATAGCTGGCGCAGAAACGATTAGTTGCAGCATTATCCAGTCTTTGGTTAACCAAGCTATCAGAGCTACCATAGCTTCACCAATTGCGTAAAAATAGTTTAGAACAATTCCTGTAGTTTCACGTTTTTTCCGACCTACCAATTCAACTCCTACAATGATCATATGAGTATTAAATAACAAAAGTAACAGTAAGTTGATTGATGTTTGTACCGATTATGAATGCCAGTGGGTAGACACCTGCAGTACCAACAGAATTGATAAAAACTAACACCGCGAAGGTTACATATTCAGGAGATATGACCTGAGCCATTCCGGAGAATGCCATTATTATAATACATATAATGAACATATTTTTGCGACCGTACCTATAATTATTTAATAGAAGAAATAAATAAATATACTTTACTATTTATATATCAATTTTGATATAGGATATATAAATGTTTACCTATCAGCTAGAATACCGAAAAAAGCGGAACCTACAATAATCCCAGCAAAATGCATCGTTCCAATTAGTGACAGCATCCATTGATTTTCCAAACATGTTATTTTCCACTAAATAAATTCAATAAACAACATTTCTATTCGATCGACGCATACCAACAACAAGAAAGACTTACATCGCTAACAATGGTGCGATCATCATCGAAAACCCATTCATTGCATTTGATTATTTCTTTTGTGAACTTGTCAATTCCGCAGAATTGCTCGGAATAAGTATCTGAGATATTTCTCGGTAGAAACCGCTCACACTGACTGGGCTCGTACGAATCTAGACTTAAGAGTCCATGAATTTTAGCTGGGATTGCATGTTGCAACCAGGGTTCATCGAAATTTGATAAATGCGAGTTATCACATTCGGGTATCAAACATCTGAAATAACAACAACAACAACAATAATATCCAATGGTTGATACTGATCTGATCTATTTATTTACCGATATTTTGGTACACCAGCGGTAAATACGTAGCTTAAACTGTTGGCAGCAGCGAACAAAACCGGCAAACACACCAATAGATAAGTGGTAAGTTGAAATTTGCCCATTTCACCCAACTCCTCCAGCATATCATCGAAGTCCATGTTTCCCCTGGAAATAGAGTACGATACAATCAAGATGTATGTGACGTTACATTATCTTGTTCAATTATTAGTTCAGAGCGCTCCAGATAAATCCTATTCACCTGTAATTTTTAAACTAACTGGTCACTCGAATATTCTGTAATGATTGGAAAATCCACAAAACAACAAAACAAATTTCTGTTTATATTTTGTAATTAAAATATTATAGGAATTCAAATAAAATTGTTTACTTAAGTAATCATACATTTATAAAATATGCTAAATAACTATTTCTGATATTGTTTAATCTACATTTACACAAAAAGATAATTCAATTTAAACATATATTTCAATGTCATATTAAATGGCTCGATTTTATCTTGAAATACTTCATTTACACACACCTACCTATTTTTAATAGCTAGGTAGTTCATGTTTCATGATTACAATACTGCGTATCATTGTCTAATTGCAATACCTATTGATTGATGTTTTGAAAAAATCTTAAATCTTGAATATACTTAACTACCAATTCAGGATCGTTCAATTTAAGCGTATTATTATTATTATTATTATTACAATAGACTTATTCATTCGAAAATAATTATTACTTACCTTTTAACAACAATATAACTATCATATAGAAAAATCTCTTTGATTAAAAACACAAAGGAAATTCTTCAATGCTATAAACTATAAATAAATAAATATCTTTTGAGGAAGGAATAATTATATAACCAGAAATTAGTTAAAATAAGATATATAAGTAGAACATCTTTTTATATATATATATATATATATATATATATATATATATATATATATATATATATATATATATATATATATATATATATATACATAATATGTATTATAAATAATTTCTATGATTATATCACAATTTTGTAATATTTTGAAATGACCACGATTGTTTTGCTAACAGGTTTAAATTGCTATTGTTTAAAATATAAATTCTCTACATAAGTTTTTAAAGAAAGATAAAAATGTTATTATATGAAGATTTAAAAGATATTTCTATAAAACCACAAATACTTCGCAACTCTCAGTGACGTATTACCGGAATAAATAAACTTCCTTTTAGGTCAACTATACGAGAGAAAAATACATTCGTATTTAAATATATATAAATAAATATATATATATATATATATATATATATATATATATATATATATATATATATATATATATATATAAATAAAATATGTGTGTTTTTCAAAGTAATAAATAGCCTTGAAATATTATAAATGGGAAAACCAAAAATATTAAAGAAAAATTATAATTGCAAATATATAAAGTGATTGTTTTATCAAGCTTATGCAATTTAATTTCTGCAAACATCATAGGATACACACCATACATGTATGTTACGTATCAAATGTTCTCCAAATGAAACGTACCAGAGATGTATGTATATTATGTATATAAATACATTTAAAAAGCGGCGTATAATATAAGACACACACACACACACACACATCAGTGTAAACTGCGATTGCTAATAGCCATGTTAAAAACAATTCAAATATATTTTCACACAAATTCTTTAAAATATATTCTTGAATAGTAGAGAAAACAATTACCTATTTGTATTGTAATTCGATCCATGCGGCAACCACACGGCATCAACGACAACAGAAAACTGTAATCGTTCACCTTGACGTGTTTGCGCCAAAACATTCAGCCAAGTTGGCTCTTAATGGTTCGTTGTGGTAGGATTAAAGGAATAAAAACAAAAGTGTGCTTGTGCAACCCAACTTCGTAACAAAATCATCGATAACCATAATGATTTATCATTTTGTCTCATTTGGGAACACTTGATTTTATTGATTTTCCTGTTGTATCTATATTGCTTGAAATACATGCTCAACAACTTCTGTATTAATAACACTGACTCAAATGTTATATTTTCAAAGGTACAATTTATTTCTCTTTAAAATAGGTACAAACATTCGATGACACTTTACACAAAAGTTACTTCTGCAGGGGCCTGAACCACTACTTCGAAAGGCCAAGTTTGTAATTTGAGGGCCTCATAGACCGCTCTCATCCAAATCCCGACTGCATGCGCGCCCGGATCTGGATGAACTTGGTTATTTAACCTGGTCCGCCGTGCTACATCTTCAGCATCCACGGTCGCTAAGCCAAAAGCATCCAATGACGTCATATCATTATCTAAGTTTAATTTTAACGATTGCACAGCTGCGTGCATTGAATCGAACATGGTTCGTTTGCCTAATGAAGTTTGGCCGTATCTTAAAATTGGAAAAGTTCAAATGAATCTTTTTCTTCTTAATATTTGGTGGAAAGTGGAATATTTATATATATATATGTACCGTTTAACGGCGTCTGTAGCTCGAGTTAGTGCTTGCAACCATAATTCAGCGGTTAGTTCTTCCGTTTCCGCCATATCAGCAAAAGATTGAGCGGCACTTTCAAACATAATCGCGTACAAACAACACAACAAACCTTCGCAAGTTTTCTCCAAAATGCTACTCAATTCTTCAAGGAACATAAAAGGCCAATTGATTTTTAGTTTTTCTCGAGTCATACTTGCAGTGATACTTACTGCCAGACGTTTTAAATTTGTGCCTTGTATAGAGAGTTAATAGACGAAATGAAATGAAATGAATTGAATTATTTGAGTAACATCGTAACTAACTAGAAATGCAACAAACCTGTGTCCGCATCGCCTGATTCGCTATCAATGATATTCAGTTGTTTTTCACAAGATATTAAAGCCCCACACGCAAATTGAATAGCGTTTTGGATTGCAAATGCAACTTTGTCACAAACCAAAGGTCCTCGGTTCGTCTTCGGACGTAGTTCATTCGGTGGAACTACAGTACTTATTAAAGTGCTAGCGTCTGGTCCTAAAATGTGTTCTGTGAAAAATTTCCAGTACGGCGCTCCACACGGGGCTTCCAAATATTGCAGTATGTCCGGATTCGTTAGTTTGAAGATTGTTATTGAGAATCCCGCCATTTCCAATGATGTCATACAAGTGCCAGAATATATTTTTGCGATGGTCCTACTTGTTGCTTGTAACTGAGTGATCACTTCATTGACAAAAATATGTTCCTCTAGTTTTGACGTACTGCCTAGATTATTTATAAATGCAACAATTGGTATTGTCTCATCCAACTCTAGAACTAGTTGGTCCAATAGCAATTTCACCGTTTCGGACGTCGTCTTCAGGCTAACTTTCGAAAAGCCCGGCTCTCCATGCAGCCCAGCACCGAGTTCCATTTCTTTTGGGTATAAACATTTCGAGCACGACATTACTTCGTAGTATGGCGAATAAGTAGACTTGATGCAGACTAGAGCCGTTCGTACGTCATCCAAAATTGATTTACAGAGATTGTAAATCTCAACTAAATCCATTTGGGCTTCCGCCATTGCTCCAGCAATCTTTTGAACCAACAACGCTCCTACTAGGCCACGATTTTCAGTCATTGAATCGCCGACCACTAACATTTTGATTTTCAAGTTTTTTATATTCAACGCCCGTTCCATAGCCAAACCAAAATTTAATCTATCGCTCATATTGTTACCGATAATTATTAAAAGACCTCTTTCATGCCTTCTAGCTAGTTCCTTAATAGTACGTAGTACTAATTCAGTCGAAGGTGCTGAATAAATATTGCCTATTTAAAACATTTAAGAAAATATACATACATACATACATATACTTATGTATGTACATCTTTCGAATGTCGGTACGGTACCTTGGACAGCCGCAGTAAGCATTCCTGAACCTACAAACCCTGCATAACTTGGTTCGTGCCCTGATGCACCGCCTGATAATATTTTCACATTTTCAAGATCCAAATGTTCCCTTCTAATTATTACCTTTCCACTATCTAACAGGGCTAATCCAGGGTTACTTCTCACTAATCCGCTAAGGGCTTCATCTACAATTTTATTTACGTCATTAAATAGCCATTGTCCTTTTATAAATAAATCTGTTATATCTGAACACAGCATCTTATATATATATATATATATTTTATGATTTAAAAAAATTATTATATTAAATTAACATTTTGACAACTAAACAATGGTATTAACCGTATTAACCAACAATTAACCAAAACATCTTTTGTATCATCTGGCGGGCCATAGATAACAGTCCCAAGCCCACTACACAACAAAAAGATCACAACCCATGATCACAACCATCTACAGCAAGAAATATTGGATAAAAGGGTATTACTGCTTGTATATCCAAGGATTGTATTACTTGAAGTGATTTTTCATAGATGGCGATACCAATATCGCTACAATCGCTTGTTGATTTTTTCTAATTGTTATTGATAGGAAAGCTCGGCACCGATTTTAAAGAAAGTAGCTTTAAATTATTATGGGATATTTGATGCCTCGCACCAATTACTGAATTTTTAAAGAAATTCGCTCTCAAATCAATAATTTGAAAAACGATTCATTGAGATTAAAAAAAAAAAAGAATCAATTGTTATCTCAATATCATTTGTAATTGTAAACAATCAAGCAAATCCCTTGGATTACATCCATTTAATTGATTGATTGATTGATACTTCGTCGTATGATATGATAATACGATATGTGCTGGAATCAAATGCTAAATCGATTTAATTTCATGCAAAAAAAAGCATACATTTGACTTAATTCGTAATAATTTCCGATGATGAGAGGTGATAAGCTTTCTATTTGTCAAATATATTAGTTTGAACCCTCTGCCTAGCTAGACACATTGAAGGGTGCTGTCGAGGGTTTATATATTAGTTACTGGCAGCCCTCAGAACATAGGGTTCTTAAGTTGATCTCCTCTTCACGTTCAGAGGCAGATTATTCAATGGAGCAACTCACCCATACCTTCGCAGATCAAATAACCCTCCAACGACCCCTCTAATATATTTAATATTATTTGCAAAACTAGCATTCCAGATAGATTAATTATTGCACTACCTATAGATAGGTATAGGTAAGTAGTTTCTTTCTTTTCTTCATTCTGTATGTATGTATATGTATGTATGTATGTATGTGTATGTATGTTCTGTGTATAATAATTAATAATAATAATAATAATAAAAAAAAAGAAATGTTTATTTCAATTTTTAACGTAGCGTAATAGGAAATAAAACATGGAACATTATTTTGTTTTTTTATTTGATTTACTGATTAGATTTTCAAATACTTATGTCAATTGTCATTTTGTGTTTAGTACTTAATAAAAATACAAATATATGTGTGATGTAATAATATTCGTATTTTAATTAATAGTTTCCGGTTTACTAATTTTTTGGGTATAAGGGAAGTATTAAATTTAAAATATTATGACACTTGGAAATCACGCTTGTGTTATAAAATATGTATATATGTGGCCTTAAGGGATGTTCACCCTTATGGTGTGTCGAATAACCATGAACAAATACGCGTAATTAAATATCACATTGGGGTGTAGCCCCAGCAATATAAGCAAGCACCAAAAGGCACCTGCTATATTTGATTTTTAACGACTCGAATTGACAATAAATTTGAATTGATCAAACGATATTAATTTCGGTGTTTGATGTGTTTGAAAAATACTGTGAAGGAGTAAATAAAAATACCTGGTTCCACATGGAAGTACTAATAAGATTGAAACCTGAAATGACTACATAAACATGTTATCAACTGGCAAGGGAGCCCCAAAACCTTTAAAAAACCCATAAAGATAACATGTAGTACTTACTTATTAGGAAGCTACAATTTGTGAACGACTTCTTGGGTGGTTCTGAGCATCTTTCATCCTATTCCAACCGGCAAGGTATACCTACTACTACCTACTACACGACGCATCATGTGACTTTTATATTTCAAGTTAAAAATCGTAAAAATCTGCTATTATCTGGTTACCGCAACGCAACTAACTACCGCCTTGAGTAGTATACAAATTCACCACTATCACTATTATTATCATCATCATCATCATCCCCCATCAACGAGAATTGATAAAAACTTTTTCCGCGTAATGTCTAGTAGTATTTGATGGCTTCGATGGTCTACTATGTATGATGAAAATGAAATTCTTACAGTAGTCGAAATATGCGAACCGCTCCAAGAATGCCTGCTCTCGCTAAACAACAATCGGCCTTATGTCCCTGCTGATTAGTGGTGCACCGCGCCGACAAACGGATTATATTCTTGTTTCAAAAGACACAGATTTAGTATTAACTTTGTGATTTAGCCAAATAAAATAAAACGCCGCAAGATATTTACGAGCCAAATGTGTTGCTGCGCGCATCAAAAAAAGAATTTCATAAAACAATCCAATAAATGACCTGATCGTTGCTATATACCTACCTACCTACCTACCTATAATACTTACATAACTATATGTATAATAATGTCTTGAACATTTAATTAATAATAACTCATCTTCGTATTCATTGAATTTTATTATACATAGCATATATACATACATTAATATAAGCGTATGACATATATTAAAATTCCGGGCAACCAAATTACCGCTCATGTGCAAGGAGCGCAAAGCACCGGTCAGGCAACCCCCTAATAAATGTTCAAACAGTGCCCCCTGCATGACGTCCGCGTGCCATACTCTTTTGTTGCTGTTGAACGCTGAGGGTGCTGCTGATACGTATAAGTATAATATTATATGGACATGGACCACCCCTCAATAACATCGGATCACAAACAAAGAAACACGTGTTTGCTAATATCAGATCAGATCAGATCAGATCTGCCTTTTTCACTTTCAAGTGTTTTATTATTATTATTCAATTGCGTTGCGTTGCGTTGCGTTTTGTTATTAATTTCGTATCGTATTTGTATAAATCGCAGCCGCACTACGATTTGAAATTCGATTTTACAATTCCAAGAGATATATAGAGTGCGGTAATTTGTGAGTGGCGTATGCGCTAGTGCCGCGGCCAAACCGGCCAAATGAATTGACGGCCGGCCGTGCCTTGACTTCAAATAGAATAATGATTTTACGAGTTTCAAATAAAGACATTATCACCTCGTACTATTGAATACTAAGTATTTTAGGGTTGTTTTTCGTCTATTTATTAGACTGTTTTTCACATATAATTTAACAATAATTATTCATATTTAATCAAATTGACTTGAACTAATGTTTGTAGTTGTTGTTTATTTGTTATAAATAAAATATATATGATAAAATAAGCGGGAGCTGTAAAATACATAAATTACTAATATAAATGTACTTAAATTACAATTCAATGAAGTATTTAGGTATGTATGTACATACATACACATCTATTTATTGACACTTACAATTAGTAGATATAGGTAATTTATCTGTAAATAAAATTTCATTTATTGGGTAAACACTCAAATATTTATAACATTAATTAAAATTGAAGTGCAGGCAAGAAATGAATGAAGTGAATCTATTTTCATAATAGTCAATAATAAATATGATTGATTGATGTTTGAATTGATACCCAATAACTCATTGCAATGGGAACAACCGCATGCATCTATCCGATTTTGGAAATTAATATTGATACATGAATAACTGCAGTGCACTGCATGCTGGGTCTATTTGAGAATTGGAAATTAACTTTTTTTTTCCATAGGTATGTATGTACCTATATGTTTTTAAAGATATAATAATAAATAAAATTAAAAGAGAATCGAGTGTCGTTAAATCATTGTCGCAGATAATAATCCAAGTGTTCACTCAATTAATCGTTTTCAAACAATAATAAAGAGGTCTTATTCATTCTGCTTGCGACGCATGTAAGCGACGTTATTAAGAATGTCGGTTCTATTGTCTGGCGACGCCCGAAGACGCCTGAAATATTGAGCAGCGTCGCTTCCTTCAGCTTCAGCAGCGAACATAAAATTTAGGCTTGTCTCGACGTATATATATATATAAAATGTATTTCGACTATATACGATGATATAATGAAACCGCTGATTGGTGGAATTCTGTCGTCATGGTGACGCCCCTTTTATTCCATCCGACATCGCATTTACACTCGCCGCCCGAGTCTCCCCTTCGTTGCCAATTTATTGGAGGAACTGTACCAGGCACAGTATGACCAGACTTTGTTGAGGACATTCCTAGTAAGCTACCCTGTTGTAGTAGTACCAACAGCAACAAACATAACTATAGCACTAGTACACAATATGTATGTATAAAATAGTTGTGTTATTCATTAAAATATGGAACACTACAGATTCATTCTTCTGATGCATTTTTTCATTTAGAAGTAATGTGTTAGATATATGTATGTTATGTTATGTTATGTATAGGTATATGTTATGTTATGTATATAAATTAAAAAAAAATTAATTTAGTTACCCATACTTATATGATGTGTTCTATGTAGTTGAAATGTAATAATTATTTAAAGACACGTGTGCATAGTTTAGGCTATTCACAGTGCAGTTGCAACAAAAATCGCAACAATTTCAAATTAGAAAAGAACCGGTCGACAGAGATAGATTTGTTTGTAAGATGTTTCAAATGTCATCTAAAAACAAGTGATGCACGTCATCCCAGCTAACATTTGCACACATATTAGATGGATAGATAAATCAGGGAAAACTACGTCGCGAACTCACATCGGTCGCAAGTACTTAAAGTATAAATCTGTCAAGGTGCAACTTGAGTTATTTTGGCTGTACACAAACCAAAATAAAACACATTATCGCATGCATGGTGTGTTGATTGTTTCAGACAAAGCAGGCAGGCAGGCAGGCAACGATCGAATCAAATGAAATTCGATAGAAAGCACATCATTACCTAGGTATACTTGCATTATGAAGCTATTCCAGATTTGTTTCTACTATTTATTAAGTATTCAACGGCAATGCGCCTTTACGATTACAACAATTTCCTCTTGCATAAACACATCAAATACAAACTACTATGTCCAGCACGTTTAAAATGGCCAACAAACATACCATTTATCCAATCTACACATTTCGAATATTTCTTTCATTCAAACGAATTTTATTTTCACGTCAATAACAATATCAAATTCCAAACTCATACTACATTTTCAAATGGTACCAGTAGGTACTACATACATACCTACCTATTATCGACTGGAATTATTCATATCATTATTATTATTATTACGAATTACCATTCAAATTGCACTCATTATTACTTTCTTATCTGATCGATTGCATACTTTTTACCAACTATTGTCTATTATTATTATTAGAGCAGTGGACAAAAAAAAGTTGCGCCAAGAAAACAAAAGAGCAAGTATGAATTGCGAAATATTTTAAACAAATGAATCAAGTTGCAATACACTTTTTAATAGGTAGGTATATACATACATACATATGTAGTACGAATATGAATATAAAACACTTACCAATTCCTGGAGTGTGGAGTATTTCTTTGATCATTTCCCGGTTCTAAATACGATTGTGTCAGTCATTTCGGACACAATTATCTGCCCAAAGTGCCAACTGATCTTTGGCATTTGGTAATGGCATCTGTAGTAGGTATACATCCAATGATTGAATTCATTCGATATATTGTCGTACGTATGTATCTACACAATTGTTCAAAGTAAAAAATAAGTCATTTTCGGATAAGAATAGAAATGCGCCATTTTTGTTTAATTCGGTCGCAAAATGAGTGTGTTTTTCTTCTTCTATAATTGTTCTATACGTACCTACGTCAAGTGTAGATTATCACAATAGAATAATCATGTTAAGGACTATTGAGTCTCATAATCATTGTTTACTAAGCTTGACTACATACAAATGTACTTAAAAATGAATTATGATTACTTTGCGCGTGCATTTGTTGCATAATATTAATTTTCTTGGGAAAATGACTGGTGTAATCTTTGAAGTGCCAATCTGTTGACAAATTCTTTTCGATAACTGGAAGAACGCTTTGGGAATGGTAAATTAGGCCATGTTACTGGAATACAAATTTCAGTTCTACATTTCCTTATTCTCTGAAACTAAGTATGTAGTAAATACCTATCAGGACACAGTTCTAAACAGGGGTTACATAAAGCATTTTATTTTGTAGGTATATAGGTAAATAAAAAATTCGACACTTAATAAAGAGCATTTTGTGTGCTTGTAACTTTTCGATTATAATAACCAAATTGGTTAAATGTAACTTTATTTTCAGAGGCTGAAATTTAATATTGAGTGCACTTATTAACTTTTAATAAAAGTATGTGTGTGTGTGTGTGTGTGTGTGTAAAAGTGCGGTACGCTTAGATTAAGGTACTTTAATTAACGGAGAAGGGGTACACCAAATTTATGAGTCTCTTTAAGGGGTGCTCTAATGAAGTTTCAAGTGCTCAAGAAATATGTTCAAATTATACGTGTAGATTTGATTAAATATAGGGATGAAATTATGTATGTACCTTCTTCTTCTTTCACATCTGGTTAGTAAACCATTTTAGCTATTAGCTGGGACATAAAATACTAGACGACATGGTCAAACGATGTGCAAGAAGGGCACATTTATTTAATTCGGCTTCTGATGAGGACGAGGAGGCCCTGTGCGAACCTTCGATGCCCGAAGAAGTTACGATACCACCTGCGGCGTGCAACATTAAAAAATCAACATTTTTTATGGGAAAGACAAAGAGATTCTGCTACCGATTGTTATCGACACCATGGGCGGTTAGCACCCTGCCGTTTTGGGACCAAATCTGTGGCGCCACTTTCCGGATTGATTTGTTTCCTTTCAAATGGTCACTATTTCATTTATCTACGAGTATATACCTAGCAGATGATTCAATGAATTTATGTTTTATTACGTATACAATGATTTTTATTAAATGCATATTTATATATATATATATATATATATTTCTGTTAGCCATCTTCTGTAGGTAGGTATGTATCTACTACATACATACAATTGTATTGTAATTTGTAACTTATAGTAACTGCAACTGCAACGTGCACCTGGAGGATGACATTCCGATTAAATAGATACATATCCAAATAAACTATTACAGACTGATGGCCTGGAAATACCTGAAGTGCTTTATACCTATTCGACATTATCGCATTACCTAATCTTCGATATTCTTCTATATTAGCGTACATACATACATAAATATGTTATTTTTAAGCCTATATGACACATATACATATTTATGTATGTGTGTATGTACCTATATAATACTGAAAAATGGAGTCCATTTCTATTTGGGTTCAAATCATTTTCTATGTATGAATATTCTTAATCGTCTAATAGTTTAGATAATTTGTATGTTGGTACTACCTCCTTTCTACAAAGCTCCACCCACCTACTGACGTCATAGGTATACGTTGGTTTAATTTACTGTAATGATCGTAAATACATATGCATGTATGTATCTACCCTTAAATTGGATACTAGCCACCTCTATTTTATTTAGTATTATTTTGTTTGTTTGTATTGTACTATAAGGAATATGAATAATTATTGTTAAACAGCACGCTCTTTATATATTTATAAAAGCACACACACACACACACACACACACATATATATATATATATATATATATATATATATATATATATATATATATATATATATATATATATATATATATATATATATATATATAATATACTATAGGGGGCATGTAGGAATTTTGATCTCTCTGGTGCTACGTACGTACGTATGTATGTATGTATATATGTGGGCATCACATTACAAGAGCGCGTGAATTGTACATTTTATTGAAATATTTTCGATTTTTTTTTAATTTCTTTTCCGTTCAATCATCATGTTGGTACCATATTTTGACTCACATTAACGAATACGTTCGTTAATTTCTTAAACATTCGAAAATTGTTTCTAGCTGTGAATGGAAAATGGTTATTCGTAACGTAATCAGTCTGCTTGATGCTCTCTTAACATTTCAAATATTTAATCAAACAAAAACATATATTCAGCGTCCGCCTGCCTGACAATCGTTTACTAAATTACGAATGAAATGTAACGGATTGTGAGTGCTGAAATTTAAAAATATCAACACATCTGCCACGCATACGTTTTTAAATCATTAATATCGATATAATGATTCAGGATTGCTGGCTCATTTATCAAAACACACACACACACTTACATAAATGGCTCATTCATATATGTATACAGAATGCAAAACTAATGATGCATAGGTGTTGAAATATGTATTACAGAAATGTTTTGCAGTAATAACATGCCTAACATAATTTCCTATAAGTGCTTAAATATTTGATAAAATATTGTTTATTTTATTTCAAATTCAACAATGTACATATATACATACATACATACATACATACATGTGTAGTGTTTGAAATAAAAAAAAATTAATTCACATGCAAAAACATTGTAATATTTTAAGGGATGTGTCAAGAAGAGTACGGTGGGGGGCTTCTGCCTCCGCCTGTCTTTGGTACCGCATGTGGAACGTTAATCATGTTAAGCGGAAGCCGCCAGACAGTCTGGTTCTTCAAGCTACCATAACACCCATCATGACCACTGTTTACTAGCATTCGCATAAATACATGCTGCATCTGCCCTTCAAACAATCTTACATACATTTATTTATGATAATTTTAGCCCAAAAATACTAATATAACATTACAAACACTGACTCAGATAAATACTCTTAAAATAAATGTCTTATATAGGGATCTATTTTATAAGCTGTTGATAATGAATGATTTCAGTTTTAACAATGGATTGAATTGAAACGAAACACTTTGTGTAGGTATGTTTTGATCCAGTGACATAAAATATCTGTATACTATCGTACTATAATGTCTAGACGTGCGAGTCTCTTTGAATAGTAATTTATTTACAGAAAATTCTTAAATATCTTTTTGTTTGATATTAAATCGTACATAGAGATTCTTTTTTTTTTTTTCGTTTTTTCCATGTAATTCACACAAAGTGTTGACACTTGATTTATAGGTTGTTCTGTACGACAAAATGTTTATTTTTTCTCTCCGGTACTCATGTTACTTACATGTATGTATGTACGATATGTATCCTAATATACAGATGTTAAATTACACTTATGTGTATGCAGAATTGTTGGTAATGTATACATAAACCTCTAATAAATTAGTGCGCCTCAAAATTAAAATAAATTTAAAAATAGTGCTCAGGCACTGAGTTATAAGTCATGAGTGAGTTCTAAGTTTTCTAAGAGTTGTATTTGAATATTTATGGTTTCAGTTCTGAACAGTGATGCTGGTAAAATAATAACTCTTTGCGTAATTTAAACCCTTTAAGTCTAGTGTGCGTTTGCGACGTATTATACGTAAGTGCATATTAGTGGAATGCCGGTGGGTATTTGTCATTCCAACATTTGAACTGGTTCAACCGAAATTGTTTGCATTTTTTGCTGTGTGGCGCGCATCATCCAAAGTATTTTAAACTCTATTTTCTTCGGTTCGACCCCAAGCTTTTTGCTTTTTTGTTTTTCGCTTTCGGGTACGCCACGGCGAGGGGGATATGGGGAAGGGTTATTTTCAAACCTGACTTGCGTGTTTATTTTGACGTAAATACGCCGTTTTAAAATCTATGTGATGTTTAACAGCTCAATTAAAAAACAGTATTTATTTGTTAAGACTGTCCTCCACCCCTTCTAGCCTGAGTCTGAAAAAAAAGTGTAATTCATTTGTTCAAAGTTGAATGCAAAATACAGAAAGCGACTGAAATAAAATTTAAGAATCCCCTATATGTATGATAGACAATAAATGACAATATATACCAACATATATAGGTATGTGCGTATATATATATACATATAGCTATAGCTATACTTGAGCAGATGCGGAATTGTAATAGTAGTAAGTAAAAGATTTCCGCACATACACATACGTTTATATGTATTATGTTTATCTTTCTTCTATCTTTTCTATGGCAAACTCGACCCGTATATCTTTTTAAAATACATAACATACAACACTTGAATTATATATATATATATTTACGATATGATATGTATATTTATATGTAGTACGATATATGCCCATAATATACAATAATGTGCAACGCTTCTTTTGCACTTTACTTAAAATTCATTCAGAAACCTTATGCTCTGTTTTATCAAACAATACGGGCTTGCATATGACTATCCGTCGTAAATTTCTTTACGGTCTATTTCTAATGTTCTATGTGACATTCTTCATCCATTGGCGTACTATCTCTAAATATTAAATTGGTATATGTATATATCTTTATTTAAAATCAATATGCTGATTGATGAGGGGACCATTGAATGATTCTATAAATAAAATAGCAAAATGATTTACAGCTACGAAATGGAATGGAATAAATTGCAGCAGTAACATTTTCACGAATTATTGCTTTTAATGAAGTACCTACTTACTCGCAAATACGTCACTGGCCGGACTGTAGGTTTTTGTTGTGAATTATTTATAAAAACAATGAATTCATATATAGATACATAGATATTTATGGGACCACCATGGCACACGTATTTACATGAATATGCAACACCTCTATCTATATATGTATGTATGTACATACATACGTATGTGTAGGTTTAAATGAAAGATGTGCAAATGCGCGCTGGTGTTAACTGCAAATTGTTTCCATCAATATTTTTGCAATCAGTTAAATTGTTTGGAAAATATAACTTACATTAGTGCAAAGTTCAATAATCGTATTTTGATTATGCCCATAAGCTCACACTGGCTTGCATCCGAATAGGAGGTGTTTGTAAGAGTGACAAAGACACTAGAAGTAGTGGCGGCATTACTACACTCTCTTTGTGTCTCTGTCTTAAACGCGTAAGCAGATGTCAGACCACTGTCGCTACGTAAATCACCGGGTCTCCGCATACCGGAGATGTGGCGCTACGATAGCCCTCGCCGGCCCGATTCCTCAACAGATCAGATCTCTTCGGGTTAGATCACTGATCTATAATTCACATCATCAAAGATTATTTCAATTTTAAACAAACAAGGTACTCGTCTCTAATAACAAGTAAGTAACAAAAAACTCCCTCACTTGTTTTTTAAAAAAATATATCCTACCTACATATTATACCTTTACATATACCTACTACGTAGACTATTAGACAGATCTGTAAGAATTATAGATGCGATTATAAAAGTATTTAAATGTACCAATAAATAAATAAATAAATAATATTGACGTCTGTCTGCTTCAGATTTGAATAAATTTAAATAATTTTCTACCGTGTGTCTTGTAAATGATGATACGGGAAAAGTGCGAAGTTGGCCGAACAAGTCGTCCTATTTATGCAATTTAAATAGTACTCGATGTGTGTGTACATACGTATAGGCGGTATCTTCTTTTGTGTTTTATTCGTAACAGTGTAACACCGACACGGCACATATTAAGTTTGCGGCCGTGTCCATGTTACAGTGGGTGGAATTCGATGTCCATTCAAACAATAGACGACATATTACAGTATTATTTCGACTCTTGACTTAGCTTTATTTATTGCTACGATCAAATTGCTTCCGAACAACAACAACAACAACAACATTTAATTTTATTCAGATATAAGTATTAAATAGGTAATAGTAAATGAAACTTTTTTTTTCTTTTGGTGAGAAATTCGAAAAACGAAAGTTCCTATTAAACAGAAGCGCCAATATATATCTACCTACCTACATATTATGTTTATAAATATATCCCTGACATTTAATTCGATTAAATAAACTTTTTATTACTCATATCGACTTCCATCTTGATTTATAGTGATTGATTTCCAAATGTATGCCGACAATATTTAGATCCGTATTAAAAATCCTGTTTTTTAAATGAAATACTAACACTATATTTGATTTTTAAGTATTCTAACTATAGAAACTCGAATGTATGTATGTATGTACCTATATGTAGTATATAATAATTAGTCAATGCAACGCTGTCCTCTTTGATCAGTGTGTTAAAATGGGTGGACATCTTTGTCTGAAGCAGTTCTAAAGTGCCGACTGACTCTGTTGTTCTGCTAGAACCACTTAATCATCATTTATAACAATCATTGATCACATTTCGTTGCGATAGAAGACGTCTGTCGCACTGAAAACTGATGATGATGCTGAATTAACTCGCAATCAACGTTGACGGATTCAATTATAATAATTATTTACTTGAAACAAAAATCGTAAACATATTTACATAAATTAGCGAAACAATGTATCATACACACACACACACACAACATCCATAAATAACTCACAATAATAAATTACGCTATATTGTACGTATGTGTATGTATGTATGTACAAAGTCTATTCTAGACTTGCACTCGGCTTACCTTTTTATCTCAAAGACCAATCGTTTTCGATTTACCGACATCTCTGAGAATGTTTGTAATTGGTGAATGCATACCGTGGACATCAATATTGATTACCAAACGGCCATGATCTCGTTAAACAAAGCCATCTTCGCTGCGGCGAAACTTATTTCCGAATAAAACATTGCCATCAAGAGCGTTACATTTGATATAGGTAATAGTGGTAGTAGTAGTAGTATTATACATACATATAACAGAAGACAATATTAAATATCAAATTCTGACGGCATTTTCTAGTTGAATACTGAATACTAAAAAAAGCTAATAATATTTAAAAGAATGTTAAATAATTTTAGACGCTTCTAAAAAATGTAGTTTCAGCCTTTAGTTGATTGAATAGGGGGTGTAAGGTGTTACGCCGAATGGCACAATGATGCGTGTAATGACAAGGAGTATATTTAACCGGCCGAAAGATTAAAAAAATCCGCTCAATTAAAAGCCACAATAAGTCTGTCAACCCTTCCCCATTCGTAAAATCTAATTCTATTTTTAATATTTCTAATCTTTGGTAGTAAATCTGTATGTATGTACGTACATGACAGGTCGTGAGCAAGAGATATAGATAATTTTAAATGGGAAATATTACACAAGGGGGATGCGTTATATTTAGAACACAATTGTCTGCATGATTACGGCTTTGATTTATTTCGTCGCGTTGAAGTTATTATGACATTTCTGGCGGTAGGTAGGTATGTATGAATGTATGTACGTATATAGATACTACATAGAGGTATATACCTATATATATATACATATCATTATGACTCACTTGACAATTGTTTTTGGTTGCAGCATCAGTTCCAAAATTACTTACATACTATGTATGAAGTACCTATGATGAATTTCAGAAATGAGCACAAGTAGTGAGTGAGTGAGTGAGTGGTAATAAAATATTAGGTAGGTACAATGTAAAGTTGAAAATAGGTCCTTTAAAGAATGATCATGATCAAACAGCTGCCATTGTCTTAAGAAATAGTGGGACAGATGCGGCCGAAAGACGCGTGGCTTCCGTAAAAAGAAGCCAGGGTTGTAATAAGTAACAAAACAAAACCCCCTGTTGCGGTGTATTAAGTGCTAAAGCAAAGGCGTTGTCGGCGCGGCTGCAGGGCGCGGGTCTATTAACACTTTCCAATTAAACTAAGCAAGTGTGTTGAACCAAGATTGCGTTAATTAGCAACTTGAGATCAATAGCTGGCTTTGGTTGGTTGGTTTCTCTTGACTCTCTTGAATACAACATTTAAGGAATAATAAGTGACTGCCGAAATGATCAAGTGCCGCCCACAAATATACTTATCAAACCGATAAATATTAGTCGTGTGTTAATTATATAGGTATGTATGTCTCGAAATGTGCCATCGCATCAGGCTCACCAACCGCAAATCACACTGATGCGTGTGTGTGTGTGTGTATGACAAATGAACAACATGCTTGTTGGCATCCATTTCCCTCCGTGTGCTCTATGTTAAATTGCCACTTTTCCCATAAAACTGATGGGGCCACTAACTTTTTCACGTGTGCTCCGACAGGGACGCTGCCGAATATAATATGTTAATAAGGCAGTAGCTACGTGTAGCGTTCGATCTTACCGACAGACACCCGGATATCTGTCCGTGATATATGCATTCCCGACACTGAAATGAACACACATGGCCAACACTCGAACCATTCGAAATCCACTAGGTAATTAATACCTAATTCTCATATAGTACCTATTATGCATGGATATTAACTTAATTATTAGGCCAAGGGCTGACCAAATTCTATTCTATTCTATTTAATTAGAAATAAATAAACGATTTTCGATTACATTTTTAATTCTTCTCAAGAATATTTATTACTTTTTACATTGGCATTTCACAATTTATATATATATAGATATATGCTATGCTATAGCTAATGGGTTGCAACCCAACCCCTGACCACCCCTCCCCTCCCCAAACAGTCTAGTTTTCAACAATTTGAATTAAAAGTATTTTCAAAATGTATGTACATTTACACAAGCATTAAGGTCAATGATTTCCCATTGAAAATCATGCGCAAATAGTTTGAAAATTCAAAATTTGGTACAGTCACATTGTAAAATATAGAACAATTGCTGAAATTTTACAGATTTCCTCTTAAATTATAGTACCGTTAAGACTGTAAAATTCCAACGTATATTTTTATAAAAGGAACATATTTATTATATTACCACTCTATACGTTAATTATTAATTAACACACACACACACACACACACACACACATTCATTGTTTCTTATTTCTTCCACAACAAATATCACTAAAATTTATCATTTTGTCTTTGCACTTTTTCAACTTTTATATTTTAACATTGACACTAAAACCAGTACAAGTCTTTTGAGGATTCCTGGACTTGGGCTTCTAAACCTGGAACACACAAAAACAATTTAAGTATATATATATATATATAATATTTTAGGATTTGTATTTATGAACACATGTCATTAGTATGTGAGTTGCCATTACGGGGCATCACAGAACGTATAATAGGTAGTAGGTAATTAATGTGAACGGAACAGCTTTGATTATCATAATCGGTCGTTTATAAACAGCACAATTCGTCGCCACCATCAGGCGCGTAAAAGCATCATGTTACTTTACACATGTAACACATGCTGTACCAGTCATACATATTACGTATGTACATACATACATACATACATTCATGAATGCTTGATTTATATGTTACAAACTCAAATAATGCATATTGCGACGCCAAGCGACAGAAATCGCAACTTGTGAATGATTAATTATTGTATATATTGTATGTATGTAGTACCTACATAGCAATAATGTAACCATCAGTGTCTGCATGTGTGTCTATACAATAACTAGTAAATTTAAAAATATATAGGTACCTATCTCTGTATTGTTTCCTTTTGAAAAATGATTATTTAGAGGTAAATAAATGGAAAAATCAGAGCAGCGTTGCGATTCGTTTCGCGTTAACCCTCGCAAGGCACTTGGTCTCCTCAACTTGATCAATAATAACAAGTTTGACCACGGCCCCGACCAATCCGGAGAGAGAGCCCTGTTGCTGACCATCTCTCCCCTCCGAGAGAGTATAATATACGCTGTCTCTGTCTCTTGCGCATTTGCCTTGCCGACTCACAATGCTATGTGCATCAGGGTTATACTACATACATTTTTACCATTTCCATCTCCATGGATTCTGCGGTTGCTATGCAACGGTTTAATTTCATAATTGAGTAGTCGGTCGGGGTGGATCATATTTTAAATTATTCGCGATATTCTAATAAATATATAGGTATGTAGGTACTGTATGTATGTACCTATATAGAATCTCTTGGTCGTATTAATAAGCAGTAGATAATTAATCGCGTGATTAAATATTCCAATAATAAAGGGGGAGCATATATATATATATATATATATATATATATATATATATATATATATATATATATATATATATATATATATATATATATATATATATATATATATATATATATATATATATATATATATATATATATATATATATATATATATATATATATATATATATATATATATATATATATATATATATATATATATATATATATATATATATATATATATATATATATATATATATATATATATATATATATATATATATATATATATATATATATATATATATATATATATATATATATATATATATATATATATATATATATATATATATATATATATATATATATATATATATATATATATATATATATATATATATATATATATATATATATATATATATATATATATATATATATATATATATATATATATATATATATATATATATATATATATATATATATATATATATATATATATATATATATATATATATATATATATATATATATATATATATATATATATATATATATATTATATATATATATATATATATATATATATATATATATATATATATATATATATAATATATATATATATATATATATATATATATATATATATATATATATATATATATATATATATATATATATATATATATATATATATATATATATATATATATATATATATATATATATATATATATATATATATATATATATATATATATATATATATATATATATATATATATATATATATATATATATATATATATAATATATATATATATATATATATATATATATATATATATATATATATATATATATATATATATATATATATATATATATATATATATATATATATATATATATATATATATATATATATATATATATATATATATATATATATTATATATATATATATATATATATATATATATATATATATATATATATATATATATATATATATATATATATATATATATATATATATATATATATATATATATATATATATATATATATATATACCTATATGTATTAGATGTCTCTGTTTTAATCTTAATCTCTTTAATAAATGTTTCGCACAAGCTTAATAAATTGAATTCCCCTGCCCTGTATAGTAATAATAATAATAAATGTTTGACCCCTTGAAATGTGCGCCGCCCCGTACTCTATTATTAGGGGACGGTGCAATATGATGCATGTTATTGAAATTGCAGCGAATTAATGAAACGAACATTTATTTTATTATAAGAATATTCACGGCTATGTTTGTATGTATGTACATACATACATACGTGCATCATAACCACTGCGCTTAAAATTAAGTGCTAAGCAATGTTTACACTTATCGAATAGTTATTTACTTCCCGTTGTGTTAAAAACATCACAACCTTCTCCTTGTGCTGATGAATTGTCATTACACCATAAACTACGTCACAATCATTGATTTAATACAGTAACACGATTTATTATTAGATACATCATAGTATGTATGTAGTACCTTGTGCAAAATTACCTTCTCCCCATCAAAGAACCTTGTCAGTATAGTGCATGTATGTATGTATGTAAGATACAATGCAAAATTTGTTTGGTTTCGTTTTATAATATGTACCTATGTAGGTACCTACTACTTATATCAACAAATATCTGTCATGATACCTACTTTCACCAAGTATTCAAAATGTTCAAGATTCGTTGTGTTTCCTTGTATTTATCATACATTGATACGGGCCATTTAACATGTATTATTATGATAAATGATAAAAATGTGTCCACAAAAAAAAAATAAAGAAAAAAAAAGAGTATAAAATAAATCATCGTTCTTCTTGGTAACGCTGATCAGTCAGAGAGAGGTTGGTCTGCAATTACACGACCAAGAAAGTGACACCGAGTTATTGTAATAAGCCTAGATTGCAAATTGTTGAAATTCCCAGAACTGATCTGGATCAGCTGACGGAAACGAAACCGGATTTGATGGAGGCAACTCAAAATTGACTTTATTGGATGCAGGCCTGCAGTTTGAATAATCCATACTACGGTACTGGTAGTTCATACACGTGCGCGCGCATGCACGCACGCTTGCACGCAAATAATACATGCACAGATAGAGTAAATGATAAAATGCTACCGTCGCCTCGCCCCGCCTTGCAACGCGTCAGTATAGTGAATCTATAGCTCTATACATACATTTATTGTTGACAACCATGCACGTTCAAATATCAGCCACAAATAGGTAAATAGGAATTGATGACTAATGTAAGTGTGTACTACTAAGCCGTGCATGATTTACTGGGCTTTGTCTGCCATTTTGTTTAGAAACGGCAACACTTTGTCGCTTCAATTATAATAATTATTATTATTATTGTAAATTGCCAGATTTGCACAACCCATGCTGTCAACACTTGTATAGTAAGTATACGATATGTGGTGGTGGTAGTAGTAGTAGTAATTGCATATAGACTAGAAGCGAGTGACGTCATTTGTTCCGCTAACTGCTAACCGCTTAGAAATTCGTGTGTAGAATCCCCCCAAAAAAAGAAAAGAAAAAAAACTTGACTGAATTTGTTTTCTTGTTGTCGAAAAATCATATCATAAAATAATATAATATTGTATGAAAAGAATTCTTATTGGACATTTACAAAGGCCCAATAAAAAAACGGTCGACTATCTATAAGCGATTTGTGTAGTTTTTGTGTCTACCACGCCACATTTCGTGGCGCTGTTTAAGCAGTTTGCCAACCGATAATCGCCCATGTAGCCCAATGGCTTAGGCCCACTTGAAAGACGCCGATATAATGTTATTTCGGTGTTTTTGCCCGCATTTAGAGCCGGGCGGTTCACCGTTTGACAATTTATATAAGTGACCGGTACTAAACGTGTGTGTGTGTGTGTGTGTATTGGTTGGCCATATAGCCCGCTGGCCGTTGTCCGGCGCTGGATAGAAATAAAAAAGCTCTTTTGTTGATACCGGCGTCATTATATTTAAAATCACGTTGCGACGAGGAAATGTTCAACTTTTCGTAATTAGTTAATTAAATAAATGTTTTGTTAAACATATCATAATTAGGGTCGTTAATGGCCTGCATGACGTCATTAGTCAATGATTTTTTTCCCTGATTGTATTCGAAGAATAATATCCTTTACAAACAAATCATTACACACACACATTTATTATGTATTATTATTAATACAAAATGTGTGTGTATGTACATATGTATTTAGTTTGAAAACACAAGTACACATATGTATGTATGTATGTATGTACATACGTAGCTACCTCCGCAGTCTTTATTATATACATAGAACTGTATTAAAAGGGTAACCTGTTGGCCAATTAACGCCTGCATTAATATAAATATGATTAATTAATATTAATAATCAAATGACTAATTACTATGCTACTAGTAGTACTTGGGTTATGATAATAATAATAATGCAAATTGCAACAAAATGTCAAAATAATAAATGCGTGAGACTAAAGTATACCCAGTTTAAAAATTAATTAGATAATTATACAAAGTATTTATAATTTATTTTTTTCACACCAAAGTTCTAGAATTTCTCCCGGCTGATGGCAACTTCCGACGCAGCATACATACATACATACATACATCACGATTTAATTTCTAAATTCTCCCAACTGATATCTCGACCACATATGAGACAATTATCTCACTTATTGTTCAAACACAGATCTCAAGCAAATAACTTGTGTTGCTGGGGTGTGTTGTGTACTGTATACTGAACGGTGGGAAATACCGCGTCGCATCGCGTCGCGACGTAGGTAACTTGTTTGATGTGGCGGCGCTTTGAGTGCTTTTCAAACGCAGCTTTTATGAAAACTTACTCAACAATATTGTATCATATGAAAAATATACCTACTACTTAAGGGTATAGCGATTCAAATTTAAAATTCAACATGTATGTACCTATGTATGTATGTATGTATGTATAATATTCTTATAATGGATAATTGATTTACCTATGTAGGCAGTTTATTTAGTGACAATCTATTTGATGCTGTTCAATTGAATAATAATAATTGTCAGTAAGTATTATAATAGAACTGTGTTTATAGCCTCACCTGACATGCCGGGGTAGGAAGAATACGGAGGCTCCAGCGGTGCATGTTGCCAATCGACTGCCTTGCACTGGCCGTGTGCGCCGACATGCAACCGGGAACCAGGTAACAGAAGCCCGCTGTATTGAGCCATGTTGTGATGATGATATTCGTGTACTGCCCTATTTACATAACACACAATCAGGTTACTTTCAACCAATCAAAATATTATTACTACTACTAGTTTATAGGTACATACATATGTATGTACCTATTGTATGTACATACCTATGATGTGTACTGTATTGATGGTACCACGGATCACTAGGATGGTAATGATCCGAGTATAGGTCCGAATGGTGGGACCCACTAGCTCCGGGTCCTCCTCCCCCTCCTATGCTTGCATTTACAACTGGCTGATAGTGACTATTCCAAAAAGATGCAGGGAAATTTCTCTGGGACATTGGAGATGTATCTGCTAATAGAAAATCGTTATCAATTCAACTATTTATAAGAAAGTAAAAATATACACTTTATATACTATAACGTATAGGTATATATATATATGTATGTATGCATGTATGTATGTATGTATGTATGTACATACCTACTAAAAGAGTAATGCTCGTTTTTGATAGGTTTTATGTATATCTTTTAAAGATTTGCCGCCGTATCTCTCTTTCTCACACACACACACACACACACACAAGGAATAAAATGTATTGATTCGATCTACTATGGATTGGATATCTATTTAAGTATCTGAATTTTAAATATAGTAGTGATTTGTACATAACAATATTTCGCAAGGCTGTTGGATTCCACCAAAAAGGATAAGTTACAGCACTGAATGTAAAATGTGACGTTCTGTACATACATTGTGCACTATTCAACAGAGTAATTTATATCCAAAGCAAAAGTGATTAAGTATACTTGTGTTGCACAGACAGAGGCACAGGCTCAGGTACAGGCCATCGTTTTTGTACAGGTACATACATACATACGAGTATATACATACATATAGTAGCTTAAATCATTTTTGCAACAAAAAGCAACTAGGTACATACTTGTTTTTGTTGATACGTTTACCTACATATATGTATACGTAAATCGAATAATTAATGAACGCAAAATTATAGTTAAACACAGGCCGAGAATGTAACACTTGACAATTCACAAACATCATCAGAAATAGTATACTCGTACATACATACATATATCTTGCCAACAACAACAACCGTGAACCGACAAACCAAACCAAACCAAACCAAACAAATGTCCCACGGTCAACGGTCACTTGTTCTAAGAAAGTTTCACGAAAATTTATCGTTGTTACCCCTTTCTATACGGCCGCGCGGTGTCTTTTGTCGCCTTATCCGAATTGATCATCATCATCATCTACCTATACATATACATATACATATATGAGACGATACGAAATTCACTCACAGCCACCATCCATTACTTGTATGTATGTATGTATATAACAATTGTTTTCAAATCATTCAACAATTGTTCTTATACATTTATAGTTATAGAGCGAGTCACGTGGTTCATAGAGATGTAAATTTTCGGCTTAATTGTCCAAGAAACAAGTCGAATTAAAATTAATTACAAAAGATATATATATACATATCAGATAAACTTGTAATGTTACTAATTTATTGTTAGTGTGTTTACTAATTGGATCCGGAGCAGGTGTTGATGGCTTCCATCCAAAAGCCGCAGTGCATTTAAAATCAACAATCCGCGCAATTACGATGCAAACAATATTCTAAATATCATGCTATATAGCCTATCATGGCACTGTTGATGATATTTTACTAAATTTACAAGATGACGAATTAAAGGTAGGTAGGAATATTTTTTTAAATTGCTTCGTTTTGTTGCTGCTGCTGTCTGCATGGAATGGTATGGTACTCGTATTAAGGCTAAAGCTTCGGCACTATATGTACGATATATACAGTGGTCGGATACGTTATCGTATTCTTCTTTCTACACTCTTTAAGCTATCACCTGGATTCTTGTACGGTCTAATTGGATGGCGGTCTTGTTGTAGCCGAATCAATAAAACTTAAACATGCCTCTGATTAATTTTATTTACTTGCCAGAGTAACTTTGATATATTATCCCTGAGAGTTTTACTTGATTGCTCTCCAGGGCCGACATTTTACTGCGTTTCCAACAATAATAATTCTCTTCCGAAAACTGCTACAGGTTTATTCATAACATATAGGTACTATGTTATGTGTTGTAGGATTTATTTTTTGTAGAATGGCGTGGACCGTTTGATTAAATCGGACAAATTGTTAAAAACCATGTGTGTGTGTGTGTGTGTGTCTGTATGTATTGTGTTTGACGGCACATTTCTCCATCTTCGCCATTTCGCAGAATGTGTTTAATATAATTGGATAAAAATGTTCCAGGTCGGTCGTTCATTATTATTTAAGTCACAATTTGAATAGGACATTCCTAATGTTACTACTACACATATTTCTTTTGGCTTTTCAGCCTTGACAGCATTAGGTATGTACTATATTCTACCATCGTTTCTGCAGCTATGCTAATGATATTTTATTTTGCAATTAAGAATTGTTATAGTACCTACGTATACCTACTGCTCGTATGTAATCATAAAACTATGGCAGCGGCATTAAAAATGTGTTCCACCGGGCGCCATGCAATAAACAAGTAATAAAGTCTAAAGGGACACTCATAAAACTGTTCATGCAACTATTATTTTTATGATATTTATTTAATTTATGAAATCAGAAGCTCGAATCTATTCAACTATATTCAGCTATAGTATTTTGTTCGGTTGTAAATTTTATTTTATTTCATCATGGTTAACAAATAAATCTCAGCAATCAACTTTTATTTGAAATGCCCCCAATCAGTAAATCAAAGCTCACATGCTTGAATTTTGATTCGTGAAATGAGAAAACTTGTCCTCCGTGCACAATTACAATACCATCAACTGTATAAGGTATAATACATATAGTATGTATGTACGTACACCAGTGTTCATATAGAAAGTCACACCAGAAAATTAGCCTTGGGCGCTGCAACCAACATTACATCTTTTTCGACAGCTACCAGACCTACGTGATTAGCAAAGGATAGAAGATGAGGAGTGACAGAGATAGATAGAATGTAAATGTTTTTCAGCTGCGCAACTCTGTGTCACTACATAGTACATAGTACTATATAGGTACATACATACATATATGAACGCTATTGTATATTTGTTATTTTTCATATAGGTATAAATATATTACCTTTTGTTTGAGTGGTAGTCTTATCCAGTGCCCTGGAGAAATGCTCGTCCACTACGCTGGAGGCGTCCCCTTGGTAATGGGTAAACACTACGCAATTCGCGCTGACGTACTGCGCCCTAGAGCTGGTCGATTCCTCCTCGGAATCATCGTCTTCGATGCCATGGTGCGTTACTGTAACACAAAAAAGATTCCACTTGAATTATCCCAGTAGGTATGTATGCTGTGCCTAATAACCTATAGGTAGTATACATATAATACCTATTCTGTAGACGTATGTATGTATGTATGTATGTATGTATGTATTATAACATAGGTACGTGCGTCTGAAAAACTATATATTATAAATATAGGAATTGTAAATACAAAAATTAATCATTTGGGATCTAATGAATATTAATCTAATTACATTCTTGAATTTGTTTTTACACAGTCAGTACCTATCATAAGGAATAAATACTGATTCGTATCCTTGGTTCACCTTACCTTCAGTACTGCTTCGCCCGTGGAGGCTGCATTCCTCTTCTTTACTCCGGTGCGGGGACGTAGGGCTAATGCCGCCGGTGGAGCTCACCGATCCGGCGCTACTATGAGGCCCCAGAGCTCCCGAGGTCCCGGCGCTTCCTGCAGCTGCAGCGGCTGCTGTCGCCGACGACACACCAGTTGTAGAAGCTGCCCCGTGCCCCAGGTACAACGAGTGACTGTGGGCGGTGTGCGAGTGTTCACCAGGAAGTGATACACTCGATGTTGATGGCTGGTTGATGTGAGAATCTTGGAGTCGCTGGACGTTGAACTGGAAATTGAAGGAATTTAATTTAATTATTCGACTGAATAGATTTCAAGTGCGATTCAAAGTAAAAAAACTATACATATATAGGTAATACTACGAGTAGTATAGAACAAAATGATAGTTGTTGTTGTTGTTGTTGTTGAACCTTATGATGATTCGGTAATCAAACAAGGTCCAAAATGTCGGTCCGCGGTTGTGTCCCAACTGATCGATGGATCAGCGACAAAAAACACGACAACTGGTTGAAATTAGAAGTCCTATCTTTGGAGAGCGCGCCGTAACACACAGGCCTCCTGAGGAATGCTTTTGACATGACCGCGCTGTGCCTCAGTGCCATCTTGTACCATCGGCAGCAGTACAGAACTCCGCGGGAACATAGGTGATAATATATGTGGCCGACCAAGAATATTCATGGGATGACAATAGAATTGTGGGAACGGCCATAAGAATTTTTCGGTGTTGCTTGCTTGGTTGGTGAGAAACTGATTCTTCGGATACTCGACCATAATATTGTGCAACACTGCACGATTTATTGATTGCGAACATTTTTAAAAAAAATTTTTTTTATTTCTGAAACTCATTCATATCAAAAAATAAAGAACGAATAATACTTGGAGAATATGGAGAATATGTGTGTGTGTGTGTGCGTTTTTCACAATCAAACCGAATGTAAATTTATTTAAAATGTTCCACATGTATTCCTAATTGGAAATTAAAATATAACGTTAGTCTATACATTATGGGCTGATATCAAAGATGCCGAAAAGTGAAACGAAAACCGGATTCGAAGCTGTATGTATGGCCATCTTGCTCACCGAATCCGAATGTTGTTAAACATCACACTATTATAAGTAAAAGCATGCTGATGTGTGTGTGTTCAGTTTCTGTTTATTACACACACACACACACACACACATAACACAATAACTCAAAGACACTTCCAATCCCTCATCAACTAACTTATGTTTTCAATCGATAAATAATCGCCGATAATAGAATGCATCCAACGGCACACTCCTGATGATAGCGCAAATATACGGGCACAATAAAATTGCATTTTTATATTCTAACGTCTTTTTCAAACCTTTATCAACAGAATCAAGCACTATACTGCCAATACATAAATTCTTACTAAAGGTGTTTTATTCACATTTTAACTAGCAATAATAATAATAATAATAATAATAACAACAACAGTTGTTACAGCTTTCCAATACATTTTCTATAAATCATTTGATAATTTTTGCGCCCCAGAAAAACCCGGAAATCTACAATTATATATTTTTAGGTATACGTATACACACGCCAATCATTATAAACTATAAGTTGACATTTCGATGATATAACTTGTCAATTAATAATTAATTTAAAATTATTATTGACTTTCTTTCCAAGGATCTGGATAACAAATATGTATGTATGTACTACTTATAAATATATAAACAGTCGCGTAGGTCTCTATTCTTCGAACAAATTAAATTTATATAATGGGATACATATAGGGGAAAAAAAAAATTGTTAGGATGCTGCAGGTGTATCAATCTAAAATAATCAATTGTTTTCGTTGGGAAAGCGGAAACATAAAAGTATTTATTTGACTCAAATGCTTTATGTAGTATGTATGTATGTACCTATATACCTATTTCTAATCAAATATGTTTATTGTTTTAGATAACAAAAATGATTTCTACGAATTGGTGTAGGTATTTATTTTTGACTAACAAAACTAATGTACAACAAAACGGGGTTTATTTTATCTAACAGAAATTTAAACTACATACTCGTACCTATACTAAGTAGTCATGGCACATTAATACTACCTACATATATAGTTTGGCATGTGTCAAGTTTAATAGGTCTCGGTTTGCCAAGGAACAAACAATAATAATGATGATGATGATAATAATATTTTGCCTAGAAAAAAAGTTGTTAATTTTGCTCATTTTCGCCCAAATTGGGATATATATATATATATAGGAATGAATAAATAAATAAATAAAGATAATCCGTCCCTGGTCGTTAAAGCCATGTAGCTTATAGATACACGTTGAGATAGCGTCAGTTGTCATCTTATATGACCAATCGTTTTGTTGTAGTGCTTACAAAAACATAACATTATCCTTCGGATTTGTTTTCAAATGTTACTAATAGTTTTGATAGTGATTCCAGACAGGCCTGAATTTGTTTCTTAAAAGAACACAACAGAAGGGAGGCCATATTGATTCGTTGGTTTGGATCTATATCTGATGGGACATACATACTCGTATTATAGTATGCAAGTGTTTGATCCCTGATTACCTACTATTTAGCCGCTACTTTCAACAATTATTTTTTATTTCAAAATGCAAGCGTTACAACGTTATTTAACAATTCATATGTGGATATTAAATATAATAAATAGGAATATTATACGTTACATACATATATGACGATGTATGTAGTAGGTACATACATACCTATGTATTAGCCGTCGCGTCGGTCGGCATCATGCGTATGTACATATGTGCATATATTCAATGTTCTCTGTTTATTATATTTATATACCTACTACATACATAGATATTTCGAACAAATTTCGCCGAATTTCCATTAGTACGCATCCAGTCGGATCAGTTGTGGAATATCAATTTGTTCGATCGCCGATTGATTTGGCGAGATATCTGGATCCGAAAAGATAAATTGTAAACCCAAGTTTCCGGAATAGCATAAAAACTAGCCCCCTAAGTTGTAGCCGGTCGCAGTAAGTAGGAGACAGAGAAAAACGACCTGAATCAATATTAAAGAAGCGTACCTATAGTGACTGTCGCTATGGCTATTGTGGAATTCAAATGACCTATTATAACCTGTATATCACGGCATACCAACCATAAAAAACTATAACATTGCTCTCCAACTGAGCTCTGCTTAGGTAGGCATAGAATGGAAACATGTTTACCAACTACGGTATTAATGGGTGGAGTCTGTAACTTAGTTATACTATTCTTGAAAAATATGCTCAAAAATGGCTGTAAAATATTTTCCCTAATTTATAACTTAAACATTTTTCTATCTTTTTTTTTACTACTTTAAATTCGAAAAGAAATGTGGGTTTAAAGGGAGCTGTATGTGTAAGTGTTGGTCGCTAGATATATATATATGTACATACAGCTAGCACAGTCAAATTCTTAAAAAAAAAAAATTTAAGTCAATTTTTTATTGCATGTATTTGCCTATCTATCTATCTATCTATCATTTTTACACTATTTGATATGTAATTTATATTTTAACCAGTCAATTTTAAATGTTGTTTTGCATTAAAAGTCATTTTGATCAGAATCAACGCCGCTATAATACGAAATACACTGTTAAAATAACGTTTAATAGTTAATTAGTAAAATAGCAGGGCGTGGCCTCTTAGGTATTAAGGCCCCTAAACAGTATCGGGTTCCATCAACAACCTTATTATCATAAAAACGCCCTATTATGAATATTAATTTGTACCTATGTATGTATGTATGTATGTATATAAGGTAGCTGCTACCGGGTGTTTCGTAAGTAAAGGGCCTATTAACTATGCGTGAGGTTTCTTATCCGACGCATATTAAATATCATAATATTATTATTATTATTTACACGCGTGTTTTATTATTACATCCCAACCTACCTACCTACCTACCTATATAGTACATACACAGTTTATAACGCTAGTTTTCCTTGAGTTTTCTGTAACGAGCTCGTTTTGGATTTTTCTAACAAATTGTCTTTTTTCACAGTTCCACCATAATTAGGTACACATAACACATAGGTATCTCAAGGACGGACACAATTTGCAATCATAAAGGAAACAAATATCACCCATGCGATAGATAAGCATCTCTTTGGTTGTGGTCTTTATCGGTTGGTAACCGAGTAACTTGAGTGGTTCACCGCAAAAGACAATTCCAAAATGAATGTATGTATGTATGTATGTACCTACTACCCATAAGTCACAATGGTTAAATCTAAATATAACCGTACTATACTATTATAACTGTTCAGAGTCGACATCGGGGTAAAAGAAGACAAGCGATATATGTATGTATGCAGTAGGTAATAGTACCTACACGCAGAAAAACAACGAAACTTTTTTTTTTTTCTGTTTGTCTGTGTATGTATGTGTGTGTGTTTTTTTTTTCGTTTCGTTTAGTTTAGTTTAGTTTAGTGTGCTTCTTACAACAAAGCCTGATGTAAAAACCAGTAAATTTCGGGATATTTTTAACCGCAATAGTGTCGTATTCTTAAAACAAAGAGACATTATTATCAGATTTATCTGTTTCTAAGTAGAGTTACTTAGAGTCTCCTCTCTCAGGGGCAACAACATTTTCAAATCAGAGATTCTCATCAATCCTACACTTTTACTACACATTTACAAATTTGTAGGTAACAACCGCGCACATGCAAAAATCAAAAAACCTACTACCACGCCCTATAGGGCATTACAAAAGTAGTAAATTCAATATTTTGTCAATCGTTAATCATACAAAGTCTTGAATTCAATTGGCCAGCACATGGATTTTAATAGATTTTCGTTATGATTTAAATAACTGGTGACATGGTTTTCGTTTCCTCTATTCATAATAATGATGAATATTTTAAACAACAACTACTACTACTACTACGTACTACTAGTATACTATATAATGTACTTTTTGTAGCCATGGCAATTTATATGAATAATAACATGTACATTCCGCAGTACAAGCATTTGTTTATTTTTAGTCGAAGCGTGATTCTTAATTGACTGTAAAAGTATTCTGTCTTCTTACGTGCGCGCCATGCACATCTTTTAAAAATAGCCATAATACCTACTACGCTACACACTGACTGGCATATGCATATGTATGTAGGTAAAAGTATAATCTAAGCTTTGTTTTTGTATCATAGTGTTCTGTAATTGTCAAAGTGCTGAGTCAATCATGTGCACGAAAGCCGACGGGAAATTTTAGAGGGAGTTTTCTGTTTTATTTCCACGATTTTGACTATTTGAGTATGTGTATGTTGAGTTGTTGTTGTTGCTTTGAAAAAATTTTTGTTTATATTCATAATAATGTTGCGTCGTTTTGGGAGACTTACCCTGTCATATTGGTGTGCGGCGGTCGCAAAAGGGGATGAAAATGGTCCGGCCCTGGGAACCGGATGGGCCGAAACTGGGGGAGCCGCCCCTGGTCGCTGGTATAAATATGGATAATACGCCTGGTACATCACTTCAGAACAACTCATATTATAATCATTACAAAATCAATCATAAATTAAAAGTCTCGCTTAACCGACGTTTGTTAAACCAAACACAAAATTATATATAAATATATAGGTAGGTACTTGCACAAGCATCACATTTTCACTAAATACAAAAACACCACTAAATCAGCGTTCAAATTCACAAAATAATCCAGAAATTTCTTCTCACTCACTGGGACCAACACGCATCATCAAAACCAACAATCGCATACTAACTTAACCAGAATCATTTTCCCCTTTGGAGGAGTTTAGCCGCGCCCTCAGCTCCCACTTTGATCCCTCGGAAACCGCCTCCCTGGTACAAAGCAAACATTCTTTACAAATCTAACCAATCACCGTGCGAGAAGAAGCTTCAAGTCTACCAATCACGCGTCTTTCTGAGGGTACGCCCATGTGGTTGGAATGTCCAATTTTTTTTTATGTTTATTATCCTTGTTTCAATTGTTGTTTTGTTGACGGATGCCCCAGGTACACTGTTCGTCTTTATTATTATTGTTTTATCACTAATTTCATGGTAAAACTACCGACTATCTATGTTCATTCCCTAGATACGAAATTATCTTGGACGTAAATCCTATTTAGGAATACTTTGTTTTTGGAATCATTTATTACCTCTAAACATCTATTCAACATAAATAAATATAGTATATATTTATATAGTACTGATATTTAATATAAATGTAGGGAATCTTCATCTCAGCAAGAATTCCACTTAATTACTGAAATTAAGGTTTCTTCTGCAAGTCTTTTCCGGATCAGCGGATACCGAATTAATTGTCAATTGTCCCGCTAATGCCATTTCATTTATTTATTTAATTAATTTTATTAAGATAGTTAAATTATAGGGATACCTACTAAAATCAATAAGGACTCCGGTATTTGGAATATCTAAAATATGTTCTCCAAAGATAATTATTATTCGATATGATTTCAAATGATATAATATTTATTCAACCAAATTTAATAATTCTTTATTATAGAACGACCTCTAACATATAGACTCGGTACCATATATATATACAATGAATCCACAAAAGTCTAGAGTTCTACATATCACTACATTTCAGTAAGTACCCTAGATGTCTCGTATTTTCAATACAAAGTTAACTTGGGAAACGACCCACCATAGGAATCGGTCGTTTTCTAAATAGTACCTACATATAATGTTAATTTAATAATAGTTCTTTATTATGGGATAGATACCCAAAGAAAATGAGAATTACGTTGACACGATTATTGACAATATTTTTAGGTTTAATTATTATGTTGATATTTTATTCACTAATAATAAGTGATGATAGTGATCGAAAAAGTATTAAAATATGTCAGCAATCGGATGCATTTATGAAACAGTTGCATGATATAATTGATAGGCAAGTACATACAACATGCCTTGTGTTAGCCCGACGATTTAAAAGTGTTAACCCAATTATATGTTATTCTAGAGTCCATCATGTGTTGTCCACCCTGAGCTTGACCCATTTCCTATGTTACGGATCATTGTGGGGTCAAATTCGACTTTCCCGGGCTTTGCCTTGGGAGGTCAGTGGTCAATTTTGTTTACGCAACGAAGAACTCATACCCTTAGATGAGGTCTACATTATCAGAGCCTTTGATAAGCACAGACTAAGAATACAATATAATTCAGCGGAAGGTATCTATGTAGTGGTTGACCCAGCGATCAATGGAGCTACTGTTGAGTTATATGTATTTGAAGAAGATCAAATGGTAGTTTATATATATATATATATATATACATACATAAAAGGAACTTGATTGCATGTAAATGTATAATACTTAAAAAGCAGTGCGCCATGAAGTTTCCTGTTCAGATTCAGATACGTACTAATCTATCTTATATTTAAGATTCATATGTATCGAAGAATTGGTTGGAAACGGCGCGTTTTACCACCGGATTGCGAGAGTATGAAATCTCTCGAATGTTTCCCGCCAAGATTAATCACTAACCCGTTGCCGGTCAAGGAGTTTGGTGGGTATATATTGCCGGTTCCCCGTGAGGGAATCGAATTGCAGAAATACCATTATGAAATTAATTGGTGGCAAGAAATAAAGCCTAAGAATTGTTAGTGGCAATTTTAGTTTATTCATTTAAAAGTGATTATTATTATTTATTTTTTGTTTTCACCAGAATGTAATTTATATTAATTTAATCCCTGTGATAGTATTTTGTAGCGGCATAGTTTGAATTGAACGAATTTGTTCCTGCTAAATAATTAGGACTTTGGTATTTTCGTTTGTCACCACCGAATGGGCTAGCATCTCTAGATTGATGTTTTCTTTCTATAACCTGTTCAATTTACCCATAAACCTAACTGACACTTGATATACATTTTATAAATAAATTAATTAATAAATAAATATGAATTATTAATCATACAACAAATTTATTTTTTATTAAAAATCTTGCCTTATCGTAGAACCTAGACAGTTTTACAGAGTTGGTGGAACCAGCTGCTAAATATCTAGTTTGTCTGCAGTCTATGAATAATTCTTCAGTCCCACATTGTTGAGCCATTGTATTCGATAATTGTTGATAGATTTTTATTTTTTCTTCTGCTAAATCTAATTTAGTACCAATCACCAATATTGGTATCTATACAACAATTATCAATGCGATCATACAAATTCATTTACATATATAAATTAATTAAAATTACTTGAGTGGCCCCTACGAAATGTTCGGGATCGAAATCGTCAAACGACATCATTTTCCCAGGTGACGCCACTGTACCAGTTGGTTTGTCTCGATTTATTATTTCTGATAACCATTTTTGCAAATTTTCCTGAGATTTGCGATTCGTCAAATCATGAACTAAGATTATCCCGTGTGTTGGATTATAGAAAACCGATCGAGCGTTTCGGTGTTGGGAGCTACCACCAACATCCCATAGTTCAATAAAATACGATTTTTGTGCTGGTGTGCCCTCTTTAAATTCATGTAGTTTCACTTCGCACGAGCACCCCACAGTCCAACTGGGGGACTTCAGGGGATTATTATGCGTTATTAAGTGCACCAAAGATGTCTTACCTACGCCTAATTTAATTATTATTAGTATTTTTAGTGTTTTTTTTTCCCGCAAATACTATATTCATTACCAGAATCCCCTACTACCATTACTCGAACTTTATCAATTGTTGCCATTATGCCAAATGTCATCAATTTGTATTTAATTAATGAATGATTGATGAGAACTGTCAAATTGTTTATGATTCAACCTAATTTCAATCTAGCTTATATTGAATTTTAATCGTATTTATACACATAATTCATATAAAAATTCTATCTACCTATTTGTTTTATTTTCAACACAACAAAAATTTGGCTTTTATATAAATATTCGTTCAAAAATAGTTGTGGCTCAAATCGGATGTTTATATAACCTAGAAATAGTTTACTTGACGTTTGGATAGCTATCTATGTACAATCTCGCTTTATATTTATTGAATAAAATAGTGGTTGATAATGAATATTATTTAAAATTTCACATCATATAAAGATGTCTGAAGAACGACTTGTTACTGAAGTGCCCAGCAGTTTGAAGCAACTAGCAAGATTGGTCGTTCGAGGTTTTTATACAATTGAAGATGCGTTGATTGTTGATATGTTAGTTAGGAATCCGTGTAAGTTAAATTTTAAAATGAATGAAATTGTACACTTAAATATATATATATATATATATGAATTTAGCATATATCCGCATGCTTTGTTGTGTAGTACGAGTATATTATATTTTAGGTATGAAAGAAGATGATATTTGCGAATTATTAAAATTCGAGCGTAAAATGTTGCGGGCTCGCATCGCCACGTTGCGTAGCGATAAATTTATACAAGTCCGCCTTCGAATGGAGACTGGCGCCGATGGCAAAGCGCAAAAAGTCAACTATTATTTTATAAATTATAAAACGTTTGTAAATGTAGTGAAATATAAATTAGATATGATGCGTAAACGCATGGAAACCGAGGAACGTGACGCCACGAGTCGGGCGAGTTTCAAATGCCCTGGCTGTCTGAAAACCTTTACTGATTTAGAGGCAATGATATTTGCATGCAATTTGATCGTACCTAGAAAATAATTGGTGACCATTTTAGGCGGACCAATTATTCGATTACATGACCAGCGAATTTCGATGTACTTTTTGTCGCGAAGTGGTCGAAGAAGACCAATCAGCTTTGCCCAAAAAAGATTCTAGATTGCTATTGGCGAAATTCAATGAACAATTAGAGCCTTTATATATTTTATTACGTGAGGTTGAGGGTATAAGGTTGGCGCCTGAGATTTTGGAGCCTGAACCAACAGATATTAATACAATTCGAGGGTATGCATATTCCCAATATATATATATATATATATATATATATATATATATATATATATATATATATATATATATATATATATATATATATATATATATATATATATATATCTAAGCTATTATTAACCTTTTTTGTTTTTAGTATTGACGGCCGCAAGGCCCTTCAAAATCGTTTGTCTGGAGAGCCTTGGTCGGGTGAGGCGACCAGATCGCATGGGTTTGCTGTGGAGGAGACTAGAGTTGATGTTACTATCGGGGATGAGAATATTAACGATAACGCTGCGTCTGCTAGGAAAGAACGGCCTATTTGGATGCTGGAATCCACTGTTATTTCCAGCGATAAAACACAGGTTATAACATTGAAATTCTATAAATTGTTTTATTTTCCAAGTAGTAAGTTTTCGAAATACGACATACGATTGTAAATAAACAAAATCATAATACGGTTATGTTCGATTTGCATTTGCGCATTATGTTGTTGTTATTATTATATCTTATCTTGTGATGACATATCTCGTGGTTAATTCCAAGGAATACCCCGTGCTGTAGTGTCATGGTAACACACCCATTTTGATAAACTTAACTGCCGTTATATGTACGTACATATGTCGCGATAATTACTGTGAATCCAGTCCAAAGGTCTTCACAATAAATGAATAACTTATCTCCATAACAAGTCTAGTCGTCAACACACACACACACACACACATACACACACATGTTTTGCATTTATGAAAAAACTATTTTAGCCTGAAATTCCAATAACAACTGACGCAATCCTGGAAACAGCCGCTCAAAACGCTCAAACCGCAACGCCAAACCCCAAATCGGACGATATTATGAGCGTTCTATTGGCGCATGAAAAACGCGCAAACAACAACACTGCTGCGAATGCCGTTAAATCTTTACCAGGCGAAGAATCTGATTCATCTTCGGATGAAATGACTGAAATTAAAACTCATGATAATGAGAATTTAGGTATACACCAATATATTATATAAGCGCACCCCTGTTATGAATTGTTGCATATGTAATTCAATTCAATTCAATTCAATTCAATTACAGCTGAAATAGAAATGATGGAATCGGATGAAGATGAAAGTACACCATCAGTACAAGTTGGTAATCGGACTATTCCGATAACGGAAATTAATGATGACGTCATTGCTGTAATGACACCCACTGAGAAAGAGTTGTATATACAAGTTTATCAGGATTATTACTCTCATATATATGATTAAATTGCTGGATCTAACAATTTATATTTCTTTTAAACCACGGTGGCGCATGTGATCCAAATACGCCCTTGAATTTATTAAGAAACAAGAATAAAATTTATTTTGTAATTGTTGTGTATTTTTGATGGTCGACCTTGAGTCCCCTTAACTTTAATTGCAATAATTTTTGTATTGCGATCCAATTTCCATGGTGCAACATCAGATGATTTTCTAATTTGTGTTATCAAAGCACTGTACGTTGAACTTGTGATACAGATAAATTACTTTTTAATTATAATTATTATCTCAAATATTCATATGTATGTAAAAGAACTTGCTTCAGGCGAGGCAACATGTTTTGCTGTTGTTCTTGGGTGATACTTTTTTTGTGATATTTATTTAAAACTTATATAAGAATGAAAGGTAGGATACCTAGGTAGTTATTTTAAACATTTAAAGCATTCTGCATTCATTATTAAGTATTCCACCTCTCCCTACCGTACTCAACATTCGCTTTTATTTATTGATCATTATATACCTATATACATTTTGTAACTTATTAAATTTCTCTTTTTATATTTGAAATGAATAGGTAGAGCCATTTTTATAAAATAATATACCTACCTACTTATTGAGAATAAAAAATTAACATTTAAATTAAGGAAATACTTTTGTTTAAATTTAAATTAACTAAATTTAACGATATTAATTTGGGTTACCAGTTATTTGTCAACATTTTGGGCTTACTTCCAAAGAAAATCAAGGTAAAACCCCACAACACAACCTTGACTTCGAAACCGTCATTTAAAATAAAAGTCAGTCATATGGTGTGGTAGGTAGTACTTATAATACATACCTACATACAATGGTCGTGTGGTGTTTTAGGTAACATAATTTAACGTCAATAATGGCAAATTTAGCAACAATTACAATACAAAGTCTCAAAAATGCTAAGCATCTCACGTACCTGACGAATATCTGTTCAAATTCATGGAAAATATCGTCACGAAATTATTCGGCCCAGGCCGAGTTACAGCATACCCATAACCTAGGGCCGCTGGATATATTAAATGAGAAAATTGCGAATGGTCAGTTAATGCAGGATGAAAATCAATGTAAACTAGTTGAAGAATTACAAAGAGTTTTCGAGGACATTGAAGGGTATAGTTTACAAAATGAAACGATTTTCTCAAGGTGGTTTGCACCGAAACAAGAGGCCCCGAAGGGCCTGTATCTGTACGGGGCCGTAGGCGGAGGAAAAACTATGTTGATGGATTTATTTTACGATTGTTGTGAAGTAAGTAGGTAGTTTAGATGTTGGGTTAAGGGTTCAAATGTATGTGATGTAACGCTGACGACTCAACTATTATTAGCTACCTATACTATATGTTTATTGATTATTATCTACATAATATATTGTTTACCTTATTTACGCATAACTAGTGACGAGGGGCTACGCCCCCGAGAGACTCATTAGCGTGAAAAGAAACATTTATCTGTTATTTTTTAATGCTGCAACCCGCAAGACTAGTGTATAGTAGTTTCATTAAATTGAATGATTTTGTTCTTTCTGGAATTTTACTTTCATTACTAACGAAATACCTATTATATCTCTATCGCTCATATTCATTGGTGTGCTTCTCCTGGAAAATAATGAGAGCATATATTTGGTTATAGACTGAAAATAAATGTAGGGTTCATTTCAATTCGTTTATGTTGGATATCCATGCTCGAATCCACGAATTGAAGAACCGTGTAGTGCCCGACAATCGCCGGTCGAATAAACCTACCCGATTTGACCCGATACCTCCCGTAGCACAAGCTATCAGCGAAAAATCATGGCTTATTTGCTTCGACGAATTCCAAGTCACAGATATCGGAGATGCCATGATTTTAAAACGATTATTCACCGAATTGTTTAACCACGGTGTAGTCGTGGTAGCTACGTCAAATCGACCACCGGATGACCTGTACAAAAACGGATTACAACGATCAAATTTTGTTCCGTTTATAAAAGTACTTAAAAATCATTGCGCTATCGCTAGCCTCGACTCTGGAATTGATTATAGGCAAAAAGGCTTAACTGGAAGCGATCGAAATTATTTTGTGTAAGTGTACAATGCTTCAGAGAGCCCAAAAGGAATATCAATATCAGTTTTTTTGTTGTAATATTTCTTTTCGGGTGCACAATTCTTTAATACAATAAATATCTATATAATAATAATAATATCTAAAATCGTACGAGTTTGATTATTATTATTATTATTGGATTGTGTATTTTCTATTTGCATTTTTCACTTATCAATAAAACTTATAAACAATTGTTATTATATATATACAGTAAAGGTCAGTTTGATACAGATCCAGTAGATAAAATATTTAAATTTCTTTGCTCGAAAGAAAACGATATAATCCGCCCGAAAATCTTCACAATCTTAGGACGTAATGTTGAATTTCGCAAAACATGCGGCCAAGTTTTAGATACAACATTTGAGGAGATTTGTGATAGAGTATGTACCTTTTTTTTTGTGATATAACCTTATATACCTTAAAATGTTTTTTAATGGCTTAAAATACACACAGAATAAACTCCTATACTTTATGCGTCATGCTTATTTTAAGTAAATGTTGGAGGTAAATATTAGTATAAATTATTATTATTATAAATTAAACAATATTTTATGGTATAAGCTAAAAAAACAAAAGGAATTAATTAATAAAGGAATTATTTAAAATAATAAAATATTTTATAGCCGTTAGGAGCCAGTGATTACCTTCAATTAGCCCAAGTATTTCACACTGTAATAATCCGTGATGTACCTCAACTAAACCTGCAATTACGTTCACCAACTCGACGGTTTATCACGTTAATAGACACTCTTTATGACAATAGAATTCGTATTGTTGTTTCTTCGGACGTTCCTCACAGTGAGCTTTTTGCAACTCAGAAAATTGATGACATTAACTCTGTAGATGATAACAGAATGCTGATGGACGATTTGAAAATCTCCAAAGAGGATGTAAGTAGATGATGATGATGATGATTGTTGTCTGGATGATGAAAATAGTGTTTATCTGTTTCTCTGTAGGAAAACGCTGGAGCCAATATTTTCACAGGTGAAGAGGAAATATTTGCATTTGACAGAACAATGTCCCGTCTTGCAGAAATGCAATCGCAAGAGTATTGGGAAGCCTGGGAGCGGAGATAGTCATAGTCAATATCGATTTCTAGATGAATAAGATTGCTGGTCGATCTTTAGAATTTCGTTATGTTTGAAGATTTTGTTTGGTAATGCAATAATATGTTTAAAGAGATGTGTGAATGATGTGAATGCACATTTTTGTTTCACTCCCACTTCTAGAGGCTTCTAAAGGTTATAAATATGAAAAACGTATCATAAAAGACTTATTTTACATATTTAGCAATGCCATTTGTTTTATAGCTTTTAAAGACGTTTTATATATTCATTCTAATGAATTTTAAGTATTTGGTTGCTCCTAAGAGACAATTATTATATTTATTAATCAGAGGTTCCGTTTGGGCCTAGAGGCTATTTATTTTTCTAATTATAGATTAGGGACGCTTTAAGAAATATTTGTTTGTCGGCCCTGTACATCTAATTTTAGAATACCTGTCCCCTCATAAACAATTTTTGGTGTATTTTATCCGAGTCCGTTTTGTGACAGTATGATAGTATTTTTTGTACTTAAGTAATTTCTCTAAGAATTGTGTGAATACAAATTGATTTCCAAACAATAGTTACCATAGACAGACCTATTTAATTATATTTATATATATATATATATATATATATATATATATATATATATATATATATATATATATATATATATATATATCTCTTAAAATAAGACAAGTTAAATTTTGAACGAAATACAAACATATTTACAATAAACTACAAAAAAGTATTGTTAAATTTAAATTATTAACAGTTTAAGATTGTATATAGTACCTAGATCTTTTATTAACCAATTTACCACTAAGGTTGGCAGGGTTAAGCTTGTTCTTACTCGTTACCAGAGACTTGGCACCATATTAATTTTAATTCAAGTATTCTTCATTAAAGTAATCTCGTGGTGTAAGTTGTGTAAATATATATATATATATATATATACATTTATGGTAATAAAACAACATTTAACTATTTTAAATACTCGCACTAATATTATTTTTAATCCTTTATTTTATAAGTTTATCTGCAGAATTTATTCATTATTTTATTTTATTTATAAATAAGGGTTAAATATCCTAGAAATAATACACTGTTTGATGTAATAAACCTATCTTTTTGGAAGATACATAAAAATAAATGATGTATTCTTTAATAAAATTATTCATATAATATATAAAACTGACTGAGAGAGAGGTTCATCTTGTTTTGTCGCCAATATAACGTATATTTATTGAATTTCTATGTTTTGTTTATTAAAATTTGATATCGAAGTTGAAGTTGGAAATAATAATATTTTACTCTAATGTTTTATATGATTTGAAAGTAATATCCTCTTATTTGCTCATTGATAATACTACTGGATAAATAAAACAACGGTCATTTAATACAAAAATAAATAATTTATTCTTCAATAAAATTGTTCATTTAAATAATATGTAGGTATATAACATTGAGAGACTATTTATTTATTTTCTAACCATTTCCTTCGACGCTTATCCCTATAAAAGACATTGTGGTTGACCAAATTCGGGTTAAGCTCCAAAATATTTGGGTCCCATTCGGAGTTATATTTAGGGGTGGGTTTGGTCGTAAAGTATCGTTCGAAGTCCTTATATGTCATTGGCAGAGTTGGTGTTTCTTTCTCGTTATCGGCAATAGATTCACTATGAAATTCATCGGCGCCATCCTCAATTTCAGGATTGGCTGTGGTTGCCACAATCATAGGATGCCATTGGCTTTGCTGCCCTTCAAACGGGACTGAATCATGATTTTTTATTGTTTTGTTAGGATTAAGTAGAGTAAATTCTATAGATTTAAAAATTTCGTAAGTTGGTGGTGTGTCTGTTTGGTGTGGTACTTCCTGAAAACTGTTTCGACCAGGTTCTTCATGATCGTTGTTTATTTTAAATTTATTTTCTGGGTCTTTCTCAGTATTTAATTGTTTTAATAGTTTCTGTAGTTCTGATATATTTTTGGTTGATAAACTATCAATTATTTCTTCACTTGTACAATTTTCTTGAAACAAACGGTTTTCTTTCATTTTCTTTTTTGAATACAAATTTAAATTTAAAATCATTTGACTAGGATGAATCTGCTCGTCTAAATGCGGACGGAATTTATAACGATTGGCACCTACTTTTTGCAAAGGCACATTTTGGGAACCTATATTTTGCGCACCTACATTTTGAGGACTCAAATGCTGGTAACCAAAATATTGTGCCCCGAAATTCTGAGGACGATTCCAATAGGGGTGTTGATGATTAGCTTGGAACCTAGTTTGTTGAAAATAATTATTTTGAGAATATAACTCGTTAGCACCGTTCCTATATGGATAAATATTTGTGTTTAAGTAAGGGTAAGCGTTATTAATGATGTGGGGGTTAGGACGTAAGTTCTTTTTCAATTTCTTTTTAATCCTCTTAGGCGTCTCGGGCACCTCATAACTTGGGTAACTAGTACTAGTTTTTACTTCTATTTGAATCGTGGGAGCGAATCTGAGACCGTTGGTAGCTAAGAGGTTGATGTCGCTAGGGTTTTGTGGTTTATACGGAAAAAATGGGTCTGATACCGCGAATTGAGACCTATTAGGCGTTGTTTTCAGCTTTTTGACACTTGTTATTTTGGTGTTATCATTTGGTGGATTATCTGTTAAATATTTGATGATTTCTTGTATATTTTTCGCTCGATGTCCCCTGTGGGTGTCGGGTTGAAATCCTGTGGGAATTGGATCTCTGATTTCATAGAAAAATGGTCTAGGAGCGTCACCATCTCTGCGTTCAATGCTCGGACGTATGTTACGAATGTGTAAGGCGTGAGGCGCGTCTGAATGATTTCTTTCATTTATTATTTCTTTACTGAGCGATACATGATGTATTCTACTCTCTTGTAGTACACTGTATTCTGTGTCATTTAAGAGTGATTGGTTGTAGATTATTATCGATACCTGAATAAATATGTGTTATTTACTGATTGGCATATACCTATTAAATGAAAAATAATAAAATACTTACAGAACTCAATATAATAATAATAATAGGCACTAATAAAATAATAGCAAATCGATATCGTCTTCTTTGAATCGATAAGTTATCTTCACAATCATAATATTTATAAAGGCCCAACTCAGAAGTCTGTGATTTATTTCTGATATCACTAAACATCTTCTTGTATCGTTCACAAACGATTGTTAACTGAATTATTATTAAGTTCGTATGACAATGCGCGACACAATGCGTTAGGGTCTAGTAAACCAAGAAAATACTTTTCTAGTGTGAGTTACTGAACACTTTTTTCATGTCTATGAAGGTGGAAAGATGAAAAGTCTGTCACTACTTGGTTATTGTACTAGAACTAGAACAACAATACTTGTTGGCATACATGACTGTGTCGTATTTTTGCACAACTTATAATTAGTATAAATAATAATAATAATGATGATGATGATATGAGCTAAATAATCATCAGATGTAAAACATATTTAAGATAATTAAAATTTATTTTCAATTAGTAACAATTTTATTATTAGAAATAAACCAAAATATAATTGGTTCTATACAATTCTATACATTCACTCATTAATTTTGTTATAAAACATATTTATATTTTATTTATAACTTGATTTTCATGATCGTAGAAATCTGCCATTCCTCTTAATAATTACTGGTTAAAAATCGAACGCAATATTCGGCTTAGGATAAAAATATCCATCGGTCTTCGGTGGTAAATATTCCCTCGACGTGGTCTCCAATGTTCTAAAAGTTGTGATGCGCGGAGTAGTTCTTGGTGTTGTTGTCGCTCTAGGTGTTGTTGTAGTTCTATAAGTAGTAGTAGTAGTCGTTCTAGGAGTTGGTTTCTTTGGCGGCAAATATGTTGGAGGTTGTGTGGTAGGTCTTTGTGTGGTCGTTCTTGGAGGAAGATAAGTTGGTGGTTGTGTCGTGTATCGGATTGTTGAACGTTTGGTCGTACGAGGATAATATGTGTTACTATTAATTTCAGTAGCAATTAATTTTTTTGGTGTTGTTGTTGTTGTTGTCGTGTACTGCTTAGCAATATAAGGTCTTCTGGTAGTGGTCGTAACCGGTGGAAGATATGTTGGAGGAACGTATGGTGGTAGATATGTCGGCGCTTGAGTAGTGTAACGAATCGTTGGTTGAATGTATCGAGTAGTTCTTTTGCTAGTGGCCGTTACCGGTGGAAGATATGTTGGAGGTTGGGTGGTGTATCGAAACGTTGGAGGCACATATTGTGTTGTTCTTCTAGTTGTAGTAGTTCTTCTGGTAGTGGTTGTGGCTGGCGGTAAATATGTTGGTGGTTGGGTAGTGAATCGAGTCGTTCTTCTGGTAGTTGTCGTAACTGGTGGAAGATATGTGGGAGGTTGGGTCGTGTATCGTATTCTTCTGGTAGTTGTTGTAACTGGCGGTAGATATTTAGGAGGATTTGTGGTAGGACGACGAGTTGTAGTTGTTGGGCGACGAGTTGTTGTTGTTGTTGTTGATGGACGTCTAGTACTTGGGGGAAGATAAGTAGAAGGAACGTATGGAGTTGTTCTCTTAGTTGTGGTCGTTGGACGACGTGTCGTTGTTTGACGTATATATGTAAGCTGATTTGACGGCACAGGGTATTTATATCCTTCTTTGACAATCTCCTTTAGAATAGGTCGATATGTTGTCGTCGGTCGATATGTTGTCGTCGGTCGATACGTTGTCGTCGGTCGATACGTTGTCGTCGGTCGATACGTTGTCGTCGGGCGATACGTTGTCGTCGGGCGATACGTTGTCGTCGGTCGATACGTTGTTGTTCTTATTGTTGGACGTTGTGTTGTTGAACGAGTCTCTTCAAATATTTTTGATGGAACAGGATACCTATATCCACTAGGAGTTGTTACAGAACTTCTTTTTTCAGTAAAGTCACTTACTGTTGGGCGTTTTGTGGTTGTCGTTGTTCTTATTTTTTGAAATGTGGAAGATTTTAATCCAGTAGTATACGTTTTTAATGGTGGACGTTTTGTAGTTGTACGAGTCTCCTCAAATTTTTTTGATGGAACAGGATACCTATATCCACTTGGAGTTGTTACAGAACTTCTTTCTTTAGTAAAGTCACTTACTGTTGGACGTTTTGTGGTTGTCGTTGTTCTTATTTTTTGAAATGTGGAAGATTTTAATCCAGTAGTATACGTTTTTAATGGTGGACGTTTTGTAGTTGTACGAGTCTCCTCAAATATTATTGATGGAACAGGATACCTATATCCACCAGGAGTTGTTACTTTAGTAAAGTCACTTATTGTTGGACGTTTTGTTGTTGTTGTTGTTGTTAATATTGGTCGATATGTTTCAAAATCTCTCTCTTGAATGATTATTCTTGGTGTTGGATACTTATATCCGTTAGCGATGGTTGTACTGCTTTGTGTTGTGGATTTGATTCCTGTTTCGAAAGTAATTGATGGCTTGGGATAGTAGTAGCCATCTTCACCAGTTGGATTGAGTTGATTTTGTCGAGGAGCTTGGAACACCTGTGGTTGGAAAGTTTGGGCACTTCTTGCTTCAAATTTTTGGAAGGCCGTTTGGTCAAATCCTGATCCCCCAAAGACACTAAGCTCTGATGGAAGCTTCCCTTGTGCTCTCAACCGAGAATCGGGCAACAAGATCGTGAAGTCTTCGTTCGTTGATTCAACATCGTTTCCAATGTCGACAATAGGTCGTTGGTTGTATGGGATCTGGACGTGTGATATTCTACTAGCTGCAGGCGACTCAGATCCTGTGCTACGCCACGCTACTGGTTCCTTTCTTTGCACAGGCTGGCAGAGGAAAGAGCGCAATGGGTGCGAGCATAAGTCTGAATCATCAGCATCGGCCCAAGAGTTATGGCGTTTTGTGCGGATGAAGTTTGATAACACTAATGGTGCTACCACCAAGAGGATTATTAGAAGCTTCTGTAATTTTAAAACATAATTCATATTTCAATTCAATTTCATCATCAAATCTGTGTAATCTCTGTAACGACTAAACTATTTTCATTTTAAGATATATTCAATTTTTATTATTCTAATATATGTATGTATATCGAAGATAATTCGTGTTATTAATTTAAACTGATAATTTTAATGCAATCGTTTTAAAAATACATGTTTATAAAATAAAACTCTCGCTACAATTACAATCATTTTTGTTGTTAAATTTATAGTTTGCTGTGACTTTACATATGTATGTACATACATACATACTATGTGTATTAAGTAATAGGTCACTTACGCCTTATTTTACGATGACCAGAACTTTAGTGCGTCTGACTCAAAGATTATTACAAAATTACAACTTTCACCATATGTTATAAAGTATCAACAATTGATGAACTTTGTCTGATAAAAATTCATTTAATGATACAAAAGGGCATACGATTAACAAGTTAATTGTAGGTTTAGGCTCAGCTTAACATTTAACCAAACAGTCATGGATGTTTTATAAAAAGGAAAACGAAAAAAAAAATAAAATGGGAGATAAATGCCTGGGGTCAGAATTGTTTCATAATTATCATTTTAATTGTTAATTAATTAGCGGTCTTCCTTAATATATTGAAAACTTTCAATGTCAGTATTGCGAAAAAAGCTGAAAGTGGTCAATAAATTTAGGCTCGAATGACAGTTTAATGGCCTCGTCTCTGCCTGCGCCTTTGCCCAAATTAACATATTCTGTAATATTTTAGACAAAAAGGAGGGTCAACAATTTATTACACTAAAAAATAAATATATTTTTGGAGTTTTAAGGTCAAAATTCCAACGAGTCACCGCAAACCAAATGTCATATAGAGGAATCCGGATTATTATGTAATATACATATGCATGTTTCAAAAAGATTTATTTGGAACTGGTGGTTATTTTAAAAAATCCTGCGCTTAATTAAAACTATTTGTTATATAGAAAATATTACGGATTTGTTTGGTAATCTGCCGAAGATCTATTCAAGACTATATAAATTAGAGGAACGTTTTATTACTAATTCAACATATCATGAAAATGAAATGAAGTACAAGTATAATAATATTTATACTTAATATTTGCATGAAATGTCCGACTATAATTATACTTGTACTGATCATTTTCATGAAATATTGAATTAGTAATAAATCGCTTCTATAATTTAAATAGTTGAAAAATATTCAAAATATGTAAAATATAAAATTGAGGGCATTCTTTAGTCAAAATTCAACATTTATTTTAATAGTTTTTTTTAAATAATTCACTTAAATTAGGGTCACTTATAGAACCACTGATTGACTTTTCTTACCACCATTGTAATCCATAAACAATATCACATATACTAACCATAACTTTTAAGTAAATCCAATCAATTTAATTTATGTTGTATCGGTAAATAAATTAATATAAATCCATATCACACTAGAACGCGAATCACAACACCATTGATGACACCGGTATCACATATCGCCTTTTATATGGTAGCCAAGGCAACCGGACGCATCTTATACGTGAGAGGCTGTATCTTTCTTGGTATGTGTGTGTGTGTGTGTGTGTGTGTGTGTGTGTGTGTGTGTGTGTGTGTGTGTGTGTGTGTGGGTTAGCAGAGATCTTCTCTGTCCTAAACATTACTGATGATGGTCACTTTTTTGATTCCTAAAATATCCATGCCATATATACATTGTTTGTTCATATTGCAAATCTGTGACAGTTTTATTAACGGAACTTTAATACTATAAAGTCTCATGAAAACTTTCATTTAACCTAATACAATTATTGAGCATACTAAGTATTTAATAATTTTTCTGAAAATAAAATAATTTGGAAGTCTCTATCGTTGCAGATTTCTAAAATTGTCTTTAAAATAACTTGTTTAGCGTATAAGAAATTCTGGCATTTTTTAATTTTTACTATTTGTTTAAGTCCATTTTTTAATTATTTTCGAGGCCATATTAGTCAATATATCAAAGATTAACAGAATTATTAAAATATTGAGTGACAGTTTAAATTTGTTGTTAAATAATAACTACAAACATACATATATATATATATATATATATATATATATATATATATATATATATATATATATATATATATATATATATATATATATATATATATATATAGATTTTTTAGTAACTTTATTAAAAATATATCAATAATATTTTAACTTTCTAAAAAGAACTATCAAAATCAATGGCATATTCTAGTATTTGTCATATTTTTCATAAAGCAGACAAGGCCGTTTGAAATCATCTTGACAAATGTTGAAAACATTTTCTATTTGCGCGACAAAATGTTGAAATATAAATATACTATAAATAATTAAACATTGATTTCAACTATAGAATGTACATGATTATTTTTTTTGTTAGGAATAATCTGGGAAACAGCATGTTTACCGGCCACAGAGTACAGAAAAATCAATATTCGTATATTGTAACTTATCATTGAAACATTATTTGCCATTTGTACTACACTTCTGGACTAATTTTGTGGGAAATTTAGTTTTATTTTTTACATTTACCAATTAAACTTGTCAAATGTGATCGAAATATCTAACGGACACACACGCACACACACACACAAATAGTCAAAATTGATTCAGGAAAGCCCAAAAGGTATATTACTTTTAAAAACTCGATATCGATACTTAAAATTTGAATGCTGATTTAATGGAGAATTGCGTGAAAATGTTTGAAATTTCAGCATTTCACAGAAATTTAATAATTTCGTTGGATTACAAATGAATTTTGTAATTTATAAAAACATAATTTTGAACCGTCTATACAAGTTAAAATCGCAGGCAGTTTTTTTTAATATTTCGTGTTGTAGGGTTATAGTTTAGTTTTGAGGTCAACGAAACATAAAAGGTCTTTCGAAGCAGGAAAATTTTAGTTTTTCTTGATATAAAATCTATAGACAATAAATAAATTCGTAAAAGTTATTCAAGGGTAAGAATGTTACAAATGAGATAATGAGTGAACAAATTTATTAATGGGAAAACCGTTAGAGATGCTTTAAGTAATTAGTATTTTGTATACATCTGTAGAAACTTGATTATTCCGAATAATGTAAATTCTTTTCGAATGGCCTTGACTTGAAAAATAAGATGTGTTGCTCAAATTATATAAGAAACTCGATCTCTACATACCTATGTAGGCATATACTAAATCGGGTTTTATACAGAAATGTCAACGCTCATGAATATGTATACAATCATCGTTTTATTATAATTATTATTTAAAACATTTAATATTTTCTTTTTCTTGTTGTTATTGACTTAACTACACAATAAAACATCGCACTACTTAATGATAAAAATAGATTTGATAGGAAAATGAATAATACATCCCATAATACCTATGTATCCATATAAGTCTTGAGATCGGTTGATTTTTCAACAGTTATAATGGTGTAATAATCACGTCGAATTGTGTAAATTGACCGGTGATTTTGCAGTAACAGTAACCTCTGACTTATATACTATTGGCGTCGCGTCCGTGCGTTTGTTGCATCATTTAAGTTAAAAGTGAATGGATGTGATTGAACACTGGAGGTGTTAATATGCGTTATACGTTTGGCATATCGTAAAATAATTTTTAAAAAAACATAGATATGTATGTAACATATGTATGTAGTATCTATGTATTGTTAGTTGATTTTGTTTATATTACCAACAACGACCTTACCGTAGGCGCTTTGAGTGCCGTTTTTGTTTCTGGGTGAATTATGTTTATTTGTTTATGTCATTAAATCATTGATTTGGGAGTTACAACATTTCTTTCCTTATTTTTTATGTTTTTATGCAAATTCGATAAATGTTAAACTATATACATAGGTAATTACAGTAAAATATTATTAATTAGGAATGAATAAAAATATGACTTGAACTGTTTTTGAATTATTGCAGACACTGCTAAAAATGATTAGAGTAAACATGCATTTCCGGTTTGAATATTCTTTTCAAAAATAGAAGGCTTTCTTTCCAGGTACCTATATACAAATCTTAAGTTTAAATTTTCATAATTTTTTCTTTATCCGTTTAGGCTGTAGAGCGCCCACACACACACACACACACACACACACACACACACACACACACACACACACACACACACACACACACACACACACACACACACACACACAGAGAGAGAGAGAGAGAGAGAGACGGCATTCCAAAAATAGTCAGAATCGATTCAGGGAAGGTCAAAAGCAATATTTTCATTATAATCTTGAGATCGATTTTTTTTATGCTTACAATACTAAAGAAAGTAAAAAGTACGTAGAGTAATAGGTGGAAGCCATCAAATGAGATGTTGAGAGAATGTCGAATGAAAGATTGAAGACATAGATTTATCGGCGCGAAGTGAATGGTCTGAGAATAAGTAGATAAATATTATTGAAAATAAATTATGCAAAATGGAAACGAAAACAAATATGTAAGGAGTAAAATAAGGTAAAAAGTAAAAAAAGGTGAAAGGTAACCAAGAGTGAATAAAAATAAAAATTAGCATCTTATCTATTTTATATTTATTTATGTAATATATCTCCGAAATTGAGAGTAACAAAATTATTATTTATGTATGTGTTACCAGCTACTCTTGTGGTACAAATTCCATAAAAAAGAAACATATCATTTTTTAAGCTTTTCTGTAGATCCTGGTATGATATTTATCTATTGAATTAGCGAGGTCATCAACATTCTAAAGAAGTGACTTGTCATTGTCACTTTGATTCTGTCAACTTATATATTAGACTGACATTTATATAGTGACAATTATGTACTTGTTTATAGAATTGTTTAATCGTTCGAATATAACTGAAACAGTTTAACACTTCATTTAAAGATGGAAAAAAGAATTTTTTTCTTGTTAAATATTTATTTAAAATTAAAATGCATTGGTACATTTTCAAATTGATTAAATAAATATTGTTATTATTTACACAGCTTATAATTAGTGTTGATTTATCAGAATTATCTATAAAGTGATTAATTGCATTACAAATAATTAGAATTTTTTTAAATGTCAATTTAAATTGGCTACAAGTTCGATATAACACGTTTTCGATCATTTTTTGTTTGAAAAGAATTTAGCATTGAATATTTATTATAAAACTCAAACTATAGGTTAGTTTGCATTTTAAAATCGTATGGTTACCCATAAATTTAAATTTTGTAAATGCCAAATTGTGTTTTGACCTAGGGACATATTAATTCAACAATTTTTTGAAATTTAACTTAAGCGATTGGAAAATATATTTTTTTAATTTTTGGTAACAATTACTGTAAATTGAGAACAGATAAAGAGTTTTTAGGGATTAATAACAAGTATTTTTTTTAAATATGATTATAAATGTTTAGAAGAATTTGTTAAAAATTGGGAGAGTTCATAATATGGCAAAATAAATACTTGACTTTTATATTTTCGAATATAATTTATTTTCTTCAAAAAGATGAAAGTATTTCCTTTAATACATCTTTTATTAATATAACCTTATCATATTGAGACTGGTCAATAAAAAAGTATTTATTACCAGATAAATTTATAATCAATATCCAGATGCATTCATAAAATAAATATTTACTATAAATTTATGTATTATTTAGAATGAAATATAATTTAAAACTATAGTTTAATCTTCTTTACCATTTCGAAAATAAATAGATATCCAAAGCTTCCATATCCATAAACCATAACGATATAGCGAGTACCTTAAATTACTATTTACGAAATGAATGTTTAAATTTGTACTATTTAATTATATGTACTTATCGTATCCATAAACTCCGATACCACCAAAACTATTTGATGGTCCATACAAACTTGAATACCTGTTACTGTAACAGGCTGACGCTTCTGGATTTTCTGTATCTTTGTTCAAATCTCCTGGTGGTCTCAATGATAGTCACATACCAAAACGTAACATTCTTAATACTGGTTAAATTCATTTGAATTTAATAATTTTTAAAATTGCAACAAAATCATATCGCACATCCAGTTCAATACCGCCATAACTGTAAATTTTTATTTTTTTGATTTACCGCCGTGTGTTTAGTTGTGGCTATATAGCAATGTATGCTAGGTTGGATATCATAGAGCCATATCTGCAAATATAGATTTTTTTAAAACCTTATCACATGTGGGCTGTATTTCATTTCAAGGTTCGTCATGGCTAGACTGAAATAAAACCAGAAAATCAAAAAATAAAAATTTGCAGTTATGACGGTATTGAACTGGATGTGCGATATATTGTTATAGAAAAATAAAGAAATATAGCAATTAAATACTCAATCGATAATAACTCGATCTTTATTATTATCATTACGCATATAAGTGTTGTCTTGAATAAGAACTAAATTAAAAATTCGAATACCTGTATATCAAAATATTTATGTGGCAAAGGGCGAAAATACTTTCCAAATCCGTTACATTTTGATCTCATAATACCGGATACGACTAATTTAATAGTATTAAGTCAAAAAAATAAAGGCCACCAAAAAAAAAATCCTAAATTTATATTGTTTAATAGTAAATTATTTTTTATAAATTGATACTCTAGTTTTTTAAGTAAGATTTCTTGTAGTATGTACATACATACATACATACATACATACATACATACATACATACATATATACATACATACATACATACAATACTTAATATTTTGCTACTCATACAAATGCCACCAGCATTGCTCCATTGTAACCACACATACCTTTATTTTCTAGCGCATGTTTTTGGATTCTTAAAGTATAGTGTATTTCAAATTATGAACAATTTTGTTTATAATATTACTTAACAAACACCACTATGTTAAAGTAATTTCTTATATAACAAAAGTTAAATTCACGTTAGTTAAAATTCATTATTTAAAAACTAGGTGAAAATAACAACTTAATTATAGTAAACGGGCCTTAAGGGTTGATGTTCTTTCTGTCCTTTGTGTCCGAAGGATCTTCGTTGATTATTATAGAATTTAGCAACCATCCCAGTAACACTTCCATAAGGAATACCACCTATACAAATGTAAAACGCAACAGAAAAAATAAGAAATATAATATTTTGAAAGTTTTATACATAAATTAAAATTTCACGTATAATTTACGAGTTAGCTGTGCCATAAAAACTATAAATCAAAGTTACCAATAATATTTATTGAAATAAAGAATATTATGCCAAGGACTTATTTATTTAGATTGATAGTTACCATATGCCAGTCCTGGGGGTAATTCTACAATTCCCGCACTGTCCGGCCTTGGGTGTCCTTGCGTACATATTAGGAATAGGCAGAAAAGTACCTGAAATTTATTTATAGAAACACCTTACAATACCTTTGTTTTATAAAGCAATAAATTACATTTGTCCAAAATATAATAGTCAGACTCAGGGTAAAATTCCACTTCATTTCAGGTGTCACTAAATAATTTCTAACTACTACGAGTTAAGTATGTTCCGGGCTTAACCTTTCGGAGTGGACTATCCGGAGCGAGGCACTTCTAATGAAACGGAATTTAATTTCCCATTTAGTTCAATGTATAATATTAGAAATTGAATAATACATTTTCAATTATTTGATGAAATATTTTTATTTTTCTATACAAAGTACTTAATAAATATGTATTGTAACCATGAATGATGTGTGTGTATGTGTGTCTGTGTGTGTGTTTATGTGTTTGTGTGTGTGTGTCTAACGGTTGAAAGTAAAATTATGAAACTTTGAATTTAAGACTTGTATTTGCCTCGCAAATTTTTTTCCTATTTTTGAAATAATAATCAAACCGGAAGTGTTTGCTTTCTACAATTACTCAAAAATGATACTAATATTTCGCGCAACTCTTGTTTGAAATTATTTCAAGAAAATCACTATTGACATTTCTTCTTATTTTAATTATTTTTACAAATAGCGTATCATCTGCGCCTAATAACAAAATCACTATTCACTATTTCACTTATAATCTATTATATGTAACCGCAAACACTTACCTTTAAGTAATCCATGTTTACTGCGAAACAACAGTCACCCGAGTTAAACTTGGGTAAATATGTTTTTGTGTTTATATACAGATCATTGATACAGTTAGCCAGTAAAATCAATGATGATTGGGCCGTTACAAGGTTGTTTAGTATCTGACTGGTTCAGTGAAACGAAAATAAAAAGAATCAACGTAACTTTAATTTGAAGTTTAATCACGGTGTTCCCAATGAAAATGTTTTTAATTGTGCTATTCGAAGGCCTTGCCTCGAGAGTTTCCATTGGTTGATTTTACAGGAAATTGTTGGGAAAGATAGCAGATCTTGTTTCAATACCAAATTTCGTTGATTTGCATAAAAAAAGCACATACTTTTTAACAGTAAACTTTGCGGAAAGCATCCAGTTAATTTTACGTGGCGTGCAAAACAAATTTATAGCAAATTCCCATATTAATTACTATAAAAAAGTATTTATCTTAACCTTGTAAATGATATTATTTTTGAAAGTATTGTAAGTCTATACACTAGTTTTTTTATTAGATTGGTTACTGCGCAACTTATTTAAAAATAAAAAAGCCTAACATTTTATATTATGACATTTTAGGAATCTCATATTATTTATAGTTCTAATTATTTTCAATTTAAGATATTTAAAATTTAAATTGACATTTAGAATTTTATTGGAATTCGATTAAGAGTGTCAAAAATATTTATAATAATTTCTATTAATTTAACCAAATATATTTATTATCTAATAAAATATATTTTATTTTATTGAAATAGGCGAAGGTTTTCGTTTAACTAACTTATAGTCATTGATCGGCCAACCATTCTATTATATATGTATGTATGTATTTATTTTAAAAACATATTTGTGAAACTTATTCTAAAACCAACAATACACATTTGTCATGCTTTCTATGTTTCTTACACATATTTACATGTGTCAGTAAGCATGTAAGCTTCAATGTAAACATAACTTTAATTTGGACAAAAACAGTCATGCAAAACATGGTGTGAATTATTTTTCATTTTAGAAAGTATTTTCTTAAATTAAACTCAAGCTGATTGAATTTCTAGAAATCTGATAATAAAAATATATAAACATATAGCGATTAACAAGTAATCCTCATGCACATATGTATGTATATCATTATTTTGTTTATATGACGAAAGTAAGTTCTTAATATTTAAAATTAACATAAGATTATTTAAATATGTTTTCCATAAAAGCTACACAAAGGCTACTCTAGTTGTACTAACATTTAAATGAAATTTTTAAGCGGAAATAAAATTTTTTATGTATGCAACCTGTTGGAATAATAATCAATAACCTGCAGCCTAAAAGGTGCAGCCTTGTGTATGTGCTACCAAGGTTGTTTGGTTTAGCTTCTTAGTACTCGTATGTAGATTATATAATTTTGCGCTTTTCTGGGCACAGAGCCCTTGGAAAATACGCGGGCATAAATATTAATAATACTGAAAGTGTCATGCAACAATGACCAAACTGATTATTTATTGAATTTATCGATGCGATACCTGTCAATTTTTTTAGATGACAGATTAATTAGACCGTTACGAGAAAGTGGTCAAAAGAAATTTTAATATTTCATATTTTTTGATACTATTTCTGTGTATATGCTTGACTCTTTTCACTTTACGTTTAGAATGATTGCACAAATTAAATAAAAACTAAGACATTTATTTAACAATAAGTAACAAATTATACATTTATTTATAATACTTTACAATTTAGCGTAATAATACATCCTTCGGCTAGGATCTTTGATAAAAGCAGGCTTATATTCCTCAACTTCATCAGATTCTTCATTTGTCATCGGTGGTTCAGCTAATCGATTTACCATCCTTGCCATATTAGGTAACAAACTTACCTTAGTATGAATCGGTTTTTGCGTTATTGTCTCCTCAATTTCTTCTTGTATCAACACATTCGAAGATCTGGACTTTGCCGTCGTGGAGCTTCCAGAATAAAAATCATCAGTCTTCATCGTAGCATCAGTAGTGGAACTGTGTTTATAATTTCCACCATGTCCAGTATCTGCATGTAATAACGGTCCAATTACTTCATATTGATGTCTTTTAGACTCCTCAAGACTTTCATCTTCTTCACTATCAGATTCAGGATCATAAAATCGTGTAAGAGTTACTTCTGACATGACTCTTCTTTCATGAATTCGTTGTAGCTTTCTAGGTTTCTTCATATCTTCAGTATTTATAGATGATTCATCAATAGGTGTAAAAGTAGTTTTATGGTTTGTTGGAACTTCAGTATGAGTTCTGAGACGTGATCTTCGACGGGGTATAATATCAGGTTTGATTGAGTTTGGGGTTGTTGTTGTTGTTGTTGTTATTGTTGTTGTAGGTTTTGTGGGTCGTCTTCGACGGAACATTGGGCTAGGAGTTATAGATATAACCGATGAAGCTGTTTTACTGGTCGAAGTTGTGGTCGGACGTGATCTAAAGCGATTTCTAGATCGTGATCTCGAATCAGGTGTTACTGTTGAAGTTTCTGGTATGGGTACAATTGGTTCTGGCTTAGGTAATTTTGGGTCTAGTCTGGATGAGGTTTGATTCAGGTTTGTTTTTAAATCTGAATTAGTTGAATTCAAATCATTGTTGGTTGTAGTATCCATCATTTCTGTGATCATTTCTACTGACAGGTTCTCTTCTGTTGTAACATTTATTTGGATTTCTATTGGTGTTTTAGAACTTCTAGAAACTAAAGGAAATACCTCCAAATGATCAGAAGCGCTATCTTTAACCTGATGAATCTGAGACGTCTGTCCTTGTCTCAGAGGTAACTCATCGTCTGCACTGAAACGGCTGCTAAAGTTATGCCGAGTACTTATAGGTCGTTCAATTGTCTTGTACCTTGAAGTATCTATAGTAGTTTTCAAATGCGAATTTAAATTTCGAATTCGTTCTGAGGTATCCTCCGAATTCTCCAGCTTGCTCTGCATGAAATTTAATTCTGACATGAACGAATCAGGCATGATTGATGCCAAGATGAATGGATTTGAATTCTTTATTGGAAATGTTTGGGTATCCACTGTGGTCGCTTCAACTGAAGATACAGTTGTAGTTTTGTCCTCGGTTTCCGTGCGAAGTTCATGTAATTGATTGATGATTTGAAGGTACGCTGGCTCGCCCCGACGCACATTTACACTTTCTGCAACACTCTGAGTTATCACTATTTCTGGCTTTTGAGTTGTAGTACTTGGTGCTTCAGTTGTAGATGGCATTTCTTTCTCCCATTTTTCGTGAAGTTTTTCAATTAAAAAAAGATACTCTGCAATTGCTGGGTTTTCTTTGTGTGCTTCTACGGGGTAAATCACAGGTTCAGATGTTGTTGTGGGTTCTTCTATTTCTGGAACAATTTCTTCTAGAATATCTTCATATTCCAGTTCTGGTGCTGGTAGTTTTTTGGCAGTAGAAGTAGTTCTAGACATAAGTTGGTAGACTCGTTTACGAGGATTCAAATCAATATCTTCTTCTACGTCAGAATCAGATATTTCTGGTTTGTTTGTACGTTGTCTTACGATTTCTGTGTAGACCTTAGGTTTCCGTGATGGGGTTACTTCGTAACTTGTTTCTGCAGTTATGAGTCTTTCCTTAGGCAAGCGTCTATTAATTTCAGAGTATATTTTTGGTTTACGCGCTATGTCGTAATTTGATTCCGCTGTAACTAAATCATCTTTAAGCATATGTCGCTTTATTCTCTTGAGATAATGTTCAACCAAATGTGATTCTTCCATCAACATGTCTTCAATTTCGTCTGGTTTTGACTGGTGTTTTGTGGAGCGTTTGTAAAGTTTATGTTGCGGTTTTCTGGATTTTGATAGAGGTGGTTTCATTCCAAGCACGTAGTAGCGGTTTCTATTCTTTGTTGCTTGAACAACTTGGGCATCTTCGTTTTCGTAAATTGGAGAAAATATAGTTCGGTAGTTTTTTGATGGCGGAACCAATCTGATAATTGATTCGGACGCTTGCTGATTGTTTTCTTCATTGGATATTTGAATAGTCGAGCTGTTTGTATTAGATGTTATAGTTTCCTTGACTGGTGACATGTGTTGAGCCTGTCCATAAAGAAATAAATTATAACAAATACAGGTCAATTTGAAATTGAACTTACATAATTTATCGGTCGTTCGATTTTCTTGGATTCATCACCAACTTCATTTCTAGTAACATTTATTGTCTTTAATACATCATTATACATTTTCATTTGGTCACTGGGTTTTATTTCTTCTTTATACTGTACTTCACTAGTAATTATTTTATGGTTCGCATTTCTTGGAATAAATTTGTTGATATCAAAAACAACAAAAGGAGAAATCCTACGACTAAATATTGACAAATCAGGTTCGGCAGAAGGTTCAACATATAACCGTTGTGTCTGTTCCAATTCAGCTGAAGATTCAACCTCCATTCGAAGTGGTTCTACAGATGTTGGGACAACTGATGTTGATAGTCGGTTTGTTGTTTTAAACACTTTAACCTTTAATTTATTTGATTCATCATTTAGAGATTCTTCAATTGAATCGAATTCGTCTACAATTCCAGTAGCTTTTAATAAATTTGTTGGAACAGTTGGCTCAAGAGCTTTGTTTATCTTTCTCGTGTTTTTGTACCCGGGTTTTAAGATCTTTTTGGATGGTAGTTTTCTAAGATTATTTTCAGGTCGTTTTTGAATATTTCTTCTAGATTTATAAGTGTACACTTCAGGTTTTGATGTTGTAACTGTTGAATCTTCAGAATAATGTCCAATAAGAACTTCAGTGGTTGGCATAGGATATAAAAGATCAATTTCAGTGATATTTGGTGGAACAATATTAATTGCTTCAGGTTTAGGAATATTATGGGATAATGTAGTTAAATCAGATATAATATCAGACACTTTTGGAGTATCGTATTTATGATGAGAGAGATTTATTTCGCCTATCTTATATTCTAATGGATGTTTATTATCATCTGTAACCGTTTTAATCGTGTCAGGATTCTCATAGATAATTATAAAATCATTTGAAGGATCATGGATATTTTTGGAACTTTTTTGACGAGATATTTGGTCATATATATTTCTGGGTTGGGATTTAAGCATATTCATCATTTGAAAAAGAGTATATGGTGGTTTAAGAACCGCTTCAGTACTTTTGTGAATTGGATTTACCGTTGCTGCTTCGAAGAGGTCGTCAACTACGACGATTGGTTCTAAGAACTTTAGTTTGATATCACGTTTATTCGGATTTCTTTCACTTGGTTTTTGATTTTGTTTTGAATAATTCTCTTGAAATGTTTTCTGTTTATTTACTGCGAAAAATGGTACTGGTCCCGCTATCACTTTTTCATTGAAGAATGGACTATCTAATGGATTTTCTCCAAAATATTTAACTTTAAAACAATCTATTTTATCTCCCAAACCTTGTAAGCGCGGTCGACTTTGTTCATTTGCTTCCTGATTAGTTTCTTCACTTTCCTCTTCGTTCTGTACCCTTTCCGGAATTGGATTCACATATGATTCGATTTCAGTACACTTAATATGTTCCCGTGAATCGTAAAAAGCCATTTTGTTGTTAGTCTTTGGAGGTATGTTCGCCATATCTTCAGCATATCGTAGAGGTGAATTTGGATTTAAATTTACTTGAGGCAATTTGTAATAAGGGTATTTTTGGTTCGTCAAATCAGATTTTTTAGTTGGCAAAGTAAGTTTGCCGACATCTACAAATTCTTTAAGATCCATAGATACACCTAGATGGTCGATTGTATAACGTTTAGAACGTTTGAGTTTTCGAATTTTTGCCGTGAATAATTTAGGAGGATATGCTTTTGTAGGTTTGGAAGTAGCTGTTGTTGTTGTTGTTGTTTTTGTTGTAGTACTTGTAGTAGGAGCTGGAGTTGTAGTGGTTGATGTACTTGTTGAGATTACTCTAGGTTTAATTAAGTCTTCATTAGTCGCAATTGAAGATTGACGATTGAATGCAGTCTCAAACCTTAGTCTTAAGTTGATATCTGGTCGAACAGTAGTACTATGTATGTACTTATGTCTTGTGTTTGTACTTTTTTTCTTCCAATAATAATTAGGGTGTTTCCTAACGTATAATTTTGCCAGCTTTTCTTGGTTGTATCGCTTGACTCGGTGGACTGGCTCCATTTTATCTTCTTTTATGCTAGGAATTATCTTTACAAACTTATGTTTCTTTTTATCAGGGCCTGCGGTATATTTGACCTCAGTATGAATCTCCATATCCACACCAGTGTCCTTATTCTTCAAGGTCACAGTCTGGATTTTCTTGCTAGGTAAAGTATTGCTTCCAGATGATTGAGAATCGTGATTTTCAGATTGAAATCGCTCAGTTTCATTATATATTTTTCTTAAATGCTTTTCATCATCTTTATACTTTCGTATTACGTTATTACTTCCTCGTTTCTTTCCATCTATCTCTTCATACTTGTCACGGTTTCCGCCTCTAGATTTTCCCGAAGTCCCAGCTCGATCTTCAGTTATATGGGCATGTCCTTCAGAGTTTTCTGCTTCTTTCTCATGACCTGCATGGTCATACGCACTATCTTCATAACCTTCCTCAGTATAAACCGTATGGATTTTTGAATCTTTAATCACCTCTCTCAAGCGTGCGGCATTTTCTTCTTGTTGAGGGTCAAGTTCTGATCTGGGATGATGAGATTTGGACTCTGTCCGACGAACTTGAGCATATAATTTTTGGGGAACGAAACCCAATTCGGGTTTTTCGTACAGTGGTTCGGATTCTGATTCTGATTCAGATTCATCTATTTTGGATTTTTGTATTTGATGTCGCGCGGGAAATGTTTTCAAGTCATTTTCATAGTTTTTTTGAGATTGTTGGAATTGTTCTAAACCACCTTCAAATATTTCGTGTCCTTCTGGAATTGCACTTGCACCTGGATAATGAATGTTGTTTCGTGAAGAAGATGGAACAGTATACGGTTTATGTTTTAAACCAAATTTAGCCCATTGGCCTACTCCAGGATAGTATGGTCGAGTTGGAGCATCCTTTGGCAGTTTATGTTCACTTATCGAAGTTTCTTCTTCGGATTCATCACCATCTTCACCATCTTCTTCACTCTCATCATTATCTTCATTAACTTCTTCATGATCTTCCTCATCATGTTCTTGTTCCAAATTATCTTCTCCTGGTTCTTCAAATCTTTGAGTATTTTCTAAATGTTCATTTTTATATCTATGCAATTCGGGTTCTGGTGGTCTGCGAGCTGGTTCTTCAAATCTTCGTCCTTCCAATCTCCAGTTTTTCCCATTTTTATTTCTACTGCGATTAGATGGTCTATGAATTGGGGGTCCCTCAACTTTTTCTTGGGGTTTATGTTGCTGAAGATTATGTTCTTGAGGTTTATGTTGTAAAAGTCCAAGTCCAGCGTGATTTAAAATAGGTTTATTGATTTTATCGTTTAATTTTACTATTTGATATGATTGCGGTACTTCAATTCCTTTAGCTTTTGAAATTCCAGGATGATAAATAAATAGTACTTGATTATTAGACGGTTTGTAAGTTGACACGGGATTTGATGGATTGGGACTTGTTAGATTTTGTTTCTTAATAGCATGAGATGTTCCTAAACTTGATTTAATTTTACCTGTCCGGGTTTCTAAAGCAGGATTTAATTCAGGTTGAGCTTGATGGGGTGGAAGAGGGTGTTTAGGAATCAAGCTAAGCTTAAATTCTTCATGAGAACTCTGCTCCAAATGAGGAGATAAAATTAATTTATTAGGTGCTGGTACTTCAGGGCCTGATCTATATTTGCTTCCACTTGAAGCTTGTTTAGGGGGGAAATTTGGCCTTGGTTTAAAATCAGATGTGGTTGGTTTTATATGAGTAAAAGATGGAGTTTGTAAATTAGTATTTAAATTATGTTGAGGCTCCTGAGCAGATGATTCACCAGAAACATAAATATTTTGAATTTCTTTAGGCCAAAATGGTGGCACAGTTATTGCACTCACTACACTTAATACTTGAACCACAAACACAATCATATTGAACATAATCATTTTGCTTAGAACATAATTGGCGAACGTTAAGTCACAATTAAAACCACTGAATTAAAACAGAACTTTCACAAATCACATTTTACTTGTACCTCAAACGTTTGCAGGTAAAATGAATTTCTAAAACGCAGTATTTCAAGCTATATAGTTTTATACGTGGTGGTACGGGTAAATTTGAAAGGACAGGCTGAATTGTGGTAGGTACGTAAAAAGTGATCTGCATTGGTTTATTACAAAACGGAAGTCGCAGAGGACAAGTTTGCTAAGTGCAAGCGAAAGTATTAGAACCGGTATACCTACAGTCAATCATAAATCCCAAACTATTGCAAATATTTATTGGAGTATTGTTTGATTGAAAAAAAAAATATAATATATATATATATATATATATATATAATTTTTATTTTTTGCTTTATTCGTTTCATATTTCTTTTACTCTAATTACTTAAGGTGAAAGTAATTCAGTGGCGTACAAGTAAACTTATGTTTGTTTTCAGATACCTATGAATTAATTCAAACCCATTCGTTGATTACTAATGGTTTTGTTCATCTCAGTTTTTATTATTTAATAACAAATTTAATTAAGATGTTAATTGTGACGAATTTACTTATTTACCCAAAAAAGTTTCCTTTTTTAGAAAGGTATTTCTGGTAAAAAGTAAGTGTTTATTACGAAAATAATTGGGTTGAATAAATCAAATTAAAAAACCGCAAAATCAAATTCTTATTAAATGTAAAACACGTAGTAGTATTTATTTTGTGAAATGTCTAACTTATACAATACCTAGGTATGTTATGATGAACTGAAGTATAACAATAACTTTCTTGACGTGTGCTCTGCGTTGTGTAATATGGAAAATATGTGCGTGAAAGGTGTATGGTGTTAGATTTTTTTGAAGGCGAATTTGCATGTTAAATTGGTTGAAATTTAAAAAGAATTATTTACATTTTTGTGTATTATCGCAATAGAAATAGTTTTGAATTATTTTAAAATTAGAAATGAATATAATACATTTAAAATGTAAAAGTTTCATAGCGATTCGATTAAATTTATCAGTTTTTCTGTAAAGAGAGTTCTCACCATAATGCCTAGTAAATATGTCACTGGAATTTCTAATCAGTTTGATATTTAAGTTAGGTATCTATTTCTTCATACATATGTATGTATGTACTTACTTATAAATGTATATGTACATACATACAAGATAAAAACATCCTACCTACTACAACCTACATATGTATGTATATTTAATAACTAGCGATATAATATACTCATAAATTATTTTTATTTTCAACAATACACGATACAAAATTACAAATTAAATAATCAAAAAATAAATAACACTAAACTATAATTTAGAATAAAGAATAAATAAGTTTTGGATTTTGAAATCACAAATTTATATCATAGAATTCACGTAATTTCTTCTTTGTGATCCTCGTCAGTCAGTCATTCATTTCTGGTACACTGATCGTTCGGTTGCTAGTAACATCGATGTCACAGGTCGCCAATCTGAATCTCCAAGCCCAGTATCCATTCTGGATTCAAGCTGGTCTGGCTTGAAAAAGTCAATAATAGGATGATAATTATAGTTAATTTTCTTCGTAAATTCCTTTGAGGGCAGTGTAGTTGGAATATCTGTTGTAGCTTGGCCAAAACTTGATTCTGAGAACGTCAAATCTCGTACTGGTTTCGATGGCGGACGTCTCCTTGGATTGGAAGGGCGTATAGGTCTTTTATTTAAATTTGATAACGGCTTAGGGGTATTAGATCTTTTGTAGTTGTGACTATAATCTGATAATTTCGGAACTTCATACTTCGGCGCTTCCAAATACTTTGGCAATGTAGGTCTGCCGGTTTCTTTGGATGGTCTACCTTCTATCGCAGGTCGGATTTGTTCTTTACTAGGCCTGTTTTCCTTTGAAGGGCGATTTTGCTCTTTACTGGGCCTGCTTTCGATTGATGGTCGAATTTGATCCTTAACTGGTCTGCTTTCAATGGAAGATCTAATATTTTCAAAGCCACTTCGAGTTTTCTCGATTGATGGCCGATGATTATCAATTATTGGTCGTATTTTGGTCGATTCTGATTGGAAATTTATATCTGTATAGTCAGAGAATTGTTCATCGTAATGGCTAGACTCTGGAATGTAGTTAACTTCAGTTTCCAGGGATGGTGTAGAAGTTCCACCAATTTCTTCACCTGGAAAGTGTTCGGATGTGCTCGCATGGTTCGGGTAGTGTGGAGGGAATGGTATTTTGTAGCTGTCAATATGGCAGGAGCAACATGTTGGCACCTAGAATAGATAAATGAATTTTTCTTTATTTAGTTTAGAAGCAAAGTGTCGCATTTTTATTGACAGCAGAGCTCATTGTTCTAGGCGATATATTTACACAGAAGAAAAGGGTCAGGACTTTTAATATTTAAATATAATTCATTTTTAAAAATGTACATACCTTAAATATATCCATGTGCAATCCATTACCTTGGTCCCATGTAAGAAGTCGATGATAATTATAAACTTGAACACATCGCGATTTAAAGTTGTCTGTTAAATAAGTACACGTGTCGCCCGCTTTACTGAAAAGTCCCAAATGATATAAACCCAGGAATGATTACTTATAATACTAACTATACTAACGTGCAACGTTCTAGTCGTAATGTTTGAGTATGATCAGCTGTGTTAACGATATATTTCCACAGCCCAGATGTGGCCCTTGCTTTCTGGGGCCTTGCGTAACGAATCATGGATGGACACATGTACCCTGTGTCCGTCCCTATACGTCTACAACAACAAATATAAATTTTTATTTTTTTAAACGATAACATATTTATACAATATATATATATATATATATATATATATATATATATATATATATATATATATATATATATATATATATATCTGATTTATTCAAACGGCACTAAGAATTTTAATAAGAACTTAAAAAGTAACCTTACCTGACTTCATTAGATTCTTCATTGTTGGTATATTTATTTTCTTGTTCCGGATTTACATCATCCACGCTGCCGTCGGTAGGCAATGATTTAAAATCGGATAACAATGCTTTCATTGCATGCTTGTTGCGGCGAATGCTCGACATTATTTGTTCTCTACGTATATACATACATACATACATATATATAGATACAGTCTTTAAAGGCTAGCAAATAGATGTAAGGTCATAGGAGAGTATCTTATGTGTTGTTTTAAACAGTAATATATAATGTTAAATCATTTTATGATTTATTATTCGATTCCTTTAGTTACAACTTTCTTCAATTTATTTACTCCAAGCACATTTATTATTAAATTGGTGTGAAAGTACTATCATTGCTTTCGTAATTCGAACACAATTTCTAACCCCTTATTAAACTGGAGAAAGTTAAAAAATCAATTATATATTTCAGTTTATGTTTACAACAATAATATTATTTATAGAAAATGAAAAATCCATATTTAAACATTTTGAATTGAAATTTGACAATATTAAATATGTTGCTGAATAATTTCCGATTGTCTCAACTAGCTGTAGTTATTGTATGTATACATACATACATACATACATACATACATACTACATACTTACATAGGATAGTCATGGCTCTTCAAGCATATATTACTAGTAAACAATTCACAATTGGGTGGTTCTTTACTGTTGGTAATCTTACTCGGTTTTCGAGGCCTAAAGAATTTGTTGTGGCCCCTTTCGATGATATTGCGCCGAAAGATCCCTGGAGGCCTGTAAGGAGCTCTAAGTTCTTCAGCTGTAGGCCCTTTTTCACTCCGGGAACTCCGAAACATATTTGCCACATCCAAAGAGATGGGTAACATTAACTCTGCAGTTGTATTAGGATTGTTACCAAAAAGAACTGTAACCTACGAAAATATTTATATAAATATAAATCTGAATAATCAGGCAGATATTTTCTTTTGAAATTGGATTTTATATGTTTTAAAAGGAATTATTTTTTATATAAGACCGATTTTAAAGTTGCCTTAATAATAAATAAAGCGGTACCTGGTCTAAAGTTAGTCCTTTGCTGTTTGAGGGTGCTAAAACTTGTGATGTTACTAATGAGGCAAGCGCTAATTTTTGGTCAGGCGTCATAACTCTTAAAATCGGCAGGACTCTAGCTACTTTAGCTTTCATATCTGGACTTTTCATACTGTTAAGAATCACCTCGCGCACTAGAGTCTCCCGGGATACTTCCGGTTTGGACGGATCTTCATCTTCATAGTCGAGGTCGTTCACAAAATCCTCAAATGAGTCTGTATTGTTTGAAGCTTCGCCTTCAAAGTCAAAATCAGAGAGGTCATACTCTGTTGCTTGTATTGTAGATACGAGTATTAGGAAAGAAACTACTAATATTAAAATGAATGCTTGATATTTTAAAATCATTTTGGTATTGGGTATTTGATTAGTTTCGAAAATGTTTTGGTTGACTTAACATTGTATTTTACAAATTTAAAACCATCTTCGGTTGACTAGGTTAATTTTTTTAATTACTGCACTATTATCCACAATATTTTAACTTTTATATTTGATTCACCAGTTACATAGGTAGTATTTTAACAAAGCTACAATTATGTACTTTAGCACACACAATAAAATAGAATATTTCTTTTGTAACACTTAACAAATATAAACTGTGCAGTTCTTGTGGTACTTCGCGTTCTTCGATTAAATTGAACCTTGCTGAACTGAAGATGTGAAAAAAGTGTTGAGCTGATGGCTGGGATCTCTGATGAAGAAGTGGAGATGTGAGCAGGCTGATGTCGCGTTCGGCCCTGACCTAGAGACATTCAAACGAAACAAATAATACACAATTCCTCGAGAGCGGCACTATGTGAAGTTGTGGGGGACTGCAGATGTAGAGGAAATCTAACTGTTTTCCGCTTGGTATGTGCATATTATTTTAATTAGTAAAACAAAAAGTGTTGGGGGCTATACCCTGCTTTTATGACGTCACGAAGGTATCAAAATGATTCAGGTTGTTTTGTCTATGCGCTTTTAGCCATTTTTGCAATTATTATACACTACATATAAATAAAAAAGAAGATTTCTGACGGGAATTAAATAAATGATAAATCAATTAAAATTCGGTTTATTATATCGTAATGTTTTTGTGTACATACTACATAGTTATGTATGTACATACATATGTATGTGTATGTTGATGATAGCAGTGTATACTGTAAACTAAACTACTTTCGCGAAACACTAAGCAATAAGTAACCCAAGAAATGGTTAGAGATAACAATGTGTGAAATGATCTTAATGCGGTGAAAGTAGATGGTATCTTTGTGGGTAATCGTATGTGGGTATTTATGCAGATTATAATTCATCTGGTACCAGCAGCAAATGTGGAGATTCACGGTTGCTGGTTGGAAGTAGGCATACTCATGCGACCTGCTCAAACAACTATTGACCTCGATTTCGCGGAAAGCGATCCACGGTACAGTTAGTTAGTTAGTATACCTATGTATTTATAAACACAAACCTCTGTCATCTAGTAAGGTGTTTCAAAACAACGAATATGTATGTATGTCTTTCAAAAGCTATTGTTTAATTACGAACGTTAAAACAAATATTAAAACTACTGAACATATTATTACTTTGCACTTCGGCAATAATAAATCAAATATGGAGACATTTTCAGAACTTCGTTGATACCATATTTCATTCATTGCTTGTATAAGAATAACTGTTTGTTTTTACATCACAGTTTTGCAAACAAGAACATTTGTTAGTTGTTTGTTATTTTCAATGCGGAAATAAATAAGTTTTATTGCCGTAAACATGTAAAACACTTTATTTTGTTTATTTTCAACATGTTCGCGGATATCATGGTATACCTCAAACAATAATTAGCAAGTGCATCCTAATAATTAAAAGATTTGATGACCGAATAACCGTCACAGATTGTAATTAAAAATAATTGTATTTATTTTACAACTAATTAAATTTAATCACAATTATTATTGATTTGATCATAAGTAGCCAAGCTTTACCAACCCCTAATTAATCAAACATTGGGTTAGCAAGCCCCAGTTTTTGTTGCATTTGTAATCAGATTGCGAATTAATTATTTTAACCTCTTGCTAATGGTAACTGATTTACCACAGATGGAAAGCGGATATATTAAAGAAATAATTAGGTGTAAATAAAAGAGCATAATGTGACCCACATAAATTTATCTAAACAATAAAATATTGATGGTATAACGGTGCCAGAAAAACAATAGTACAATATTTTTTTTAGGTTGATTCTTTGTCATTTGTACATACATACATACATACATACATATGTATGTATGTACCAACAAATGAACCGTGAGAAATAAGAAATCTACGTTGATAATAATTCCCTACAAAAATGCACTTACTTTGGGCGCAGCAGATACATAATTGAATATGTATTTTTTTAATTCATTATGTACATACATATAAACATTAGATATTACTTATTAATACGAAATATTATTTAAAAATTATTTAATTTGTTTATACAATTATTATTATTTCTACAAATAATATTCTATACAATATTTGTAAAAAATAGTCTTATTTTCCTAACAACTACATAATACCTATATACACAATATATAAAATAATACTTTATAAAAAAACATACAGATAATAATTGAATAGATTTTTTTGCAATAAAATAATTATTTTAGACTAGATAAAAATAATTAAAATTTTGTGTGATTTTTCAAATTTGTTGACAACAAGTTAAATCAAATCACATAAATATACATAGATATGTAGTACATATGTATGTATTTCGTAAATGATGTTCAAATTTTAATAATATTTAATTCGGAATATTAATAATTGAATCAGCTGCTTCAAATATCGCACTCAAACTCTGAGAATCTGCTCTGAACCGTAAAATAATTTCCTCTCGGTGTGCAATTATCTATCTCATAAACGGTGGAATCGGCTCGAAAACTCTCCAAGTCGACGTAGCTTCCTTCTCCGGCATTGGTGCTCTCTAACATCTCCGCTAACTCGTTCCGCAAGTCCGCGAACGAAGGTCTTTGGGCGGGATCAGCATGCCACGTCCGGGCCATAACCATATAAAGCTCGGGCTTGCAATGATTCGGCCGTTCCAGACGATATCCATCACAAACCAGTCTCATGACCTCTCGTCCTGACATGTTCGCGTATGGGGATGAACCTATAATAATAATCAAAAACATACCTTTAGCCTAAATCTGTACATTTCTTTCCCCGGAAAGGAAGTCACACCTAAAGTCACAATTTCCCATAAGAGCACGCCAAAAGACCAGACGTCAGACTTATGGGTAAATGCAGAATACATCAACGATTCTATTGCCATCCATCGTACTGGTAATGCATTCCTGGGCTGACGTGGCTCTGCCACTTCCCCTAAAGGGGCCTCGCGAGACATTCCAAAATCAGCTATTTTACACAGCTTGTTATGGTCCACTAATATATTTCTAGCTGCCAAATCTCTATGGATTATCTGAAATTAACAGAAAAACAAGTTACATTATTAATACTCAGTGGCGCACGTCTAAGGCATTCGCAAGGAGGGCCAGCTCATAATTATGGGAAATTATGGTCCAAAATACCTACTGCATACATACATATGTTGTAACCGAATGATAAAAATCAAAATATTATGTTGTACTTTTCAGGGATTGACAACAAGCATTTTGTCAATTTGAAAATAAATTTTCTATCGAACTGGTTGGATATTGTGAAAGCTGTTGTAATTGCAATTTATTATACTAAAATCAAGTAATAGATATGTATATATATACATAACTAAAGATAGATTATTTCGGGAGTCTAACAATATAGGAACCATGCTTACGTGAATATTCAATTAGTATATTACTTATTTACAGCGTGTGCTAAATTTATTGAATATAATTTTACAATAATAATACACGATTATTATTAATATATGGAAAATAATACATGAAAGTTGTCCTAAACATAAAAGATCAAACAAAAGATATTTTTATCCAGAACGAAATGAATGCATATGCAATAAAGATCATTGTTTCATTATTTAATTCACTATTTTCTATTCCGTCATTTGAGAAATGCCAAATTTAACCACTTATTATACATACATACATACATACATATGTATGTGTCATGTTTTTATATTATATTAAACTAAACAAAATTTCAAGTGTTTGCTTTACCAGTTGTTAAACTTACCCTTTTGGACGCAAGATACTCCATTCCTCTTGCTACACAATATGCAAAAACAGTTAAATCTCTTGCAGTTAATGTGGCTGCATCGTCACTAAAGTTGTAGTAATCTCTTCGCGTCCGATGGTCACGTAAAAACGTCAGTAGCTTACCGTACATAACATATTCCATAATCAACAAATATGGTTCTGAAACCCCAAAAAATAAATTAGATCATAGAAAACTAATTTTCTGATCTATCTATTTCATGTAGGCTTACCTTTATCTGTACAGCATCCTAAAAGAGTGACCACATTTGGATGTGAGCCCATCTTTTGCATCAACGCCAATTCTTTCAACAAGTCATCTCTTTCTTTGGATCCAGCGCCATCTTTGATTGTCTTAACAGCTACAAGTCTAGTAAGGCCTACATGGCCTTTCAAGTCATCAGCTTCCGCTTTCCAAACCTGTAATTTTTATTTCAATTAATAATGAAACGATTTCACTCAAAATAAATCCTACTTGTCCAAAGTTTCCTTGACCTAATAAAGTCTGCAATCGCAATTTAGGTCTAGGGAATTCCCAACGGTTAGAACTATCCAAAACCAGCGCTGGTAATCTTGCGACTGGATTAATAATAGTTTTCTTCTCACTGTCATGTAGTTCTGCTTCAAAATCTTCTATTATCTTATTCTTTCGTTTCAAAACACTTCGTACTACATAGATAACAATTACCAGCATCGGTACGAATCCAAGGGCTGCCAAAATGTACGCTGCATGGACGTTATCAAACCCTGGATCTGTTTCTTTACGCGATATCACTGTTTCAGTTCCGGGAATTTTATATAGTTTGGTTGCGTTGTCTGTGGGACGGTTGAAGTCGATGATACTGAACAAGGTAGCTATTGGAAGCTTCAACTCTGTTTCTGCTTTGGATGTGGTGTTAAACCTTTGTTCTATTTCGGTTTTAGACGTGTTGTTCGATTTAAACTCTATAATTGGTTCAATTTTTGTCGTTTTGGTTGCACTTGTAACAGGCGTAATTCCTAATTCTGGAGTGATGCTTTCGATAGATGTTATTTCTAAATCAGGAACATTTATAATGAAATCTGGTTTAGATCTGATAGTTGCAGGTGAAATTGTAGAATCACTTCTATTTCGATTCGGTTTTAAAATAAATAGTGTTCGATTGCGTTGTTCAGTAATATTAAAAATGATTGGATATTTCCTGGATATGTTCTTACGAGATGTGTTTAGATCTAGTCTAGTAGTAGTGTTGTATGGTATAGAAAATGAATGCATAGATACGTTTCTTCGATTTATATCCGTGTTGGTGGAATTGAAAATCAATGGATATTTTCTAGATATATTCATGTTTCTGTTGGAATCCAATTTCACATATTTAATGGTGGTAGTTGTAGTAGTTGTAGTTGGATTAAAAACACTTCTTGATACATTTTGCTTATGCAAATCTATATTTGGATATGCTGGGAATGAATTTCTTGAAATGTTTCTTCTAGGAATATCCATATTTGGGTATGCCTGAACTTGTGTGGAATTAGAGGTGTTGTTTTGAAAAGCTTGCGAAGTAAAATTACTTAGAACTGCTACAACAGTAGCCTCAGCATCGTCCTCAATAGTGATTTCTGCAGTTTGATTACCCTTTGGTTTAGATTCAATCGACACTGACGTTACTACTGCAGTAGATAATATTCTTGTGGTTGGAATGGTCGGCGTAGTTATTTCAAAACTGTATGAACTCCGTACAGTTGACTTAGAAGTCGGAGTGAAAATTGGTACATTTGTAGATTGGAGCAATTGTGTATTCGGAGCATCTGTTTGAGTTGCGGATAGCTTAGAAGACACCTCAATAGGTTTTTCAATGGTTGTTGTTGCAGTTATTGCCACTGGAGTATTAATTTGGGGTACTATTCTAATGGATGATGAAACCGACGGTGAGCTTGGAGTCGTTTCTTTACCACTAAAAATACTGGATCCTGTAGTTGTAATTGCAAAACTATTTTTAACTTCAATTTCAGTTGAAGCGTCTATTAATTCTGTATTTATTTCTTTTGGTATTAATTTTGTAGTATTTTCAGTTGTTATCGAACCGGATGTTTCAGTGCCATTATCCTGTTGTTCTTTTTCAGTCCTTTTAGCATCAATTCCTGAAGTTTTAGTTCTAGTAATATAAGCAATTCTAGGTGCAATTACTATTTTAATAGTTGTGGCAATTTCTGTAGTGCTTTCTTCAATACCTCGAGTTTTTGTTGGTAGTATTTCTTTCAACTGAAATTTAGATGTATATCTTGTAGTGTTTATGCTTTCAGTGGAAGTTACTTCAGCGATAGTAGAAGGTTTCAAATCTGCCAATGTAGAATTCGGCTTTAAGTTTATTGTTTGTCGTAAGCCACTTCGCTTTTGTTGCAAAAAGATTGTCATATTTCTAAAGCCACGATTCCTAGTCATATTCCGAAGTTGAGAATTATAGTTTTGCAGTTTCTTCTCAGGTTTCGGAGTCATTTCCATTGCAGATTTCGAAGTGCTTTTGTTCTGAAGACGATTCTTAAAGTAATCTCTAGCAATGCTAGCCTTTTGAGTTGGATGATTCAACTTAATAATCTTGTTTTCGTAAATTGGTTTGACTATAGATACATCCATGTTTTCATCAATTTCTTCTTCATGTGAAAAATTGGAACTTTGATTTCTTTGAGGCAGTTTTTCTCCGAAATGCAAAAAAGGTTGCATGTCTTCTTCAGGTACATCCAGAGGTCTGAAGTAAGAAGAAAGGTGTGGTGACATAAAACGTGTTGTGTTCTTAGCCTTCTCCTGGATTTTATCTGGGAGTTTTGTTGTAGGTGCTTCTATTTTGACAGTGGATGTGATTGTCGTAGGCGATAGAAATTCAGATGATTTGTTTGTTGATTTGAAGTCAGTATCTAAATGTTTAATTGTTATATTTGTTTGTGTGTGATTTGAATTCAAAACTACTTTGTCTAACACTTTTGGTTCAGATTTGGAACTATAAGTAGTTTTGTTATGCATCATTTTGATCTCATCCGAAGTATCTTCAAATGTGTTCCCGGATTTCTTTGACGCATTGTTTTTCACATCATAATAAATTAGCTTGTCATGATTGCTTTCTTCAACTTGTAATGAATCTTCATTATCAAAAATTAAATCATCAGCGTTCTTATGAATCTCTGACAATCCCAATGTATCAATTGCTATTTGCTCCAAGTCCAGTGGTACTTTTCGATTCAGGAAACTCATTTTCCTTCGAAATAAGATATTTCGAATGATCGGCATGTTCTTCGCACCCGCTTTATCCGTCCCCGTTTTATCCTGACTTTCACCATTTCTTTTAGGTTTCAACGCACTTCTAGAGGATACAATATTCACCAAGTTGATTTCAGTGCTGGAGCTAACATCTTCAACTTCTGAAGAAGTGTTGACTGTGTTGTGAAGAAAATCTGATAAATTTAGATGGACATTGATTGTTCGGTTAGGTAAGGGTGGTTTTTGGTGGGATGTGACGTTTGATCCAGCCGTTGTGATATCTACAATGCTTTTTAGATGATTTTTGAAACGATTCTGAAGGATTTGACGTCTTCGTGTAGCTAAAAGGGATAGTAGTTGGTCATCTCGAGTTCTTGCTTGGTTTTTTGAAGTTAGAAGCCGTGTTTGTGCTGTAACAATAAACATTTCATTTCAATTGTATTTTTAATGAATGGAATAATTTTCCAAATACTTATGTATAAATGTCTGCTAAATGTTAAATGTCGCGAAAGGCCTTTACTCAATTCTGCGTAGATTATAAATTTTTGTTGTTTTGTAATAGATAAGGTATTTTCCATTTTAATCCTGTGAATAATCTTTAATTGCAATAATTAAATAATTCTTTTTACTTAGATTGCCAATGAGGAAAATTCATAGGGCAACATATGTTATAGACACGATGCATAAATTATGTTACGAATACAATTCCAACAGGTTTGCTATAATAAATAATATTGACTAATAGATTCCTTGTACTTAACACATAAAGTAAAGATAGTTATAGTAAATGTTAATCCACTGGTATGTTTAATATTCCAATAGTAACACCATATAACATTCCATTGGGCAAGTACAAAGAATCGAGTAGGAAATTTTTACAATTTGATGACGAAACTATTGTATTTTCGATTCATAGTTAAATCAATGGTACGAGTATGTACTACATACATATGTACATACATGTGTATGTATTTACATACCTACTTATAACTAATAGTGTGGAGTATATTAAATGTTTGTTGAATTATTACAACCGATGACCAAACCGTCGCCAAATCGATTTATATTTATTTCCTTTTACTTCGGAAATTATAAAAATAAAATCTTGATGTTCTAGTTTTGCATTGCGACTTTCACAAAATAATATTAACGTATGTATGTTTTTCTCTCTCTACAAATTTACTCAATCGATAATTTTGATTCTAGACAATAATTTACTTGATATCTAAATAAATTCAATTATTGTTTTAGTAATTATACTATTCATGAGTTTTAGTTCGATTTTGTAATTTAACCCTCAACTAGCGTGGGATCCAAAAAATACCCAAAGCAACAATTATCTATTTTATTATTCTAGTTGATATTTGTTATTAACACAAAACATTGATACAATCCAAGCATATCAAATTGAACTTGCATCAGACTACTTCCGAAATGTAACAATTGCTTTCTTTAATTACTTCATTTCGGATATTACATGAGAATTTATACTATTGTTTTACTGGGAGCGTCCGTATTTTAGTATTTCGAATATTTGAGTATAAACACTACACTACATGAATTTAAAATGAGACTTAAGCTGCAAATTGATTGAAGGGTTGTTAGATTGTTCAATAGCTATATAGAATGACGTCAATGGACACCTTAAATGATCCAAACACTACAAAGAGACAGAGGTGATTCGTAATACATAGACAGCACTAAGCACTTAAAATGGCCCAAATGCGGCAAAAGAAGTTGGGGGTTGTTACATAGCCCAATTAGTATACTATATAGGCACCCTAAATGACCCAAACATTTAACGCTTAATATTTATTAAGTTATTAAGAGTTCTACTAGTGCAATCGAATAAATCAAAGTTTCTTTGGTTTCAAAATGTTTTCCATGTTTATATGTATGTATGCATGTATGTATGTAGCTATCGTGACTGTGTATATATGTATGTACATACATACATACGTATACCACATGTTGTCCTATCTTACAGAATTATTTATAAATAACAACGCCAAGGTTGTTTTTACCGTTAGTTACAAGTATAACTTTTACTTTTTGTGGTAACAAGTAACCCTTTACCTATTATACTTAAAATTAATTTCGAACTAACCACAGTACGAGTAAAATTTTCCCTTTTGCTAAAATATGCTTTCTATAATTTCTTTTCGCAAAATCTCAACGAAATTATAAATAAGCAACAATTATGACGGCAAATTCGAATTACAAATACAAACATAGCAATTCTAGGCGCGTTCAAGGATATTATTACAATGCATATGTATGTATGTACATAGGTATAACGTCTGCTATTATCATAATAATACAAATTACAAAAATCCAGCTACTATCTAACATAAAAAATTAATAAATAGATCATAAGCGATACACTTTGAAACAATCTCGGGGTAGTTATTATGAATACCCTGTGCGTGTAAAATATAATTACATATAACTCACATAATTATTGCGACCTTGAAAGATTTACAACAATTTACACGAAATAAAAAACAATGTATCATCATAGAAATGACTTGGTAATTTGGCATTTGATTTCCTATCCATTATTTTATGTAATAATGATCAGCATACCATCTGTATTACGGCAACAATGTATGTATCTCTACATACATGCAAACATACATACATATATGTGTGCCTAAGCGTACTTCCGGTTTCCTGTCATTATTTTCATACCATCAAACTAACCATCTACACACACACACACACACACACATTTACATTATTTTAAAAATATATTAGAGGTGAATCTTTTACGCAACACTTCACTATAATAATAGTTACAGTTTTATTTAACAGATTTACCCTGACTATAATGTAGTCTTTTGTAACTTCATGATGCGATTTTGAACATCTTTATAGACCTGTCAGGTTTTGAAAGGGTTTGAGATAAAAATATATAAACATTGTACACATGAAAATATATGAATGATGTGTCGAAACTCTTGAACTTTTGTTTTTAGCAATGAATTGTCCTTAAATGTATGTATTCATTATAGCACTACAAGGTTTGTGCTCAGAAATGATTTATACATACATACATATATATGTACTACATATAAGCTATTGTTTTAATTGGAAACATTTTCAATATTTACGACGTTTATTATACATACATACATATGTATATATGTACTGTATATACATATGAACGAAACGGTAAAGCAGATTACGGGTAATATCAATAAATAATTATTCTATATTTAACTAGAGACGTCATTTTCAAGCAATCGTAAACAGTGAGTCAAGTTTTGCAGTGTAGGTAATATTCACTTTGCTAGAGCTATTGTAAGGAAAATTCCAATTTTTATTTAAATTAAAAATAAATACTTGTTGATTTATTGAATAATTAAATTGGGTTTACTTTAAAGCGTAACTCTAAACTTATAATTTTACCTTGAGCATTAGTGCATCTGTATTTAACTAAGCTAATATTTAATATAGTATACTATAATAATTGCCCCCAGTACTGCCACTGTTTTAATATGTATTTATTATGTTTAATAGGTATCAAGTTACAAATGAATTTTGAAAATTGTTCGTTGGGATAAAGAATACATATATGCATCCATTGCTTGCTTATTTTTTCGAGTACCAACATATATATGTATATATATATATATTTACTACATATATATATATGTATGTATATGTTTAATGTGTTTCCTCAACAATATAAAGTGCGACGGATGTGACGTCATTAGTATTTCGTGTAGTGAAAGTTAACAGTAATATTTATATTATGTATGTATGCATGTACAATTATATTTTACAACTATGTTTTTCACTAAAGTAATGTTACACATTTATAATAATTTCAGATCACAAATGGCTGAAAAACATTTGAATACGTACTCCAAACAAATGAAATTGCTCGTAATTCTAGCAGTGCTTTTAGTTTTACTCAAAATGTATTACAATAGCACAGAATTTCGAAAGCTACCTAATATTCCATATTTAACAACAGAAATCGTAATTAGTCCAGCTATTTATTATAAAAGTATTCCTAAAACAGATAAAAAAACGATTCTATACTGGAACACATTTTTCGGCAACAAAGATATGAATTTCGGGACCGGAAGTGCAATATTCCAGCACTGTAGTGTCAACAATTGCGTCGCTACGTACAACAAAAATGATCAACCTGTTATGTATTTCGATGCGATAATATTCCACGGCCCTAGGTATTCCATGAGCACAGATCGCATTCCAAAACAGCGTAGCATACACCAAAAATATATTTTCTACTCATTGGAATCGCCATATAACACAAATTTTGACCCAGTGGTCAACCGACACTTCTACAACTGGACAATGACATACAGGCGCGATTCGGATATTTATAGACCTTATGCAAGGGTCGTCAAATCAAAATTGGACAACTACAAAATGCCTGATGTGAATGCGATAAAAGCCCGAGGGAAAAAGGTGGCTTGGTTCGTCAGCAATTGTCGAACGGAAGGCTCAAAACGACGGATGAAATACGCGCAGGAACTGCGCAAATATATTCCTGTTGACATATATGGCACATGCGGTAATTTGAGCTGCACGGACCAGAAACAATGTTATCAAATGTTAGAGAAAGATTATAAATTTTATCTATCGTTCGAGAACTCCATGTGTGAGGATTATATTACCGAAAAACTGTTCAATGTGTTACAGTACGATATTGTGCCAATTGTTTTAAACTATTTTGATTACACAAAACAAACGCCGCCGAATTCCGTGATAAATACGCAGAATTATGGCAGCCCACAAGCGCTGGCACAATATCTGTGGTCTCTAGATAACGATCCAGTGGCGTACTTGAAGTTCTTTGAATGGAAGCACGAGTTTCGCATAGACTCAAGCAACCAACACATTTTGTGTCAAATATGTGAAGCATTACATAAACCTGCAACGTACTTCTCTTACGAAAATGTCGAAAATTGGTTTTATGGTTTTAACTGTGTTATTTAGTTTATAATTATGTAGGTTAAATACATATGTACGTACGTATGTATGTATGTATGTACATATACATATATGTATCTACCAAATAAACCTTTCTCATTTTTATTTCTCCTACTATATTTGGGTAAACCTTGGGTCACCTTTGTAGCTATAACTGCCTCATTTAATTTGTAGACATCCCATTTCTATTTCACCCATATTATAAATTTTGGGATATCAGATCAGAAATATGATATTGTAAATTCACTCGATAGGTAAAAATTACAGCTATTGATTAACTTGTCCTGTAGAAGATAGCTTATCGCTGAAGTTGACCCTGAGTCACATATCTTTTAGTCTATTTTTTTTAGCAACTAGCATACATAGGTATGTAGTGTTGTTAAACCGATAACTATTCAGTATGTATTTGTTAAATTCCGCATAACTTTAGACGAATTATACTTATATTATGGACATACATACATACATATATATATATTGATTTGATTAGATAACTTAAATTTATTCACCCTATTTACAGTTCATAAGATGAAATATTACTTCATACTTTTATTATTCAGCGTAATTACCATCGTGAGTTTTTACAATAGCAGCATTAATTTAATATACAATCAATACCGCGCAGCATCAAAAATAAACCATAGTGTTGTTCAAACAATTCCAGAAACGTATAAAAGTATACTCTATTGGGACACGTTCCACGGAGCGAAAGACATGGGTATCGGTTTGGGCCACGAAATATTCCAAAATTGTTCTGTAACCACATGTGTCGTCACCAACGATAAATCATATATGCCAGTCGAACAATACGACGCAATTATATTCCACAGTGCTAGATTCAGTGTGAAGAAACATGGTCTTCCAGCGAATCGAACTTTGAAGCAGAAGTATATTTTTTATAGTATGGAATCAGCGTTTAATACATACTTCGAAAAACGCGTGAATAATTACTTTTATAATTGGACAATGTCGTACAAACGCGACTCGGATATCTGGTCACCTTACGCAGTGATTAAACGTCAGAGAACTCTGAGTTATATGGCTCCAAATAAAACAAATATGCAAGCGAAAACGAATAAAGTTGCTTGGATGGTTAGTAATTGTCATTCGAAAGGTACTGCGAGACGAATGCGCTTTGTGAAAGAGCTCCAGAAATATATACCAGTGGACATTTATGGAAAATGTGGTCCTTTACAGTGTAACGATCGAGAAAAGTGTTATGAAATGATTGAAAAAGATTACAAATTCTATCTAGCTTTCGAAAACTCAATGTGCGAAGATTATGTGACAGAGAAACTATACAACACCCTAAAACTAAACATCATTCCTGTGGGATTGAGTTTCGTCGATTATAAATCAATCGCTCCACCGCATTCTGTGATCAACGCCAACGATTTTATCAACCCGAAACACTTGGCGACGTATTTGTGGAAGCTGGACTCCAATCATACAGAGTACTTGAAGTATTTTGCTTGGAAAAAAGATTATGTCGTGGACGACAGTCGACAATTTGTTTTGTGTCAGTTGTGTGAGAAATTACATCAACCTCTGAAGAACTCTGTGTATCCGGATGTCCAAGATTGGTATTGGGGTTTTGGGTGTGTTGTTTAACAATTTTGTTAGTGCTTGGATACGAATTGTAATTATTTGAGATACAATATATATGTATGTAAAATAAATTTAAAATTGAAAACTACGCTATTTGAACCAAGGTTTCCAAATCACTTCATACTTTAAACAGTATTATCAGGTTTATCCAAATTTGCCTCCAATAGATAAGTCCATTTATAATCAATAAATGAGATATTTTGAAAATAGATAACCAACACTCATACGTATTGAGTTACCGTAGTTTATGTCTGATAATAATTATTGTAACGTTAATTAGAATGAGAACAATATTTGTAATTTTAACAATTGTAGTGACTGTTTTAATAATAGTTTATATTTTTGCTATAAACTGGAACATTAAAAATCACTACAAAACAGTGTTTCAAGTAAATAAACCCAAAATGAATGACAATACTATGAAAAAATCTGTGAAAACTATATTGTATTGGGACACTTTTCATGGTGCTATAGATATGGGATTTGGTTTTGGGGATGAAATATTCAAGAACTGTGAGTTTAAATCGTGTCTAACGACTAATAACCGAACATTAATGGACATAGAAGAATTCGACGCAATCTTATTTCATGGGGCTCGATATAAAATAGTATTAAATGGTATTCCACAACGGAGAAATATTAAACAGAAATATATATACTTTAATTGGGAATCGGCATTTAATAGTGATTTTGAAGAAAAGGCCAATAACAATTATTATAATTGGACTTTGACCTTTAAAAAGAACTCTGATATTTACTTCCCTTATGGTTTCGTGAAAAAACAAGTGACCAATTACAAAGTACCGCTAAATACAAGTGGCAAAATTAAGAAAATTGCTTGGTTTGCGAGTAATTGTTACACAAAGGGCTCCAAAATACGTCGCCATTACGTCACAACACTGGAACAATTTATTCCGGTTGATATATATGGAGATTGTGGTAAATTACGGTGTCCGCATTCAAAAAAATGTTACAAAATGTTAGAAGACAATTACAAGTTTTATTTAGCATTCGAAAATTCGTTCTGCGAAGATTATGTTACCGAAAAGTTCTTTAATGTTCTCAGCTATGATGTGATTCCCATAACAATGGGCCATATGAACTATTCGACAATTGGTCCAACCGATTCTTTTATAGATACAACAGATTTTAAAACGCCAGAGGCGTTAGCTGAATTTTTGATCGCCCTAGATAAAAACGATACTGAGTATCTGAAATATTTTCAATGGAAACGTAGTTATATTGTTCAAGACTCAAAACAGGATATGCTGTGTCAATTGTGTAAAAAATTACATGAACCCCTACAATATGCGTCGTATAATAATATTAAAGATTGGTACTTTGATAATTGTCCGAATGGTTAATCTTAAAAATCTATTCATAAATATCCGCAATGGCTTGCACTGAACTTTCCTATATGTATGTATGTATGTACATACTACGTACAATATAAACATATTTTCACTAAATATAATATATATATATATATATATATATATATATATATATATATATATATATATATATATATATATATATATATATATAATTCTTACAATAGATTGATTATCTGTTGATGACAGGCACAGTTGAACCATTGCAACCATTTTTGAGTTATTGCTGAAACCGCAGACATACCTATGACTAAAGTAAACATGTATGTATGTACATACATACATAACATAACATTTTTCCGCTTTGAATATGCACTTCAAAAATAGGTTTTTTTTGCAGACAGACTTCATTCCAAAAGAAGTCAGAATCGATTCAGGCAATGGTCAAATGTTATATATTTTCTTGTGATCGATTATAATATTTGTTTATTACTACGTATAAGAAAGTACAAACGCTATTAAGACTTCAGATAAAATTATTATATTTTTAGTTGAAATCTAGATTAAATTTCTCTTTATATAAGCCGAAACTCGTCTTTTTATTTACACTTCAACGTTATCCGTAAGCCTAAGTTAGCGGATACACACGCTAACACTAGTCCAACAAATGAAGCTATCCCGCACTGATATAAAATCAGCTTCACGTTATTTGAGCTCGATTATTTACTCAATTCCTAACACTAATTTGTGCTAACTCGCTAACCTCTCCAGGTTAGCGAGACATTAATTCTGCAGCTTAGATAATTATAAAGTTTGGGCTCAAGTTAATTGGAATTTTACCTTTGATGCTTAAGATATAGTTTAAGATTATAATTGTGAAATATTTAGTATTATAAAGTTATTTTTGGTATTCAACCATGTCGAATTGGCCAACTGATCCGGTTTTATTTGATTAATTATGCCATATGATTAGGATCAGTTGGTGATGTTTAAGAGAAAGTCAATTATTAACGACTTAATTAAAATAGGAAATTTTTGACTCTTTGTTTATGTTCGTGTATGCATTGCTGCTAATGTTTAAATATGTATTTATTTATAGCTTTTTAAAGACAATGAAAGGTATTTGTGTTTTATTTATTAATAAAAATCTAGAGAATAATTATTGTTGAGTATTCTAAAATGCCTGTGGCTTAGAAACTGGTATGTATGTACATACATACATACATACATACATACATACAACGACTTATAGAACTAGTATACGTATACGTAGTACATAATATGCTTTCACTTAACTTGTGCCAGGCTTTTAAGTCAAACAAATATTTATTTTATTTATATGTATTTAAAATCTATTTCAATGCATTTATACAAACCAGCAGGGTATTATAATAGCACATTTTTAATCATCAATACAAATTATAAATATCTATTCGGACTAACTACCTATTAGATGCTTCATATGAATTTATATTGCAATTTTATGATGCCTTGATACATTTTTGCCAAATAACGGCTAAAGTTGTACATATTTTAGACTAAAAGTTTATATGTATGTACATACATATGTATGTATAACAAATAAGAACTTTGGTTTTTTAACCAACATTAATAATGTATGTATGTATGTATGTATATATTTATGTATGCACGCCCTAAATTATCATAATATGAATCACTATGTCAATGTAGCAACACATCGTCAAACAATTCATGATATAGTTTTATCGATAAATGTTTTATATGTAACTCAAAAATTCCAAATACTTTCTTCAGGACTTCAAAAAACATATTCATTATCAACTTTGACATATGCTACTTGGGAAACACAATTATAATTTATTTATATAAGAGCGCTTTTTCTAACGTAGTTATAGATCGGTTATAAAATACAATATAAACAGTTTTAGAAGAACAATACTAAAGTCTAATTAAAGTCATTACGATTAATATGTATAAATGACTGGTTGACCTGATGCTAAGACATCCTACGATCACATTGATGGTTATAACGGCGCCTAAGGTTTGGGCGTCGCCTTGGTATACTTCACACCTGCATTATAAAAATACAACATGTCATACCGATACCACAAGACATTAAACAAAGGATTAGGTAGGTTACAGAATATGGAGACAGTGCCTTCAAGCCCTGCACATACTTGTCCACGACAAGCTTATCTACCAACAGGTCCAACCCTGGACCTCTGCCAGATCCACCCTGATGGTAGTCTTCCCTCATGGGCATCCTCTAACAGATCCAATCCGGAGCTACCAGGCACACCCTGTTAGATAGGCAACCACCAGCAGGTCCAACCCTGGTCCATAGCCAGATACACCCTGAAAGCAGGCTTCCATTACGGGCATTCCCTAATGGGCATCTCCTAGTGGGTCCATTCCTGACTCTACCAGTCACACCCCACTAGGTAGGCAACCCCAAGTAGGTCCAACCCTGGACCTCTGCCAGTTCCACCCTACTTGGACGAATTTCCCTCAGGTCCAACCCTGGTCGAAGCCAGATCCACCCTGAGGAAGAAACACCTGCACCCACGGTGCAAGTACTGAAATACAGGTCTAATCTTGAAACAAGCCAAGCACGCCCTGATTAGAAGATATAACATTGAGGATAAGGAAATAGGAAAATACCTGAATGACAGTGAGAATACTCACTCAACAATTAGCAATCCGCCATCAACATACAGCATTGGTTTGACCAACAGCATCGCTCGTCCCTTGGACCGCGTCACCCCTCGTATGCACTCACACATGCACATTTCACCCACTCACAACCATATTGCACAGTCTCACGCATCAACGGTGACTGTTCTACTTAAGAAAGATATAGTTCAACGTCTGTTTACAATGAAATTTTAAGAACACAGGACCGTAATAAATTAATGCCTTACATTTATATTATATTAGCCATTAGATTTTAATAGTTTTATTATTATCATATTAATTAATATTTTAATATAGGTATAAGTGAACATCCGCAATTAGTGAATTTAAAAATATATGTATACCAATGCCAAATTTTATGGTCGGATATAATTTTTTGATTTCCGTACTAGCCCGAAGTGTTTGATCTTCAATAGGTATCGTATTTTCCTAAATTACATTTTGTTTATCTATAAACATCTTTTCCGTTGTAGCAAGGCTAAATAATATTTAGCATTTTTTAAGAAGTAAGGAATATTATCTGCATAGCTCACTAAAGATTTCACACGTTTTGTTTAGTGACATTGGTGGAAAAAATAGACAATTAAAATATTTAAATAAACTCAAACAAATTGCGCATGCCACCAAAGAGTAATTATTTAGTGTTGGTAAAAGTTTAAGTTTGTGCAATTCTTTTGTATCCGAGTCTCACGACAGCAAAATGGCCAGAACAATGGTTATAATGCAGCCTCTACATACTAGAAAATTGGTAAAACATTTTTTGCACTCAAAACTGCTCGAGTCTATTTAAAGTAAATAGTATGTATGTATGTATGTATATACAACTAAGTTTAAATTTACTTAGGACCTTAGTGTTGGAAGATTAAAAAAGAAATCGGTTCTATAATAATAATAATAATAAATCTCTATTGAAATCGAAACGAAAGTTGTAATTAATTTATAAAACTACTGCTGCTCTAGCCTACATACACATATATACCTACATACATATGTATGTATGTACCTATATACAAAATACAATAGCAATTAATATAAACAAAATCATAAAAACGTTACAAGTGGATATACAGTTAGTTACATTCTCTCGGGCTGCCATGATCGAAAGATGTGTGCTCACTGAATGAAAAGTTAAATAAGATGAATGCAAGGCCAACTAACGCACCTTTTACTACAAATAATACAAGTGTAACTCGCCTCGCCTATATCTTTAACACGAGCCTGCACAACGTGCATTTGATACAGGGTCGTCTTAACTCATTTCAAACGAGTAATCAACAGATCCATGTCGTAATGTAGGTATCATTTGAATACAACGTTGAAATCAAGATGATATTGTTCTTAATTTGAGCCCAAACTCGCTTTTTAACGCACACCAAGTATGTAGTATATGTATACATAGTATGTATGTGCATACATACCAATACTACTCCGGGCTTTTTAAAATGTTAACCATGGTAGCAAAGAAAATTGAGTGTGGCCACAAATTAACCGTAATTTTATTCTTTTTTCAACTAACTTGCTGTTGTTCTAACATACGAGTATGATGACGATTTGTGCTCTGAGAATACAGCAGTACCTGTATGTATGTATGTACCTTCTGTCAATTGCATATTATATTAACTTTCACTGTGTTTTGAATTTTTTTAATGTTTATGCACCTGTTTCTCGTGCATAGTTTAGTAATGATTTCATTTATTGCGATAAATTTAATGGAATGACAAAAGATTGTTAAGATGTGATAAAATATTAAAGGTTTTCTGTCTTCTCATTTGATGGGAATAGGCATGTTGTTATATAACATCATATGTATGTATATATGTACAATGTACATACATACATATGTATGTATATATGTAGGTAATATAGGAAGACTGTTATCAAATTGTTCTGTCATATTAATAATGATTACAGTTTTTTTTTTTTTTTTATAGCATATACAAGTAGGGTAATGCTAGATGAAAGTTTAAGATTGTGATGAATATTTTTGAAGTACATATGTATAAAGAAATTTCAAGTAAATTTCCCCTCAAAAACATTATGTTTAGTATTTCTAAGTTGGGTCATGATTAATAATTCAATTGTTGACTCCAAAGAGCATTTGTGGCCGGCAGCTCAATCGTGACCAGAGCAGGATTGCTTGGGAGCGTTTAATCCTTTCTCTGAGCTACCAAACTATCGCTAGTATTACTTAGCATTGACGGAAAACCGGGATACACGTTGTAAAACTATTTGTAGGCGTGACTATGGAAAATTATAAGATACAATTTTTGCTAGACACCTACATACTTGCCTAACGATTTCAGTGAAGGACATTATATTTACAATTCAACACGCCTTTGTACAAATTGAGTACGTTTAAGTATCAATAGATTATCATAAATTGATCTGTAATCGATGCTGATGCATTTTTGAATTATCTATTCTATACCTATGTAGTACGTATGTTTATAAATATTATACATATTTCAGTTCAACAATCAACGATACAATTAAATGGGTTGTTAAATTAGTTATTTAAAAAAATTTCGACTTAGGTCAAGGTCTAACATGATTTATTATGATTTCTTAACAAAAAAAAAAGAACTTGAAGTTTCTATTGTTTTTACTTTCTTATACGCAGTTAGTAGGTAGTGATACGTCCTAAAAGATATTTTTTTTATTCAGAATAATATGAAAGTTACTACCTACTAGTATGAAGCGACAAAAAAGTAGCATTTGTAACAAAAAGTTGATGCTTCGTTTACTCCAAACAAGATGCCACAAAAGAGTTTAAAAATTATTTTAGAGAAAGTAAATTCGTATATATTCGTACACATACATACATACATACATACATATGTACATACATACGTATTATAAAAGAATTAACTAAGTCTTAGTTAAACTTTCCTGTAGTTCCATTAGCTACCGGAACTTCTATTTAATAGTTGAATAGATGTTTTTTTTTAAGGAACATTTTTCAAATAAACAATTTCTTTTGTATTCAAACCACAGTGTAATCGAAAAAAAAACTTTAGTATTCATATCGAAGCGTTTCCAAATAAGACTTTTGACTCAACGTTAAACATTGTTAAGTTTATATTTCGAAATGTAATCTCAAAAAATATATACCTACATATGTATGTATGTATACATATACATATTTATTTATGTGTTTAGTTATTTTTAAACATGCATTACAGATATTAAACATTTGTAACAATAGATGTATTAATCATTATTAGACTTACTGTAGGTGTTTGATATATCTATAGTCTTGTTGTCAATCAATTCATTCCCAAAAGTATGTGGTAGGTAGAACGTTAAGATAAACAATACGGTTTGCGCTAGGAGCATATTTGACTACGTTAGTTCAAGTTGCTCATATTTTTTATCCTGAAACATTATATATTTTTTAAAAGGCTGTTAATTAGTTTTTCAGGAATTTTTTTATTGTTATAATATGTTTAATAATTTCTTTTTTTTTTATAATTTTATGTATGTAACTCTGGTTTATTTATATAAGATCCGTATTGTTTTGAAAAATGAATGTATTTCTTAGTTATATTGTTTGGAAAACCACTAATAAACTAAATTGTTTATAAATAAAATAAATGTTTAAGTGGGTTTTGAGAAATTGGTGTCAATGTAAAACATTAAAAACCGCATGTGTATTTCTTTTATATGATATTACCTTTAAAATTGGATAAAATGATTCGTAATCCTTATAATTTCTAATAAATCACCATTATGTAAACAACACCCTTAATCCATAAGCACTTGTGCATTTTTTTAACAAGATCACTTTTCAAAATATTTATTGTTTTTGTTGTTTGATAAATCACGCACTCAATTTAAGTACTACATTGTTGAAAAAATATATGCCGTAATTTCCGTACGTAAATGTATTTAACAGTAATGTTTCATTTGAAGCATCCTTTAGTAATGTGAATTAACTTTCTCATTGCTATTCAGGTGGGAAAGTCATTTTAAATCTACTACCACGCTATCGTGGACAGGTGTGGTATGAAAAGTAAATGACACACTTTCTATGTTTTAAAAACCCCGCCTGTGCAAAACCCCAATCACAACCAAGCAATATTTTAGATTATTTAATACCCTTTATTTATAAAAAACATTGTAGCGCATTAATAAAATAATTTTATATATACCTATATAGGTATATATATATATATATATATATATATATACTATAACTACCTTCGTCGAAGAATTTGTACTTCCTAGCATTGCTCCAAAAAGAATATATAAATCAAAAAGTTAAACAATTAAACTCCATGTAACTAAAGGATATCAATTGATAATTTAAAATATTTAGTTAATATGCCCCGAGTATCGAAAATTGGTAAATCTAATAATTGTTTGTTTTGCTCGTGCTAAATCCTTCTCAATATGTAAACACAATCACGTGATGAATGTCATAAAACGCATATAGCTATAAAATGTAGGTATGTGTAGAGTTTGAGCTTCTATTTTTATCTTTTTCTAAATTATATCAATTGGTTAATTTCGGTGTTAAAATGTCTGACGAACCTGATGTAATCGGAGATTGGATCCGAGAACGGGTACTGGGCAGTGGAGGATTTGGGGTCGTAACGTTGTGGAGAAATATTAAAAATCATGATCGAATAGGTATTATTTAGATGTTCTTTGGAATAAGTAATCGTAAAAAATATATGTATATATATATAAATATTTATAAATATATTGATGATTGTCTACCAAAACTAGCTGTAAAAAAATATCGAGAGGAATCTACACTGAACCTAACTGAAAAACAACGTAAACGATGGATCCAAGAAGTCCAGATGATGCAGCGTATACAAAACGGAAATATAGTCAACTTCCGAGAGCTCCCCTCTGATTTAGCAGAGTTACATAAATATAACCCCTCAGAACTGCCAATGTTATCCATGGAATACTGCTCAAAGGGTGACCTTCGATCCGTGTTAATCCGATCCGAAAATAGTTGTGGACTGCCAGAGTCGGATGTCCGAACTATTTTGTCTGATCTGAAACACGCAGTATCCTATCTACATACGCTCAAAGTCACGCACAGGGATCTGAAACCGGAAAATATTGTTTTGCAGTTTTGTGATCGACCCAATAATATCATTTATAAGTTGATTGATTTGGGCTATGCAAAAGAGCTGGATGCTAAAAGTATTTCGGCTAGTTTTGTAGGGACTTTACAATATTTAGCTCCAGAGTTGCTGTACTCTAAGACTTATAGTTGCAGTGTTGATTATTGGTCTATGGGACAAGTTGCGTTTGAGGTCATCTGCGGGACGCGACCGTTTTTACCAAATATGTCTCCTGCGCAATGGCAAGTATTCGAAAATGATTATTATCATGAGATATATATATATATATATATATATATATATATATATATATATATATATATATATATATATATATATATATATAAATATATTTAAAGAATAACAATTACTTAGCAGACATTTTTAAAAGGCTTTCTGGGATTAATATTTCTCGAGAATCAATTACATTTAGAGATGCACAAAAATGTACATTTTTTTATGTAATGATTAAAGCACTTAAGAAATATATTAAATAAATATTACGATGTTTCGTGATTGATAACGCATGAACTTTCTCACTAACAATAAACGCTTCACTAAACATAAATAACAGCTGGAACTAATCACCTAGAGTAATTATATAAATTTTAGGATGTTCCACGCTCATAAAAAATCTCCTGAAACAATCTGTATCTATCAAGAAACCGAGAAGCCAAATTCAATCAAATATTCAAACGAAATCTTTGCAGAATGTCATATCTCGAGTTGTTTCAAACGCGAAATTGAAACGTGGTTAAAATTAGCGCTGGAATATAATCCCAGAAAACGAGGTTATAAAGATGTCAATCCTGAAAACCCCGAAAATGAGTTGACGATTTTTACTTCTCTGACCCAAATTTTAGAGAAAAAAATCATAACAGTATTCCTTGTGCATACTTGCGAATTTTCTAGTTATGAAATAGATGATTTTACGCAAATATCCACGTTGCAAAAATGGGTGGAACGCGACACTAAGTTGGCAGAAATTGAGCAGGTTTTATTGAGTCCATTCTGTGGTCAAATTAACCCAAACGGGCTTGCAGTGCAAGTGTTTGATAAAGTAATTAATTATTTAATTTTATTCGACAAATCTGCAAATGTTAACTTATAATTTCTGTTTAGACATATCGTGACACAATGCTGTATATTTTCAAGAAAACGAAAATTCTTTCTGATGATATTACATTGAAAAATGTACCACAACTAGTAAAAAATATGTTGGACGGTTCTGCTAAAGAATTAATGTATTATTTCCAAAAGCGCTCTTACGCTCATGCCCTTTATTTTATTTATAAAGAAACACAGTTATACAATTCAATTTTAGACGCGTGTAGTTTGAAAATCAAATCGATGCTTCAATTGAGCGATCGCACCACTGAAAACTGTAAAATCATGAATCATAATCTAGAAAAATTAATATCGCAAAAAGAATTCAGTAAAGAATTAGTGGATTTTGATTGTAAGCAATATTTGAAGAACTACAGTCAAACCGCGACGCATTGGTTAGCATCTTTCAATTCTATAATAGATAAAATTCAAAAATTATCTGGAGTTTGTATCCAAATTACAATAAGGTTTGATTCTGCAACTAGACGAGCTTATTTATTAAACAACACTTTTTGTAAGGATTATTCGAAACATAACAGTCATGATTTAAACGAATTGTATGTACCTATATTATTTCATATTCTTATATATTAGAATTGTTTTAATTGTTTGCAGATTAGATACAGCTATTTTAAGTTATAGTGATATTCGTAAAAAGGCCAAGGATAATCGTACCAATCCAGAATCGTGTAAAAATATGTTGAAAATACTTTATGACGTATTGAAATCGCGAGATAAATTATTACGGGATCCGCAATTCAAAGATATATTACAGTAAGTTGAACTAACCAAAGATGTTTCATGTTGCCGTAAATCGTCAATACACATTTTAAAATATTTTCTATTCTTCGAAAAGAAAAATAGTCGACATGGAACACGAGTTAGATAAAATTTTACCTACAATCACAAGTGCCAAAGACCATATAGAGAAATTCAACAAAGATTTGCTCCTGGATAATTTAGGGCGGCAATCAAAAATATGGGAATTTACAATTAAACCTAAAACAATATTACCAAAAAGTCCGGTACTTCCGGAACTTCTTAAACCTACCTTTATTTTGGGCAATCAACACACTTTCAAAGAAGAAATAGTTGCCCCAATCTCCCTATGTAAGCCTTTGCATTTTATTCTGGGGGAATCCCAAAGGAATTCGAGTTTGGAGTCAAATAACTCCTTTCATTCATCTTGTGGATCACCAGCAAAACACTCGATTGATAAAACTGTTAATTGCTCTCAAAATGAATTGAATTCTATAGGACTGCTGCCTCAAACTAATCAAGTAATTATTCCTGAACCAATTGCTTCAAGTGCTAGGTCAGTTGCTGTAGAAACCCAAAGTAATACTGCCATTAAACCTAAAGTGATTGCTGAAGAAATTACTAAGAATGCACAAATGTGTGTACCAATTTCACACAAACAGGTTACACCAAATACTAAAATAGTTGCTGTAGAAACAAAGAAAATGATCGTTACAAACAATGGCGCAAATAATCTTGATCACAAAGAGCCAAATAATAAAACACTTACTTTAGAGACTCAAAACAGTAGCGCAAAAATTCTTGATCAGAAAGAGCCAGATAGTAAAGCAGGTGCTGTAAAGTTTCAAAACAATATTTCTGAAGAAATCCCACAAAACAGTAACGCAAATATTCTTGATCAGCAACAGGCATATGATGATAAAACACTTGCTGTAGAAACACAAAGAAATACTAATATTTTTGAAAAAAACCCACAGAACTGCGTTATAATTTCTGGACAAATTGCTCACAATAAAATAATAAATAATGAAACTACACAAAATATTGGCACAAATGAAGCTAAAAAAAATGCACGAACGGTTGAAGAAAATAATACTATAGTTGAAGATAAAAATAGAAAAGACTCTGACTTTAAAAGTCAGGAAACCGTAATAAATATGCCTAACGTTATTAATGAAGAAAAAATGATTCAAATTCGGTTTCCTAATTTCCAAATTGGAGCGCCAACTTCTGATCTTATCCAATACAACACAACTTTGAGATTTGAGTAAGTTTTTGAGTGTACCGAATCATATCGAATATTGTTTTTCATTTGTTTTAGACTCCAAGAAAAAACGAATGATAGTTTTATAAAATGCAAAAGTATTTTGAATGAAACTCTAGATTTTGGATTTCTAGATGACTAATTTTGATATTTTACAAGGTTACGTTGAGTACCTATTAATATAAGTGTCTTTCAAATTTTTTCTTTTATTTCCGTCAGATTACCGTTAGTGTCTCCTATTATTTATGATTCTTTTTGAGTTTAATAATTCTTGTATCTAGTTCAAATATGTGTTGTGATGAAAGCGGCAGTATGAATACTCTCATAAAGAACCATGCTTATAATTTTCTATTGTGTTGTTTACGCGTATTTTATATGCTTTTAATGTGATTTGGTTTCGATTTATATGCCTAAACAATTTATGACTAGTTTATAATTTTATTACAAAATTTTTATTACAATATTATATATTTACAAAAATTGTGGAATGTTATTTGTTATACAAAATATTTAATAATAAAGATATATTTACATTAATAATCTATGTCTGCGATATATAGGTATATAAATAAATTTTACATTTATTAATAATTATGATGAATAAAGCGGTTCTCCATATATATGAGGGGTTGCAGCTGATAAATAACTAACAGGTGGCATGGGTGGCATTGATTCGTGAAGTAGAATCTTTCGTGTTTTCCGTTTGTACCTAATAATAAATAGGCATTAAAAATCCAAGTTCATATATTAAAATAAGTGTGACTTACTTGCAATGCATGCAACAAACTGTTATACTTGCAATAATTCCTGCAAATCCTATAAAACAAGCAATCACAAGTACCCATAATTGTACCAAAGTTGCATCCGCTTTTGCGATTGACCGTAACGAGCAATTCGAGACTCCTGTTACATAATATTTATCATAGATAAGTTTTAATTTATCCGAAATGTCTTGGTTGTCCAACACATTCATCATTTCTCGCGTAGACATTGTTTCTTTTCCAACCAATTGAAAGCAAGAACTATAAAATACATGTATGTATATATATATATATATATATATATATATATATATATATATATATATATATATATATATATATATATATATATATATATATATATATATATATATTATATATATATATATATATATATATATATATAAATTCATTATGTATTTAAATAAATATATATATATATATATATATATATATATATATATATATATATATATATATATATATATATATATATATATATATATATATATATATATATATATATATATATATATATATATATATATATATATATATATTATATATATATATATATATATATATATATATATATATATAAATTCATTATGTATTTAAATAAATATATACCTTGTTGAACTAAAATCTAAACTATTATCGTGTTTCGCATAAAATTGGGTATCATACACATGTATAGCAACTTCTGGTTTGTTCAGAGCTTGCTGAATATCGTGCTCGAATTCTGAAAGCGTCTTCCGGACTTCAGCGGGTGGTTTACTGAAAACAAACTTCAGCAAATCGCGATCGCGTACTATATAAATCTAAAACAATGATTTAGAAAGAAATGTAATCTTTATTACGATTTAAATTTGTTTACGAACTTGTATCGCCATAAAACTAGCCCTATCCATTTTGTCAGAGTTATTTGCGCTTATATTAAGTCGAAACAGTCCATCAACAAAATGGACTAGGCTTCTTGCAGTTCGTAATTCGCCAGTGTTTCGATCTAAACGAAATACTGTTGCGTTGTCTGTTTCACCTAAATCAATCAATGGTTTGAAAGTTGCGTTTAATATTTTGTAAGTACATGGCTCTGAATCGGAATCTATATCGGTGGCTTCAATTTTTAATAATGATGTATCGACTGGTACATTTAGACGTACGCCTATTGTTGCGTTATTGATAGAGAAAATTGGTTGATTATCATCGATATCATTGATTTTTACTGTTATTTGTATTTCTGACGGATCCTTAATTAAAAGGAAATATATATATATATACAATATATCTTGTAATTCGAGTAGAAGTAACTTCTTACCAATCTATTATATGGTTTCCGGGACATTTGAGCATTTCTAGAACTGGCTTTGAAACATTTTACCGTCAATAAATATTGCATGCTCTGTTCACGATCTAAACGCCCAGTATTTTTTATCAACCCTGTATTATTTTCTGTTCTTTGTATCATAAATAAACCGTCTTCATTCCCATCTAAAACAATAAGCACTTATTATACATTTGATCACATTGCGTAGCTAAAATACGTACATGTGATCATGTAATCAATAGCTCCATTTTCCCCGATATCCTCATCAATCGCGTGAATTTCACCAACAATAGTTCCATTGTTAACTTCTTCATCAATGGTAAAAACAATTGGTAGGTCATCCTTAATAAAAAATATAGAATTTATTATTATTAGATTAGAGTGTTTAACTGAGATATTACCAGTCCTCTTTCAAACTGTGGTTTGTGGTCGTCAACATCAGTGACTTGTACTGTTAAAATTCGACTAGCTTGTTGAGGAGGATCACCTTTATCCTGAACCACAACGACCAAAGTATATTTATCCTTTTTCTCCCTATCTAAAAGTTTACGAGTTGTTACAAGTCCGCTCTGAGCATCAATTCGAAACCATTGGTAATCTGTTCCATCATCTAGAAGTTTGTATATTAATTTTCCTTGTGGCAAACTAGGGTCGTCTGGATCACTAGCTATTATTTGGAACACTGATGACCCGATAGTGGAATTCTACAATTAATTTTGCATTTAAAGGCATACATTTGTATGAATTAAGTTTCAATTTTATTACTTCCGAAATAAAAGCAATTTGATCGATCGCAGGTTTAATAAACAAAGGAACTCCATCATTTGCACTAACATCACCTATATATAAAGTCAACAGCACATCCGTAAATAATCCACCGCCATCTTGTGCCCGAATTGTTAAATGATAAGGATCTGTGCGTCCTTTTCCGGTTAAGAGATCCTTAGTTTTTATTTCCCCACTAGACTGGTTGATATGAAATAGACCTTTGAAAAAAAAAAAAAAAAGAAATAATTGTCGAAGGATTTTCTGGAAGTAATCCTACCATTTGACTCGCCTTCATCCACAATCTCATACCGAATCTCGCCGCCCAATCCCTCATCAGGATCGTACGCGGTTAAATTCACAACATTCGAGCCTATATTTACGTTTTCTGGTACAACAGCGGTGAAATATTTAGCGATGAATTTCGGAGCATTATCATTAACATCTAATATTTCTACGATTACTTCCGCTGATGTTTTTTTACTTGATGGCCCCCCATTTGGGGTGTCTGTAGCTATAACGGCGAATTTTAATGTTTGCTGCTTTTCTCTGTCTATTGTGACTTTTGGTGCCACCTAAAATTATCAAATTAATTAAAATTTATAAAAGAAACATATCATTAATGAAAAATTACTTGAATAATTCCTGTTTCATTGTTAATTATAAATAGATTACTATTTTCACCGATTAATGAGTAGTGAACTACGCCAAAACCTCGCTTAAATTCTTCTCGAGTTTCAGAAGCGTCAAGATCAATTGCTTGAACTGTTAACACTTTTTCAGGATATTTTATAGATTCTAGAATACTTATTTTATATACCTAAACATTTAAAATTTACATTTAAAACAATTAAAAAAAGGCATATTTCTAACGTTAAAACATTGGTATACGTAGAGGACATCTTGTTAGTCTTTCACATTTAGGTTGGTATAATGAATATTGTTAAAACAATTTCGTATGTCCTCCAAGTACACCAAGGAGTAGAATTATTTTAAGAAACATACAGATTTATCAAAAATCGGTGCATTGTCATTAAGGTCAATCACTTCAATAATCACTTTTGCTGAAGATTTCCTATTATCATCACTGATTGCATCGATATTAATAGATAATTTTTTATTGTCCAAATTTTCATAGTCTAACCGTTTGGTTAAAATTACTTCGCCATTCGGTACCATAGTTAAAACATCTGTATCTGATAATATCACTTTGAAATTCCCTGGAAATATAAATATGTATTGTAATATTACTATGCATATTTCTTACTTATGTAGTAATATGTAATATAAATAAATATAATATTACCAATTGGTATATTAGTGGTAGGGTCCTTGGCTTTTAGGGTCAAAATTTTTGTTCCAATCGGCTTTTCTTCTTCGATCCAAACTTTAATAATTGGACTTCCAAAAGTCCAACCCTCGTTCAAAAACATTGGATTATTATCCGAATACGCTTGAACATAAATGGTAACTTCAGTCTTTGCGACTTGCAAATCCGGATCAACTTCTGCGTTTACGTCTTTAGCCATAACAGTTAAAGTAATAACAGCCGCTGTTTGGTAGTCTAAAGTATGATTGACTAAAATCTCGCCTATGTTGTTAATTTTAAACGCATTTTTATAATCATTCGAATTAGAACTCCGCAGGGACAACCCAGTTTTATCAACGGCTCTGATCGGCTCAACAATTGAGTACTTAATGCTTGAGCTTGAGTCAACATCTTTCGCAGTAACTTGTAATATTTTATCCCCAATTAGCGCTCGTTCTGAGACGTATGCAGTTGAGTTTTGTAACGCAAATATTGGAGGTTTATTGTTAACATCTTTAATTGTAATAAATATTGTTGTTGTTGCTGTTTCTGGGACTGGAGTGCCGGAATCCACTGCGTGCACTATTACGTCGTAGTGGTCAAAGCCGGAATCCAAATCTAGGTTGGAATCTGTAGATACTTTGATTTCTCCAGACCTGGAAGCATAAAAATTTGGGAAGCTTGAGTTAGAAACACTGGCGAGTAATAGTATTTTTTTATTTTTTTTGGGATTTTCATAAATTTGTAAAATTGGCGAGCTTACTTTTTATTAATAACAAAATTATCTCTGTCTCCTCCTGCAATGTAGTAATTGATTAGAGAGTCGATCCCGTCAGGATCATTTGCTAAAACTGTTGTAACTGAAGTTCCTGGTGCAGCATTTTCAGGAACTGAAGTTTTGTAACTGGCAGGACCTGCTAATTGATTCTGTACTCTATTAAAATTACCTTTGAATACAGGCCTTTGGTTTCCTGGAATTCCTACGCGAATGATGATACGTGTCTCATTTGACAATGGTGGAAATCCTAATTAAAAGTTAGATACATAATTCTAGCGTTGTCGAATATTTTGGCAATCAAGTCTAATATTCACCTGCATCCGTTGCTTTAACAATTAGCTCATACTGTCCCCTGGGTGTATCCATGGAATTAACAGCTCTTTCAATTCTAATCTCTCCTGTATTTAAATCCACCGAAAACACATGATTCTCTTCAGTATCCGAGATACTATTCGTGGATTCTATCGAATAATACACCTTGCCACCCCCTTGATCTGGCCCATCCAAATCGGAAGCCCGTACGAAGAACTGAGGATCAAAACTCGTTGCTCCATCCCTAATAATTCTAGAATACTCAAGAGCCTCAAACATCGGACTGTTATCATTTACATCATCAACTTCAACAAATACATTCACGTTAGATAAGCGTCCTCCCCCATCTTTGGCTTCCAGAGTTAAGCTATAAGATTTCTGTGTCTCAAAGTCTAGCTTTTTTGCGACTTTAAGGCCCCCATTTTTAGGGTCTGTAGCGAAGGTAGCAGCCCCAAAACCGCGGAGCGTGTACGTCAGAATACCAAAGTCTCCGCTATCTTTGTCTGTAGCGGTAAGACGCGCAATAGAATGGCCTATAACTGCATTTTCTGGGACGTGAAAACGATAACTTGAACCAGTAAATTCAGGATTGTGATCATTGGCATCCAAAACATGGACTATTACCTCGCTTTTAGCAACTTTTTGTCCTCGAACTGCAGCAATAATATTGATTTTCAACGTCCGTAAGCTGGGATCATCTACATCGTAGTCTAGACGAGACGTATCCAAGACTTTGACGACCACTGGAGTTCTTCCCTCGCCCAGCTGCGGAGAAACGCTGAATACACCAGCAGCGTTCTGTATATTCTCTAAGGATAAACTATATCGACTGTTTATCCCCAAATCATCGTCGGTAACAGTCATGCTGAGTCCCGGTAAATGTGTGTCTTTCGTAATATCTTCAGAAACAAATATTTCAAATTTATCTCTGTTGAATTTAGGTATTTGATCATCAACGTCTGTGATAACAATTGTTATCTGTGATAGCGTCGTTTCGGCTGGGACTTGATCATTTATTAGTTCAGTTGCCTTTACTGAAAACGTGTAAATCCCACCATTCTGCAGAACCTGTTCGTTTTCTCGATCCAGTGGAACTTCAGAAGTAACCAGTACACCCTCACCATTATGAGTCTCTGTAATTAATTTAAAATAGCCAAGATTATCATCTTCTAGAGTCAATAAAATAGATCTGGGATTTCCAGTGTCTCCATCCCTTGCTTTGATTTTCATTATTGATGTATTCTGTATATGCAAATCAAAATGTTTTCAATTACTTGGAAGATTAGTTTTAATGTTTGAGTGTTCTTACAGGAATGGTGTTCTCAGCTACCGTTGCAGAATAAGGTGAATTCAAAAAGACTGGCGGCTGATCCTGGACGTCGAGAACGTCGATGGCAACACTTGCAAACGCCTGCAAAGGACTCGAAGACCCATCACTGGCTTTCAACGTTAATATATACGCTGAACGTGTCTCAAAATCTAGATGTTTTATTAGGGATATGTGAGCTCGAAATGTTCCTTCAGCTATCTAAATGATTATATATATATATATATATATATATATATATATATATATATATATATATATTTATTTATTTATATATGTGTGCGTGTGGGTGTTTGTGCGTGTGTGTTATGTATATAATTTACCTTCTCAGTCCAAATATTAAAAGTTTCGCAAACATCATCAACATATCTCATATTAGGTTCCACAAAACACGTAATTGTGACGTCTCCATTAACCCCACCATCCTTATCTGTTACTATGATGTCCTTTGATACTCCTAAATTAGTGGCAATTGGTGCTGCCTCAGTAATATTTGCGCTGTAGGGTCGATTATGGAACTCGGGAACGTTGTCATTTTCATCCAAAATAGAAATTTCTCTACGTAGTGACACCGTATTTGGTTCAGATTCGGCGATGCCCTCATCAGTTATAGAAATAATCACCTCAATCAGATCCTGAACCTCGCGATCCAAACCTTGCCGAAGTGTTACTACTCCACTGTAACGGTCAACGGTAAAGTATTGTCCTGATATTGAATAGTGCAAGGCACTGTTTTCAGGATCTACGCCTAGAATTATATAGAAAAGGTTTAAAATTAAATCAACTTATTTAAATTGATTACCTTTTAACTGGTAGATAGGTGTGCCTATTATGGTATTTTCGCTTAAGCTAAATTTCGATAAATCGCCTGTTCCAGGTACGAAATGCGGGGCTCTGTTTATAAGTTGGGGCAATGCAGAGCTAATTATAATTAGCCATATGCTAAGTAGCACCAGTTCCATTTTATTTCCTGGAAGTTTTATTTATTAAATATGTACCTATCTACTATTTCGAGACTAATTGTGTGGGAATTCAGACTTCACACAGGACACATATTTAAGCAATAATTTAATTAAATGAAGCATTATACATATTAAAATATTTTTATTCACAGGTAATAAATACATTATCTTTTTCGTTATTTGGTATCAATTATTATATACAGCTAGTTTCATTGGGAAATGGATCTAATTCCAAAACATAATTGAAATATCAATATCCTTGCTCCGGTTTTATCGTGCTAATTCAAACATAAAAACTCTGAACACAAATTTCTTTAAGACACACTCTGTTAAATATAATGATACGTATGTATCACGGAAATATGGCAACACACCTTTCTTTTATTATGTATATCTGGTATCCAAATCTAATATTTTAACAGTGTGAATTACATTACTACTTACTTTAAATGGATATTATCTCAGTTTAACAATTAAATAATCATTATGAACGCTAAATTATTGAATGCTCTTTACTTGACACTCTCAAGATTACAGTCAGACTTTCAATATACTACTGAGAGCTCTTTCACCTAGGTATAAATAACTGTACCTGAGGATCTGCCTACCTAAATGAATAATGGACTGTATGGACGTTTAGAATAAGACAATTTTAAATTCTCAGGCGAAGAAAAGTGGATTGGTCTAGCAGTTATGTGACAATTAATAATATATAGTCTATATTCTAGAGGCTTAGTCATACTCAAATAAATTAAATGTCTAGATTTGTGTCAAAATTAAACCAAATAAGTAAATAAATCAAATAGTTTGGATGTTATAAGCCATACCATAAATAAATATCAGTACATATTAAGGTTACGATAAAACGGTATGGATTCAAGGATCCTAATATCGTAAATTCATGTATTTTAAATTTTACTTTACGTTGACAACTAGTAATATGAATCATTCAAATGAACGGTAAATTTGTTGATTGCAAACAGAGTTATTTTACTATATGATATATAGTTTGTGTGGTTTGATTCTTTTATCTATTACGAATAAGATAGGTATAACTTTTATAAATACATCTTGCTTGTATTACACTAATAATTTAACACTCATTTGTTATTTCTGTCACATATAAAGATCATCAACGAAGCGCGAAATATAAAGTCAATAGATTCCATTTTATAGAATTAAATGTCAATAAAAATAAGCTTGAAACAGTCGAAAATGAGTTTTGATCAAACTGATTTGTTCGTATCTACAAATTCAACGCATTCCCAGCCGTCAGCGGACAGTAGATGATACAGAAACAATGTTTAGTATAAAACCTTTCTAAATATACACTAAAATGAACAAATTTACTTGAAACACATTAATGGCCTATTTAAGATAAACAAGTGATGGTTCATTTCTATTAAATAAGCTTGAAACAGTCGAAAATTAATATTGATCAAACTGTTTTATTTGCATCTACGAATTCAACACAATCTCAGGCGTCAGTTGCCGGTAAATGTTACAGAAACAATGTTTAGTATAAAACCTTTCTAAATATACACTGAACTGAACAAATTTACTTGAAATACATTAATGGCCTACTTAAGATAAAGAAGTGATGGTTCATTTCAATTAAATAAGCTTGAAACAGTCGAAAATTAATTTTGAACAAACTGTTTTACGTAATTGGAACTCATGTGAACACACATGTACGACAGCTGTCAGTGGAAAGAACAACATGGGTGTCTAATATATTATTTTATATCTGTAAGGGATATTTCAAATAACTATTACACTGGATATTAACGACTTATAATCACTGGAAAACCAGCACAATCAAACGCGGAAGGCGGTTCCTTTCATCAATAGCAAATTGTAAGTATATTTGTTACTTTATTTATATAACCTGCATATATTTAATATCTTTGAAAACCCTTTTTATTGCAATATTGATTGAATACCAACAAGTATGTTCAATTGCAGAATTTTACACGTAACCACTCTTGCGTTTTTATGTTTCATGTTGCGAACTCATGATGGTGTTGGGACAACTACTGGAAAACGCGGAAATACCAAATTGAGAATTGCATTCGTGAAAATATCTATATTCTAGAGGCTTAGTCATACCCAAATAAATTGAATGTCTCGATTTGTGTCAAAATTTAGTTTCGATGCTATAAGTCATACCATAATTGAATAACAGTACAGTACGATAAAGCGGTACCATAATTAAATATCAGTACACATATTAAGACTACGATAAAACGCTATGGATTCAAGGATGCTAATATCGTTTTAAAGTTATTTAATTTAAATTTTACTTTACTTTGACATCTAGTATTATGAATTATTCAAATTAATGGAAAATTTGTTAATTGCAGAGTAAATTTACTATATGAGACTAACGATATATAGTTTGTGTGGTTTGATTCTTTTAATTATTACGAATAAAACAGCGTTTATTAATACAGCTTGTTTCATTTGTATCTACGAATTGTCGGTGGAGAGGCTTTTTATTCGGTCACACATTTATTGTGAGACATTACGTCTATATGTGTTACTTAATACATGAAACTATGAACACGGTTAGTGTTGGTAACATTAAGTACAATTTGGAATAGTTGTATAATTTGTTTTTTCTCGCAGTCATCTTCGAACCTCCGAATGAAATGGAAGTGTCAAAGATGTGTGCAGTATGTTGATGCAGTGAAAATGCGCTCGATGCCAAGCAAACGTGCGAAAACAATGTGGAAAATGTAATGTTGGTTTTCATGTAGAGTGTATGGAAATATGGCATAAATAATCTCTACATAATCTATATATTAGAATAAGTAATAAAATATTTCTCTCAACTTATTTTTCTACATGATATCTATTTATACGATATTTATTATATTTTACTAACCTTTCTTTCGAACTCCTTTTCACTAAATTATTTCTTAGAATAAATATTAAAAGTGAAACTCTAAATATTTAAATTCTTTATTTTTCTATTCTAAACAATTGACAAGCACAGTTGATACGATTTATGTGAAAATCATTGTAATAAGAACACATTTTAATAACCATTTACTATTTGTTTCCAGTACCTTTTTGGAAAAACTTTTCAAACAAAAGTTATTATGCCTTTTTTAATGCCTTTAATTCCATCAATCCAAACGATTTTTCTGTAACTTGAACCATTTTTGAGTAATTGCAGAAACCGCAAAAAATCACTAGAGTAATGTAAATGAATTTTTATCTCAGAAATTAGAGCAGATCATAAAAAACTTTATTAGCAAAAACAACATAGATGGGCAAACATTAGTTAAATTATTTCCAAAGTGGGAGCCAACTATTTGTCTCCATTTGTAAATCTTGATAGAGTATGCTCCATCCTTTTTTAACTTATAGTTTTATATGCAAATTATCGGAATCTTTCAGTCATACTACAGTAATACAGCAAGACATAATCATTCCATTGCGCAACTCGGTTTTATTGATTTTTCCAATTCTGCTGGTTATTTTTAGTGTTCATAGATGTCGCGGGTGTTCACTTTTTGGAAATAAAATTTAACAAAATCATTCCATTGCGCAACTCGGATTTATTGATTTTTCCAATTCTGTTAGTAAATTCTTGTGTACATAGACGTCGCGGGTGTTTACTTTTTTGAAATAAATATATAATTCCATAGCGCAACGCGGTTTTTTTTGATTTTTTCAATTCTGCTGAATTAAATAGTTACCTCTATATGTGTATTACCGTATCCACTAGCAAAATGTTGGTCTTAATATATATCACCGCTGTGATTTTTATTTTAAATGATCTAATATAATTTTTTTTTAAAACTACACTTTAGAAAATTAAAATCTAAAAATAAATACGTTTTGCAAAAAAATCGATAAGTCAATCCGTTTAAAAGTTAGAGCCCGGTACATATTTCCCATGTTAAAAGATAGCCCAATTGTATAACGTATAAATGTAGTACCTATGTTACGTCCAGACCTGTATTAGCATTTCGTGTTTCTTACCAATGCATACACAAATATTCTAACATTTCTTAATTGAACGTCAAATCGGGCTACTACTTCCCTGTATTGAATTTTACTTATCATTGCAATGTAAAAACAACATAAGAATAGGCCGAGCGTGTATTTTCTTGACGGCAAGTGAGCGTTGAGTTACGGGTATAGCACTATTTCTGCTATCAACATACGTTTAGGGTTACAGCTCCCACAGTTTTCAGTTGATTAGACTGAAATTTTATTTTCATACTAATAAATAGTTAATAATGCCTCCCTTTAAAGGAAAATTTTTTATTTAAATACGGATTTTCGTTATGACAGTTTAAAATTTAATAAAAGGCGACAACATTTTTTCTTTTCGATCTCGATAAAAATTAGTCAGTTAGGTAGGTCCCAGCCGGGGTACGTTTCAAAATTATCTCTAACAGTTACCTTTTTCTAACGTTCTAAATAATTAGTAGTTACACTATCGTGTATAGTACAATGTAGTAGGTATATCTCAATGTGGAATCGTTCTTGTAACGAGATTTTCGTGTATTTTTCAATCTAAACTAATAGAGTTGATATTCAAACGTAGTTCATGGAGTTTACCTTGACGAGGTGGCGAGGTTTAAGCATCCCTCACTAATGTATTAGTTAATCTCATATTTTATTTCAATATTATTACAATATGTTAAACTTACATAACATAGTTTCGATTAGTGCGGGATGCAACCAACAAATTCCTACAGTAAATAAAATATATCTAGCACGTGTACCTATGTTATAAGAAAGTTCAATACAATACACACAACACAGTTAATCAAGTACAAGGATTATTTTCCGAAAAGAAGAATATCATTTGTATGAACGGTTTAGTAGGTAAAAGTGAGCTAGTTAAAAAATATGTAGATTTGAACAAGAAAAAGTTTGCGTAAACATCTGATGATTCCAATTGCCACCCACAGAAGGCACTGAGAACGAGAATAATCATGTATTATCGATAATACAAACAATGGGCCACTATTCCTGTACTCAACTTGAGTGTTTTAATTATGGAGGAATCAATTGAGTTCATTAAAAAGTCACTAACAGTGTGAGTACCACTTACAAGAAGATACGTTAATGATATTATGAATTTAGCTATCGCTTTACAGTATCTTACTTTAGTTGTATTTTATATTCAGCTCCAAAACTATAATAGCGACACATTATATTTACAACTAAAGATTATTTGAACAAGTTTAAAGGGAAGAAGAAATTTTAAAGTCTCAATTTCCTGATAACAGCAGCGATTATCCATTCCCAGATTTTTGCGATAATGATTATAGCAAAACAAAACTTCTGTTTTTACTCTGAGTGTACGAGATAGTTCACGCAATTGAACATTCTTTACATACCATAGTCAGATATAAGTAGCGACATAAAATTAATGTAGATGTCTTATAATATGTGCGATGGTGTCGTTTAAAGCTTATAGACGTACATCTTTACTTAACCCAGACCCCGTATTAATAACAACAAACACAACCACGTTTATATTTCGTCATACTTCGTACATACATTATTATTTTCTTGTCACATTATTGTTTCACATTGTCAAAAGGGCCAAAGGCATGATTTTGAGTAGTTTGGCGTTATTTGAAAAAGAGAAAAACAGAACTGAACTGTTTTTTTCCTTTATTTTATTTAAATCTGCTCCGTTTAAAAGTGTTGTATAAACGAAATGATTCATGCCAAAATAACGTTCCAGTTCAGGGACTCCAGACTGTATATTTGTTACTTCATTTATATAACCTGTATATATTTAATATCTTTGAAAACCCTTTTTATTGCAATATTGATTGACTACCTAACAAGTATGTTCAATTGCAGAATCTAATAAATTGAATGTTTAGATTAGTGTCAAAATTAAGCTAAATAAATCAATTAGTTTCGATGTTATAAGCCATACCATAATTAAATTTCAGTACACATATTAAGAGTACGATAAAACGATACCATAATTAAATATCAGTACATATATTAAGAAAACGATAAAACGCTATGGATATTAGCATCCTTGATATGCTAATATCGTTTTAAAGTTAATTTAATTTAAATTTTACTTTACTTTGACAACTAGTGTAATATGAATCATTCAAATTAATGAAAATTCTGTTGATTGCAAACAGAGTAAATTTACTATATGATACTAACGATATATATATGTATATATAGTTTGTGTGGTTTGATTCTTTTAATTATTACGAATAAAACATAACGTTTATTAATACAGTTTGCTTCTATTACATTTCACACTAATAATCTAACACTTATCATCAACGAAGCGCGAAATATAAAGTCAATAGATTCCATTTTATAGAATTAAATTTCAATCAAATAAGCTTGAAACAGTAGAAAATTAACATTGATCAAACTGTTTTATTTGTATCTACGAATTCAACGCAAACTCAGCCGTCAGTTGACAGTAGGTGTTACGGAAACAAAGTTTAGTATAAAACCTATCTAAATATACACTGAAATAAACAAATTTACTTGAAATACATTAATGTACTGCTTAAGATAAACAAATGATGTTACATTTCAATTAAATAAGCTTGAAACAGTAGAAAATAAATTTTGATGAAACCGTTTTACGTAATAGGAACTCATGTGAACACACATGTGTACGACAGCTGTCAGTGATAAGAACATCGTGGGTGTATAATATATTTTAAATAACTATTACATTCTCATCAACAACCTATAATCACTGGAAAACCAGCACAATCAAACGCGAAAGGCGCTTCTTTTTATCATCAATAGCAAATTGTAGGTGGGATTCACGAAACTGGAACATTCATTACATTCCCTAGTCAGATATAAGTAACGACATAAAAATTATGTAGATATCTTTTATAATATGTGCGATAGTGTCATCTTTAGTTAACCCAGACCCCTTATTAATAACAACAAAAGCAATAACGTTTATATTCCATCATATTTCGTCATACTTCGTACATTATTGTTTTCATGTCACATTGTCAAAAGGGCCAAAAGCATGATTTTGAGTAGTTTGGCGTTATTTGAAGAAGAGAAGAACAGAATTGAACTGTTATTTTCCTTTATTTTATTTAAATCTGCTCCGTTTAAAAGTGTTGTATAAACGAAGTGGGTGATTCATGCCAAAAAAATGTTCAAGTTCCGTAACTTAGAATGTAGTACCCGATATTTTATGTGATTTTGGCTTACAAATTTAACCAAGTCTTACAAGAAAAATATAAACACTATTCATCCTACATAAACAATGCATTCTTCCCAAATCTCAAAACTAAAACCTTCTAGAATATACCATGTGATAACCTTTATGGTATGAATCAATACACTAATTTTACCTCCTACAGCTACCGAAACTATACCCAAATCTCTCCCAAAGCCCTAGTTCATAAACTATACAAATAGAAGGGTCTATTATATACCATTGTGTGCAAGGCATTATAAGATTATGAATTTCTCTTGAAATATATTTTTTAATTCACATAATAATACCAAATCATAAATATTTGAAAAAGAAATTTGAGTAATAAAAATCGGATGATATTTTCCAAAAATAAACTTTTCAATTGTCCAATAAAACACAAACATCTTCGATAAATATTACCCGATTATTTAAATTTAGTTGTCAAGTGTTTTTCAATGTCATAATGAATTTGTAAATAAAATAATAATATTGTTTGCAATAGAAAAGAACGTACATAAAGCCGAGCGTATAACCTTCAGCCTTGTAGCCCAAATAATAACAAACAGTGCAGAGTAATTATGACTCATATATTATCTGAGTCACCAAACTGAACTTTTGTTGTGGTTGCTGAAATAAATACATCACTGTCGTGTCGCTTATTTAGTTAAATAAATGAATATTTTTAATAAATTTTATCTCTCTTATTATAATAGATAGAAATTGAAATTTATTAGGATGTCTGAAACAAAAAAATCTAACGGGGTTTTATTAAGAACAAAATAACCTGGACCGTAAACCAATAAAAAGTAAAAAATTAAAAAAACCTAGAAAATAATGTTTAAGTAAAGTTCTGTTTTTTTGTACACAAAATTGAACCTTTGGGATTGAATAATAAAAAAAGATTTGAATCAATAGCTTAATTAGTTTTTGAGCTAGAGTGCACACCGTTTTTAAAAATGTAGTTTCGAGAAAAACGTGTTTAAAGTTTAATTTTAGTGTCAAATATCTCCGAAACGGTTAAGAAATTTACCTTAAAATTTTATTTACAGATTTTTAGAATGTTTTTGAATAAGAGTTTGAAAAAAAAAATCGATTTTTTTTTCAATTGTAACATCGCCTTGTTACACAATCACGAAAAATAACATTATAACTTTTAAGATAGAGATTGTATAAGTATAATAAACAAACACAACCGGCTGGAAAATGCTCAATTTACTGCAGTCATATGGTGTTTTTACTCTGAGTGTACGAGATAGTTCACTCGATTGTTATATACTCATGGACCTTGAACATGCTTACATTCCTTAGTCAGATATAAGTAAGTAGTTCATAAACTATACAAATAGAAGGGTTTTTTATATACCATTGTGTGCAAGGCATATTTTTAATTATAAGATTATGAATTTCTCTTGAAATATATTTTTTAATTCACATAATAATACCAAATCAAAATATTTGAAAAAGAAATTTGAGTAATAAAAATCGGATGATATTTACCGAAAAAAAACTTTTCAATTGTCAAATAAAACACAAACATCTTCGCTAAATATTACCCGATTGTTTAAATTAAAATTTAGTTGTCAAGTATTTTTCAATGTCTTTATGAATTTGTAAATAAAATAATAATATTGTTTGTAAATTTAAATATTTAAAAAAATACATATTTCGTCTTAGCAGGTATAAAACCCTTACAATACAAAAGATCTTAAAGCCGAGCGTATAACCCACAGCCTTGTAGCCCAAATAATAACAAACAGTGCACAGTAATTATGACTCATATCTTATCTTGAGTCACCAAACTGAACTTTTGTAGTGGTTGCTGAAATGACTACATCACTTTATCACGCTTTTATGGTCAAATAAATGAATATTTTTAACAATTTTTTTCTCTCTTATTTTATTAGATAGAAATTGAAATTTTTGTTTACAATATTAAATAACTCATGCAGCATAGAAAAAAGAATCTATATTCTAGAGGCTTAGTCGTACTCAAATAAATTGAATGCCTAGATTTTTGTCAAAATTAAGCGAAATAAATCAATTAGTTTCGATGTTATAAGCCATACCATAATTAAATACCAGTACACATATTAAGAGTAAGACAAAACGGTACCATAATTAAATATCAGTGCACATATTAAGACAACGATAAAACGCTATGGATATCAGCATCATTGAGATGCTAATATCGTTTTAAAGTTAATATAATTTAAATTTTACTTTACTTTGACAACTAGTGTAATATGAATCATTCAAATTAATGAAAATTATGTTGATTGCAAACAGAGTAAATTTACTATATGATACAATGATATATATATACAGTAGTGTGTTAATTGAAAAACTGGCCATAGGTGATTAAGATGGGAAATAAATTTTTCCTTGCGCAAAAGTTCCCAAATTATTTTAGGCAAAAATACTTGAAATAAATGTTGTAGAGAATTAACTTATGCATCTAAATTAGTAATCATGAAATTATTTTTGACATTTCATATCTGAAAAAATCAAGTAAAAATTTTTGAAAACTAATACTTAATAGGCATAGCCATGGAATTGAAAATGATGTCATATGACATGTAACTTCATTTTGCTTGTATTTATATAATCCAATACTTATAAATTCAACTTTTGGCTGTGCAACTGGCCATTAATCATTATTACATCAATGAATTCAAACAAAGAATTATAATTTAAATTTTTATGCTTATTGATGTCTCAAACAAATTTATTTCCTAAATACATGGTTATAATTTTAGAAAACATAGCTCTCAAAACACATACAAAATAAAACACAAATTAAGACAAGAATCTGTATTTATTTAATAAACATGTAACTAGGATGAATATAATTTTATAACGAAGGAAAAAAGTCGGCTACAGAGTAAATTTACTATATGATACTAACGATATATAGTTTGGGTGGTTTGATCCCTTTAATTATTACGAATAAAACATAACGTTTATAAATACACCTTGTATTATTTGTATCTACGAATTATCATTGGAGAGAGGCTTTTTATTCGGTAACACATTTATTGTGAGACATTACGTCTATATGTGTTACTTAATACATGAAACTATGAACACGGTTAGTGTTGGTAACATAAAATTCAATTAAGAATGGTTGTATAAATTGTCTTTTCTAGTAGTCATCATCGAACCTCCGAATGAAATAGACGTGTCAAAGATGTGTGCAGTGTTCTGTAGTGAGTGGATTGTGTGTGTGCGTACAATATGCGAACATTGGAGATGGATTATATAGACCAACAACACTAAATTACCTGGTGAGTACCTATTCTAATTATAACAACAGATATAGATAGATTTTGAACTAGTTCCGATCTATTATTTAAAAATTGTAAATTAAATCAACTTATTTATTGTTACAACTAAATCAAAAACAATGCAATCTTGAGTAAATATTTAAACATTTTGAGGAGGCCAATTTATGGATTAATTATCGAATGGTTGTGATTCGTGTGTGTGTGTTGTATATGTAGCGTATATCTAGTGCATGCGAATGAATGTACTGTAGTTTGGGATTGTGTGGATAACAGTCTAAAAATTGGCATTCCATTTTATATCTGTGATTAAATTTGTTGTTGTATTGATTTTCATTTAAATATTCTAACAATCATTAACTAGCGTACTAATTAAACCATAATAATCAATCTATGTTTTTTATATTTTCAGAAGGCTTTTAATTATGAGCAACAATAAAATCCAGCTATTCCACATTACAATCGTGGGCTGCAATCATCAAATACCTTCCATGGATGCAGCTTCCAATTACATTCCGAGGATTCAGCTCAATATTGGAACAAATAGAAATACTTATATTATATGAATTATTAATATGTATATAAAGTGGTGGTGACCACAAAAGATATAATATTTTGCAAAACCTAATTAACAATTCATGAGTAAACTAAAATTTGATTTTGAATTATAAACTACTAATAATTTGTTCTTGCAAAAAAAATCTTTTAGTGGTGTGGTTTATAAACAAATGCTTCAGATAATAAACAACAACATTTCATATATATACATAACTATGCATTGTTGAATGATGAACGAATGAGAAATCCTTAAGTCAAATAAATTATCAATATTTTTCAAATAACTTTTACAAAATAGAACGATTTGATACTGAAGGACTTTCTCTATTGTTACAGCAGAAGGACACGAATAAAAGAAGAAACATTAGGGGGTTTATTATTGTTTTAACTTTAGATATGTATTTTTTTTATAAATTTATTTTTTTATTAATTTTTTGCTATCAATTATAAAAATTACGCAAGGGTAGTCGCTGGTCCCTCCGCCCCCCGCCCACTCCCCAGTTTTTTATTCCAGGGAGTGGACGGGGGGCGGAGGGATCAGTGACTGCCTTTGCGTAATAGTAAATGGGGTTTGTAATTAGAGGGGTGCGGCGAGGGTACTACGTCGATGGAGGAAGAAGAAGCAAGGACTCTGGAACGTCGATTAAGGAAGAAACGAGTACCCAGGAACTACGGCACCAAGACCAAAGCAGCCCAACCCATCCATTTATGGTGGGATACTGTTTTTTTTTAATTTATTCAAAATGGATTGAACGTATGAATGAATGAATACAATGCATAGTGTTTAAATAACGAATTTGTTTATTATATATTATAATTCAAACCATACATTTGTTTTTATAAAACATAGTTAAATATTATTACAATAAATAGAAATGAAATACTGTTTGTATATAACAACTGTAAGCTAAAGAGGTAAATAAATCAATTATTACGATAAAACGCGGTACCATTATTAATATATAAAATATTGAGAGTACGATAAAACGGTACCATAATTAAATATCAGTACACATATTAAGACTACGATAAAACGCTATGGATTCAAGGTTGCTAAAGTCGTTGTAAAGATGTAATATGAATCATTCAAAATTACTACATGAGACTAACGATATAGGTATAGTTTTTGTAAAACATTACGTTTATTAGTATCTACGAATTGTCAGTTGTGATACATTACGACTATTTAATACATGAAATAATGGAACACGTTTAGTGTTGGTTCAATTTAGAATAGTTGTATAATTTGTTTTTTCTCGCAGTCATCATCGAACCTCCGAGTGAAATGGACGTGTCAAAGTTGTGTGAAGTGTGTTGTTGTAGTGAGTGTGGATTGTGTGATGTGCGAATATTGGATTGTAACACTAAATTACCTGGTGAGTACCTAATCTAATTCAGCATGGATCTTTTAATTACCTATAATATTTATAACAATATATATAAAATACATGAAACAATGAACATCTATGAACACGGTTAGTGTTGGTAACATTTGTTGTTGCATTCAAAATGGATTGAACGTGTAAATAAATGAATACAATGCATAGTGTTTAAATAACGAACTTCTTTATTATAATTCAAACCATACATTTGTTTATAAAACATTGTTAGATATAGTAGGAATATTTATTAAAATTAATGTTAAAACGGTATCATAATTAAATAACAGTACATATTAAAGCTAGCAATATGAATCTATCAACGAAGCGCGAAATATAAAGTCAATAGATTCCATTTTATATAGAATTAAATTGATTAAACTGTATTATTTCTATCTACGTTTTCAAGTCGAACTTTTATTTGTGTTTGTATTCTTGGCGCGTTTTTACTGAGTTACTAGGGTTTTTTACACCGTTGGTAGTATCGCGAATTTGAAAATGTAAACGATATCCGTTGTGATGATGGCATTCCGGTGTTGAATCTAAACAATAAATAATAAACAACATCCAATGTATTCCAACGTAATCTTCGTAATATTCTTGTAAAAATGATTCTAACTATTGTATTGAGTTGCAAATTAATATAAAGCATTTCATTAGTGTTATATTTAACGTTTAAATGACATGGTGCGCTTTATTTTCACACATGAAAATTGACACGTGCAGACACAATTAGGGACATAAAACAACGCATACACTGTTTAACAAGTTTTTAAATATCGTTTTGATTCAGAATGATTTGGATAATACAGATCAGTTGTGGGAAATCCAGTAGGGAACAATATAAAAAAAATGTAAGTTTAATTAAGTTAAATATTTTGTCTATTTCATATCATAATTAAATATCAGTACACATACTAAGACTGCGATAAAACGGTACCATAATTAAATAGCAGTACACATTTTAAGACTACGATAAAACGCTAAGGATTCAGAGATTCAAATTAACGGAAAATTTGTTGATGGCAATTTACTATATGGATTGATTCTTTTAGTTATAACGAATAAAACAACGCTAAGCATCATTATACAACTATTTATTTTGGTTTCAGAATGATTTAACAACTGGGTTTATTTGGATAATACAACTGAGCTGCCTCTAAAAATCGATCATTCGCGAGGAATACATATCGGATGCAGAGCGCTATACGCCAAACCAATGTAAGGTTACGTAAATAATTTATTAAAACATAACGTTTATATTGATACAGCTTGCATGTTTTACACTCATTTGTTATTTATGTCACAAATAGTGATCATCAACGAAGCGCGAAATATCAAGTCAATAGAATCCATTTTATAGAATAAAATTTTAATTAAATAAGCTTGAAACATTGATCAAATTGTTTTATTTGTATCTACGAATTCAACGCCGTCAGTAGATGTTACAGGATCACTGTTTAGTATAAAACCTTTCTAAATTTACACTGAAAAGAACAAATTTACTTGAAATACATTAATGGACTGCTTAAGATGAACAAGTGATGTTACATTTCAATTAAATAAACTTGAAACAGTCGAAAATAAATTTGGAAGAAACCGTTTTACGTAATAGGAAGTCATGTGAACACACATGTACCACAGCTGTCATTTTTATTCGGTTACGCACTTATTGTGAAACAGTACGTTACTTAATACATGAACGAATGAACTATGAACACGTTATAATAGTTGTATAATTTGTTTTTTCTTGCAGTCATCATCGAACTTCCGAACGAAATGGACGTGTCAAAGTTGTATGCAGTATGTTGTGTAGTGAGTGAAGTGTGTGTGCGTACAATATGCTAATATTGAAGACAGATTAGCCCCCTAGTAATACTAAATTACCTGGTGAGTACATTTGCACATAACAACCGATATAGATAGATTTTTAACTAGTTGATTATAGATGTATATCAATAGATCATACAGCAAAGCTGACTTCAAATATCGTTCAATCGCAAAGAAACCAATTCGGATAAACAATACAAATGTACGTTTGTGTAAATCATTTAGCTGAGACTTTAACAACTTATTTATAATAGTAAATTAATATTTTGTTTGAATATAGATAAATACGAAGCTGTTTTGTACAATCAAAGTAATCAATTTCGTCAATTAGTAATTGTAAGTAAATTCAACCGTTTTTGTTACTTTATTCAGATAGGAAACCAACGTGTACATGCTTTGTTTAACAACTATTTAAATATCATTTGGTTTCAGAATGATTTAATAACTGCGTTTATTTAGATAATACAGCAGAGCTGACTTCGAATATCGTTCAAACGCAAGAAATCCATTTCGGATAAACAATACAAATGTACGTTTGTGTAAATCATTTATCTGAGACTTTAACAACTTATTTATAATAGTAAATTAATATTTTGTTTGTTTATAGATACATACGAAGCTGTTTTGTACAATCAAAGTAATCAATATCGTCAATTACAAATTGTAAGTAAATTCAACCGTTTTTGTTACTTTATTCAGATAGGAAAACGCGTACATGCTTTGTTTAACAACTATTTAAATATCCTTTGGTTTCAGAATGATTTAATAACTGCGTTTATTTGGTTAATACAGTAAAGCTGACTTCAAATATCGTTCAATCGCAAAGAATCCAATTCGGATCAATAATACAAGTGTACGTTTGTGTAAATCATTTATCTGAGACTTTAACAACTTATTTATAATAGTAAATAAATATTTTGTTTGATTATAGATAAATACGAAGCTGTTTTGTACAATCAAAGTAATCAACTTCGTCAATTACAAATTGTAAGTAAATTCAACCGTTTTTGTTACTTTATTCAGATAGGAAAACGCGTACATGCTTTGTTTAACAACTATTTAAATATCCTTTGGTTTCAGAATGATTTAATAACTGCGTTTATTTGGTTAATACAGTAAAGCTGACTTCAAATATCGTTCAATCGCAAAGAATCCAATTCGGATCAATAATACAAATGTACGTTTGTGTAAATCATATATCTGAGACTTTAACAACTTATTTATAATGGTAAATTAATATTTTGTTTGTTTATAGATAAATACGAAGCTGTTTTGTACAATCAAAGTAATCAATTTCGTCAATTACAAATTGTAAGTAAATTCAACCATTTTTGTTACTTTATTCAGATAAAAAAAACGTATACATGCATTGTTTAACAACTATTTAAATATCCTTTGGTTTCAGAATGATTTAACAAATGGGTTTATTTGGATAATACGGCTGAGCTGCCTCTAAATAACAGTCAATCGCGAGGAATCCTGTTCGGCTGCATCGCGTTATACGCCAAACCAATGTAAGTTTGCGTAAATCATTTATTTGAGACTTTTACAATAAAATAGCAATGTAGAGTATTCGTGCACTAGAAATGTTGAAGTTGATAGTTTTTTAATACAATTCTATATATTTTAGCAACTTGTTTATAATTGTAACTTAATATTTTGTTCAAATCATAATTAAATATCAGTACACATACTAATACCACGATAAAACGGTAAACGCGATGGTTTCGGAGATCCTATTATCGTTTTAAAGTTAATTAATTAATTTTAAATTTGATAATACTTTGACAACGAGTAATATGAATCATTCAAATGAATGGAAAAAGTTTGCGGTTTGATTCTTTTAATTATTACGAATAAAACATAACGTTTATTAATACAGCTTGCTTGTTTTACATTTCACACTAATAATCTAACACACAAATAGTGATCATCAACGAAGCGCAAAAGATAAAGTCAATAGATTCGATTTTCATAGAATAAAATTTCAATAAAATAAGCTTGAAACAGTCGAAAATTAACATTGATCAAACAGTTTTATTTGTATCGACGAATTCAACACAAACTCAGCCGTCAGCTGACAGCAGATGTTACAGAAACAAAGTTTAGTTTAAAACCTTTCTAAATATACACTGAAATAAACAAATTACTTGAATTAAGATAAACAGTCGAAAATAAATTTGGATGAAACCGTTTTACGTAATAGGAACACTCATGACAATTTTATTCGGTTACACATTTATTGTGAAACATTACGCCTATGTGTTACTTAATACATGAATGAATGAATGAACTATGAACACGTTAGAATAGTTGTATAATTTGTTATTTTTGTAGCAGTCAACATCAAACTTCCGAATGAAATGGACGTGTCAAAGATGTGTGTATGAACGAACAACAGAAGTAGATAGATTTTTAACTAGTATATCAATAGATATTGGTTGTTACTGCAAAAAACCAGCGTGATCAACTTCTTCAATTGAAAATTGTAAGTAAATATCAACCTGTTATTTTAAAAAAACTAACTACCACCTGATGAATAACAGTCTCTTAATTTTGGTCACTCTTTTGACGAGAATCACACTTTGCAATTGACACCATAACTGTTTCCTGTAATTATTAAAAATCTTACAAACACACCTGGGTCTTACCCTAATTGATGATAAACAGTCTCTTAATTTTGGTCACTTTCTTGGTGAATAATCACACATCCAATATGGAACATTAATTTACAACTATTTATTTTGGTTTCAGAATGATTTAATAACTTGGTTTATATGAATAATAAAGCTGAGCTGCCTCTAAAAATCGATCATTCGCGAGGAATCGATTTCGGGTGCAGCGCGCTGTACGCCAAACCAATGTAAGCTTGCGTAAATCAATTAATTAAAACATAACGTTTATATTGATACAGTTTGCTCGTTTTTCATTTCACACTAATAATATAACACTTCTTTGTTATTTATGTCACAAATAATGATCATCAACGAAGCGTGAAATATAAAGTCAATAGATTGCAATCAAATAAGCGCTTGAAACAGTCGAAAATTAACATTGATCAAACAGTTTTATTTGTATCGACGAATTTAACACAAACTCAGCCGTCAGCTGACATTAGATGTTACAGAAACAAAGTTTAGTTTAAAACCTCTCTAAATATACACTGAAATAAAGAAATTAACTTGAAATAAGATAAACAGTCGAATATAAATTTGGATGAAACCGTTTTACGTAATAGGAACACTCATGTCAATTTTATTCGGTTACACATTTATTGTGAAATATTACGCCTATGTGTTACTTAATACATTAATGAACTACGAACACGTTGGAATAGTTGTATAATTTGTTATTTTTGTTGCAGTCATAATCGAACTTCCGAATGAGATGGACGTGTCAAAGATATGTGTGAATGAACAACAGATGTAGATGGGTTTTTAACTAGTAAATCAATAGATATTGGTTGTTACTGCAAAAAATAAGCGTGATTAACTTCTTCAATTGAAAATTGTAAGTAAATATCAACCAGTTATCTTTAAAAAACTAACTACCACTTGATGATAAGCAGTCTCTTAATTTTGGTCACGCTCTTGGTGAGAATCACACTTTGCAATTCACAACACAACTGTTTCCTGTTATTTTTAAAAAACTTACTACCAAACCTGGTTCTTGCCCTAATTGAAGATAAACAGTCTCTTATTTTGGCCACTTTCACGGTGAGAATCACACTTTGCAATTCGCAACACACAACTGTTTCCTGTAATTATTAAAAATCTTACAACCACATCTGATTCTTACCCTAATTGATGATAAACAGTATCTTAATTTTGGCCACTTTCATGGTGAGAATAACACTTTGCAATTCACAACACAACTGTTTCCTGTAATTATTAAAAATCTTACAACCACATCTGATTCTTACCCTAATTGATGATAAACAGTCTCTTAATTTTGTTAACTTTCTTGGTGAATCACACATCCAATATAGAACATTAATCTACAACTATTTATTTTGGTTTCAGAATGATTTAACATGTTGGTTTATTTGGATAATGCAGCTGTGCTGCCTCTAAAAATCAATAATTCGCGAAGAATCGATTTCGGAAGCACCGCGCTATGCGCCAAACCAATGTAAGTTTGCGTAAATCACTTGTTTGAGACTTTTACAATGATATAGCAATGTAGAGTAATCGGGCACTAGAAATGTTGAAGTTAATGGGTTTTAAAACAATTCTATATGTAATTTAGCAACTTGAATATAATTGTAACTTGTTATTTTGTTTATTTTTAGATAAAAACGAAGCTGTTTGATGCAATCACTGTAAAACCAGAATGATCAATGACATCAATTGAAAATTGTAAGTATAAATCAAAGTTTGATGTAACTTGAAACGTTAAATAATTGAAATAAAATGAGCAAGCCAATGAATGGATTAATATCGAATGATTGTGAATGTTGTATGGGCCTCTCGGGAGGAAGTTAGAGTGAGGGATGCACCGTGCATCTAGTCTGTAACATGCGAATGAATTGTAGTTAAGGATTGTGTGGATATCAATCTATAAATTGGCATATATATGTAAAAACGATTTAATCTCAATGTTTTATTGAATTATAAGTAATTAAACAATACCATAAAACTGTAATGAATCATAATTTTGACCAGTGTCTAACCAACGAAGCAATCAACGAAGCTACCAATCAATCAACCAAACAACCAAACAACGAAGCAACCAATCAACTAACCATCCAAACATCCAACCAACCAACAGGAACCAGTCGTTTTGCATTGTGGTGTCGTCGGTTGCAAGTTTCCACTGATGCGGTCTCCGATGACGGCCCTTGGATGCAGCTCAAGCAGATATTTCTTTACAAAAGTCTTTCCGAAAGCTTATGTAACATTTATATTGATCATAATTGACGATATTTTGCAAAAACGAATAAATTTAGTAATGATTTCGAATGAATTAGAATATGAATCATAGTTGCAATAGTTTTGTTGATGTTGTTGTTGATGATGATGAGGTTTTTGCAAAATATCTCAATACAACAAATACATTCGATATCTAATATATGTAATACACTTATAAATATGCATTGTTGAATGGTGTGAACGAATGAGAAATCCTAGAATCAAATCAATTCAAGTAAAATCAAATTAAAAAATTGAGTTTTCAATGTATTTTGAAGTTTTTTCCGATTTGATACTAAAGGATTTTCTCCATTGTTGCAGAAAGCCACAGATGATCCGTAGCTTTCTGCTTCAGGGTGGCAGTCACCGATTCCTCTCCTCTTCCCTAATTCCCGGGAGGGTGGGCGGGGGTTCCCCGGGGGTTGGGGGAGAGGAGAGGAATCGGTGGCTGCCATGCGGGGGGTGTTCGACGTCGAGTGTCCGTGCGTCATGTCGCGCGAGGCGTTTGGGGGGTGCGGCGGAGGTATGGGCGCCAATTTCGAATGTGGGACCGTCGATCCAATCCGATCCAGGGTCGCAAGCCTTGGGGAGAAGATCCAGGTTCCATTGAAGGTGAATATCTCTGAAAACTTTGTTGTTTAAATCACAATTGTTTGTTTTAATTAGATTGAAAGTACGAATGAATGAATGAACGAACTGAAACCATTGCATATAATATAATTGTATTAGATATATATATTGAAATGATTGTATTTGTTTTGTAATGCATAAATTTATGGCTAAAAATAAATGTGTTTTAACACGTATAT
>CALYJB010000006.1:0-152500 GCA_944738965.1 Nebria brevicollis | reverse complement strand
AATAAATAAATAAATAAATAAATAAATAAATAAATAAATAAATAAATAAATAAATAAATAAATAAATAAATAAATAAATAAATAAATAAATAAATAAATAAATAAATAAATAAATAAATAAATAAATAAATAAATAAATAAATAAATAAATAAATAAATAAATAAATAAATAAATAAATAAATAAATAAATAAATAAATAAATAAATAAATAAATAAATAAATAAATAAATAAATAAATAAATAAATAAATAAATAAATAAATAAATAAATAAATAAATAAATAAATAAATAAATAAATAAATAAATAAATAAATAAATAAATAAATAAATAAATAAATAAATAAATAAATAAATAAATAAATAAATAAATAAATAAATAAATAAATAAATAAATAAATAAATAAATAAATAAATAAATAAATAAATAAATAAATAAATAAATAAATAAATAAATAAATAAATAAATAAATAAATAAATAAATAAATAAATAAATAAATAAATAAATAAATAAATAAATAAATAAATAAATAAATAAATAAATAAATAAATAAATAAATAAATAAATAAATAAATAAATAAATAAATAAATAAATAAATAAATAAATAAATAAATAAATAAATAAATAAATAAATAAATAAATAAATAAATAAATAAATAAATAAATAAATAAATAAATAAATAAATAAATAAATAAATAAATAAATAAATAAATAAATAAATAAATAAATAAATAAATAAATAAATAAATAAATAAATAAATAAATAAATAAATAAATAAATAAATAAATAAATAAATAAATAAATAAATAAATAAATAAATAAATAAATAAATAAATAAATAAATAAATAAATAAATAAATAAATAAATAAATAAATAAATAAATAAATAAATAAATAAATAAATAAATAAATAAATAAATAAATAAATAAATAAATAAATAAATAAATAAATAAATAAATAAATAAATAAATAAATAAATAAATAAATAAATAAATAAATAAATAAATAAATAAATAAATAAATAAATAAATAAATAAATAAATAAATAAATAAATAAATAAATAAATAAATAAATAAATAAATAAATAAATAAATAAATAAATAAATAAATAAATAAATAAATAAATAAATAAATAAATAAATAAATAAATAAATAAATAAATAAATAAATAAATAAATAAATAAATAAATAAATAAATAAATAAATAAATAAATAAATAAATAAATAAATAAATAAATAAATAAATAAATAAATAAATAAATAAATAAATAAATAAATAAATAAATAAATAAATAAATAAATAAATAAATAAATAAATAAATAAATAAATAAATAAATAAATAAATAAATAAATAAATAAATAAATAAATAAATAAATAAATAAATAAATAAATAAATAAATAAATAAATAAATAAATAAATAAATAAATAAATAAATAAATAAATAAATAAATAAATAAATAAATAAATAAATAAATAAATAAATAAATAAATAAATAAATAAATAAATAAATAAATAAATAAATAAATAAATAAATAAATAAATAAATAAATAAATAAATAAATAAATAAATAAATAAATAAATAAATAAATAAATAAATAAATAAATAAATAAATAAATAAATAAATAAATAAATAAATAAATAAATAAATAAATAAATAAATAAATAAATAAATAAATAAATAAATAAATAAATAAATAAATAAATAAATAAATAAATAAATAAATAAATAAATAAATAAATAAATAAATAAATAAATAAATAAATAAATAAATAAATAAATAAATAAATAAATAAATAAATAAATAAATAAATAAATAAATAAATAAATAAATAAATAAATAAATAAATAAATAAATAAATAAATAAATAAATAAATAAATAAATAAATAAATAAATAAATAAATAAATAAATAAATAAATAAATAAATAAATAAATAAATAAATAAATAAATAAATAAATAAATAAATAAATAAATAAATAAATAAATAAATAAATAAATAAATAAATAAATAAATAAATAAATAAATAAATAAATAAATAAATAAATAAATAAATAAATAAATAAATAAATAAATAAATAAATAAATAAATAAATAAATAAATAAATAAATAAATAAATAAATAAATAAATAAATAAATAAATAAATAAATAAATAAATAAATAAATAAATAAATAAATAAATAAATAAATAAATAAATAAATAAATAAATAAATAAATAAATAAATAAATAAATAAATAAATAAATAAATAAATAAATAAATAAATAAATAAATAAATAAATAAATAAATAAATAAATAAATAAATAAATAAATAAATAAATAAATAAATAAATAAATAAATAAATAAATAAATAAATAAATAAATAAATAAATAAATAAATAAATAAATAAATAAATAAATAAATAAATAAATAAATAAATAAATAAATAAATAAATAAATAAATAAATAAATAAATAAATAAATAAATAAATAAATAAATAAATAAATAAATAAATAAATAAATAAATAAATAAATAAATAAATAAATAAATAAATAAATAAATAAATAAATAAATAAATAAATAAATAAATAAATAAATAAATAAATAAATAAATAAATAAATAAATAAATAAATAAATAAATAAATAAATAAATAAATAAATAAATAAATAAATAAATAAATAAATAAATAAATAAATAAATAAATAAATAAATAAATAAATAAATAAATAAATAAATAAATAAATAAATAAATAAATAAATAAATAAATAAATAAATAAATAAATAAATAAATAAATAAATAAATAAATAAATAAATAAATAAATAAATAAATAAATAAATAAATAAATAAATAAATAAATAAATAAATAAATAAATAAATAAATAAATAAATAAATAAATAAATAAATAAATAAATAAATAAATAAATAAATAAATAAATAAATAAATAAATAAATAAATAAATAAATAAATAAATAAATAAATAAATAAATAAATAAATAAATAAATAAATAAATAAATAAATAAATAAATAAATAAATAAATAAATAAATAAATAAATAAATAAATAAATAAATAAATAAATAAATAAATAAATAAATAAATAAATAAATAAATAAATAAATAAATAAATAAATAAATAAATAAATAAATAAATAAATAAATAAATAAATAAATAAATAAATAAATAAATAAATAAATAAATAAATAAATAAATAAATAAATAAATAAATAAATAAATAAATAAATAAATAAATAAATAAATAAATAAATAAATAAATAAATAAATAAATAAATAAATAAATAAATAAATAAATAAATAAATAAATAAATAAATAAATAAATAAATAAATAAATAAATAAATAAATAAATAAATAAATAAATAAATAAATAAATAAATAAATAAATAAATAAATAAATAAATAAATAAATAAATAAATAAATAAATAAATAAATAAATAAATAAATAAATAAATAAATAAATAAATAAATAAATAAATAAATAAATAAATAAATAAATAAATAAATAAATAAATAAATAAATAAATAAATAAATAAATAAATAAATAAATAAATAAATAAATAAATAAATAAATAAATAAATAAATAAATAAATAAATAAATAAATAAATAAATAAATAAATAAATAAATAAATAAATAAATAAATAAATAAATAAATAAATAAATAAATAAATAAATAAATAAATAAATAAATAAATAAATAAATAAATAAATAAATAAATAAATAAATAAATAAATAAATAAATAAATAAATAAATAAATAAATAAATAAATAAATAAATAAATAAATAAATAAATAAATAAATAAATAAATAAATAAATAAATAAATAAATAAATAAATAAATAAATAAATAAATAAATAAATAAATAAATAAATAAATAAATAAATAAATAAATAAATAAATAAATAAATAAATAAATAAATAAATAAATAAATAAATAAATAAATAAATAAATAAATAAATAAATAAATAAATAAATAAATAAATAAATAAATAAATAAATAAATAAATAAATAAATAAATAAATAAATAAATAAATAAATAAATAAATAAATAAATAAATAAATAAATAAATAAATAAATAAATAAATAAATAAATAAATAAATAAATAAATAAATAAATAAATAAATAAATAAATAAATAAATAAATAAATAAATAAATAAATAAATAAATAAATAAATAAATAAATAAATAAATAAATAAATAAATAAATAAATAAATAAATAAATAAATAAATAAATAAATAAATAAATAAATAAATAAATAAATAAATAAATAAATAAATAAATAAATAAATAAATAAATAAATAAATAAATAAATAAATAAATAAATAAATAAATAAATAAATAAATAAATAAATAAATAAATAAATAAATAAATAAATAAATAAATAAATAAATAAATAAATAAATAAATAAATAAATAAATAAATAAATAAATAAATAAATAAATAAATAAATAAATAAATAAATAAATAAATAAATAAATAAATAAATAAATAAATAAATAAATAAATAAATAAATAAATAAATAAATAAATAAATAAATAAATAAATAAATAAATAAATAAATAAATAAATAAATAAATAAATAAATAAATAAATAAATAAATAAATAAATAAATAAATAAATAAATAAATAAATAAATAAATAAATAAATAAATAAATAAATAAATAAATAAATAAATAAATAAATAAATAAATAAATAAATAAATAAATAAATAAATAAATAAATAAATAAATAAATAAATAAATAAATAAATAAATAAATAAATAAATAAATAAATAAATAAATAAATAAATAAATAAATAAATAAATAAATAAATAAATAAATAAATAAATAAATAAATAAATAAATAAATAAATAAATAAATAAATAAATAAATAAATAAATAAATAAATAAATAAATAAATAAATAAATAAATAAATAAATAAATAAATAAATAAATAAATAAATAAATAAATAAATAAATAAATAAATAAATAAATAAATAAATAAATAAATAAATAAATAAATAAATAAATAAATAAATAAATAAATAAATAAATAAATAAATAAATAAATAAATAAATAAATAAATAAATAAATAAATAAATAAATAAATAAATAAATAAATAAATAAATAAATAAATAAATAAATAAATAAATAAATAAATAAATAAATAAATAAATAAATAAATAAATAAATAAATAAATAAATAAATAAATAAATAAATAAATAAATAAATAAATAAATAAATAAATAAATAAATAAATAAATAAATAAATAAATAAATAAATAAATAAATAAATAAATAAATAAATAAATAAATAAATAAATAAATAAATAAATAAATAAATAAATAAATAAATAAATAAATAAATAAATAAATAAATAAATAAATAAATAAATAAATAAATAAATAAATAAATAAATAAATAAATAAATAAATAAATAAATAAATAAATAAATAAATAAATAAATAAATAAATAAATAAATAAATAAATAAATAAATAAATAAATAAATAAATAAATAAATAAATAAATAAATAAATAAATAAATAAATAAATAAATAAATAAATAAATAAATAAATAAATAAATAAATAAATAAATAAATAAATAAATAAATAAATAAATAAATAAATAAATAAATAAATAAATAAATAAATAAATAAATAAATAAATAAATAAATAAATAAATAAATAAATAAATAAATAAATAAATAAATAAATAAATAAATAAATAAATAAATAAATAAATAAATAAATAAATAAATAAATAAATAAATAAATAAATAAATAAATAAATAAATAAATAAATAAATAAATAAATAAATAAATAAATAAATAAATAAATAAATAAATAAATAAATAAATAAATAAATAAGTAAGTAAATAAATAAATAAATAAATAAATAAATAAATAAATAAATAAATAAATAAATAAATAAATAAATAAATCTTCTGCTCATAAGTGTTGTTCATCCAGAAAGAGTTTGGACTTGTAACCATTTGTAACTTTTGTAGCGAGAACAGTCCCGATTCCTTACTGTTCGCGCGATTTGTTTTCCGAAAAGGTGGAACATTTAGGGTAAGTGCGGACGATATGACTAGGTTAGCAGCAACAGAAACAAAAGTGTGATTTTGGAGCTTGGCAGTTGGAAGCCAAATGTCCAGTTTAGCGGCAGTTCCAGTATTCCGTACTGACCGCGAATGAAGCGTTACGTCGCAAAGGCGAGCGTTTCGAAAGCTTGGATGTGGAGTTCCCTATGCTAGCTCTACACGCTGGTTAGTCGGTTAAGCTCGGCAATGGAGGTTACGTCAGGTGCAGCCACATGTAGCGCATAATACGCAGATAGATTATAACGAATCGTGAAAATTTTTTTGTCCTCCGGAATTTTAGTCGATAAGCGAGAGAACTTGAGTTACATGTCAGCGATGTTCGGAAAATTTTAGTTTGCGGTGCAATTGGGTAATACTGTTGTTTGAGATGATCAACTAGCTAATCCTGGTTATTATTATTGGCGTTATTGGCCTGGTATCACAATAGGGCTAAGTCACTGCAAAGATCAATAACGGAATTGAAAAGATCTGATTTAGTGGCGTTACGAGACTCGCAGAGTTCAATTAGGCGTTCAAGAAATTCAACTACCGAAGAATGGGCGTTGAAAGTGAAATTCCATTGATGAATCGGTATTAATTTAGGGGTGTAGAGGTTGCAGGGTGGGACTTGAAGGAACTGCCGACGCGAAAGCCAACCTGTTCATGCGACATTTATTTTCCAACGCGTCATCTAATGTTTCGATCGCAGTTTTCAGACAGTCTACGCGATTTTGAATAGTAGCTTCCGTAAAGCGAAAACTGCGTCGCTGAAGGTGCGCGATACGGATCGTGAGTTCCGTGTATTCAGCGTTAGCGTCGGTTCCATTAAAGTCGGAAACTAATGAAGTTAGTTGCGCAAGCCTTACTTTATAAAGGGCGAGTTCACCGGGCTGATTGAGTTTAGGATGAATTGCGTGCCTGTCGATGAAGGAGGCGTCAGGAGGTTGAATAGCTTATCTATTAGTGAAGCTCGCTCGGTTTTCTCAGCGAAACTTTAATTCATACGCCCATTCATCACGTTTCAGACCATAAAATGATCGGTATCTAATGCACGGCGCCTCAAAATCTCAACGATAAAATAGCTCAGCGGTACGGTAACGGGATGAAACGAGTTAAAAGCGGGATTAACTAAATAGGGCCCCACGTTGGGTGCCAAAAATCTGTAACGACCTTCGCGAGCGAGAAGCTGACAGAACGAAATGCTAGACAAGCTCTCAGAGCGCAGTCGGGAGTGGGATCAGAGCTGCAGCAGCTGGGTGAATTACACTCAAATTTCGTGACACTAACAATTTATTATATCAAAAAAGGTTTGCACTTAACTGGGCGTTTGACTCCAATACACGTTAATTACTAATTATTAATGTTATAATGAAAATAAGCTAAATAAAACATAAATGGAGTAATGGCATAATTAGACGATCGTGGCTATACTCCCAAACGTCCAGACGTGAGTCGTGAGGCAGCGCCGGCTAGTAGCCCCAGGGTATTTATATTAGGGAACCAGCCCGGTATTCCAAGACGTCCTGGAGGCGGCAAGGAGATATTGGTGGCTGCGCTTAACTCTAATGCTATGGGTTCCACGGTCACCAATTGGTGGTTTTGGTAACAATATCCTACCATTCGGTCCCCGTTCCGAGGTTATTACCTAACGTACGTTGAGTCGTAACATCGGAACCTATTGCCTCAAATACAGGTGGAGAGTGTTTTGTGCCATATATGGATGAACGGGAATTTATAGCCATGGTATTAACGGAATTTAAACATAAAATAAGCTAAACGATAGATAGCAAATGAGAATGCTTGAATACTGAAATGTTACGCTACAAAAAATGGGAAAAATCGAATCTACAATTAGATTAATTACAAATACAAAGTGCGAAGTGATAAGCAGAGTTACGTTACATGGTATATTGCAAAATTGAAGAACCAGCGAATAAACACTAATAAGGTTCTGAATAGGCCAGGCAAATAGACAGTTGAATATTTAACGCAGAATTACTGTTGATAAACTAACAAGAATGATGGGCACGTGTACCTTAAGAAATAACCTCGTATCCACGTGGTAGGTTGTTGACTTGTTTTTAAAAAAGATTTATTTTATTTTCAATACAAAGTTATACAGATAAGGTTATGAAAAAAAAAAACAGGTTGATTCAATTTATTATTGTGCAATAGAGGCGAGTCTGTTATATAATTCCTCCCTCATAAGAAATAAAATTAACCTCATTGGTATTTTTATTAGATTTTTCAAATTTTGCTCTTAATACTTTTGATTTTGGTGTTTTGTTTTTCTTTTAAGACACTCTTTGTATTTACATGTTATTAAAATCATAATTATTATAAATATTATTACATAATTTATTACATAATGGAAATTATAAGTACTAACATTATTATAAGGAGAATCTAAGCGAATACTATTTTCTGATTTATAGTTAAATTGTGGGATATTTTTTAATTTAATTTTTATATGTTTGATATGATCTTTTGTTAAGTTCATATGGATATCTAGTAGATCTCCGATATTATTTTTCGTTCCGATTTGGTTATTAATTTGCCACTTATTAGTGTGATATATTCCGGTAAAATTTTTAATGTTCAATTCGTTATATCTGTAATATTTTATTTGTTTTCATTCGGGAAGTATAGATAAAATACATTATGTTTGAATTTTGTATTTCAATAATTGTATTTATTGATGCTAATTTATTATACACACAGAACTGAAAGTCTTTATAAGAGATTACGTTTTCTTAACTTTTTTCGTATTCGTTGTTTTGAGATAAACAATTGTATTCTTTATGGATCATCTTAGTTCATTTATTTACAGATCTAATTCTGCAGTTATTTTTCGTATCTATATATATTGTTTCATATGTATTGTGCAAGTAGGTAGGTATTGGGGTGGCTTGTGAGAGTTCCCCTTTAATGACGTTAGATGGGATTTCAATAAGGATAACTAGTTCGTTGTTGTTAATTAAACTATAAGTTTTTAGGATATTGTTATCTTGAATATAATGTAATAGGATGGTTTATATGAAGGTATTTGGATTTTATTAATATCTATTAGTTATTCGTTGTAATTAATTATTCCCAAGTATAGAGTTTTTATTTGACAGAAGGTTATAGTTTCTTCTAATTATACTAAAGAGAAGTAAAGTTCTTGTACTACTTGAATTAGTTCAATTATAATGTTATGTGTATTTACAATATCTATTTCATCTAAAACTTTTTTTATTATTTTTTCCAAATTATATTTAGGATATGATTATTTTCATTAATAGTTTTTATTTTATTGTCAAATTGTGTGGTGATATTATTATTGATAGTTACCATGGTGTTTATTTTATTGTTTAATTTATTTTCGTTATTAACTATATTATCTATTATTGTGTCATATCTTTCTTTATTTGTTGAATCTAGGTGTCTTGATATGCTTTTGATAATTGATCCGAGTCCGTTAATTAATCCACGTTTTGTTCATTTTGGTTCAAGAAGTTGTATTTTATCTTTTATGTGTAGCATTATGCTATTTAACGTATTTTTATAGGTTTCAGTATTTTCTTTGAATTTATCGTTTTCCATCTTTTGATATAAAGTGTTTCCATTTACGTCTAGCATATGGTATTGTTTTAGAATGTTGGTAAGAAAATTTTGGAGTGATATTATTTGGGTGTTTACCTGCATGTAGGCAGTTCCTAGTCCGGTATTAGTGTCATCTTTGATGATTTGTGATATGCTGAAGGGTATTAGTCTGTAACAAGTTGGGGTGCTTTGAGATTAGAAATTTTGTGTTTCTTGTCTTTTTCGTCGATGATTTGTCCTCTTTCGTCACGTCAGGTTTTACATTTAGTATTTTAAATTTGGGTTTATCTATTTTTCCACAATTCCTTTTATTTATTTTTACATAGGCTTGCTCGGGAATTTCGTATTGTTTTCCAATTGGTTTTGAATATTTTAATGTCTTTTGTTTTATGTTGGTTTTTACTTGTTCATTTTAATGTTTCGGCGTGCTTTTGTAAATTTTCGTCGATTTGTATTTCTTCTGGTTTTAAGATTGGTTAGGTTAATTGTCCGATAATAATTTCTGGCGGAGTTCTTTTAGAAGTGGAGTGGATGCTGTTGTTATAACCTATTAAGGCGTAGTTTAATCATTCTTGTAGTTGGAGGATTTTGATTATTGGATTTTGATTAATAATTCTCATTTCTTATATCAGGGATGAATTTAATCCTTAAACTATTCCATTACTTTTTGGATTATCAACAGAGTTGCAATGAATATTAATTTGTCTAAGTGCTAAATAATTTTGAATTGTTTTATTATTAAACTCTAACCCGTTATCAGATATAATTTCTGTAGGTGTTATAAAGTGCATTAAATATTTAATTCATTAATTTAAAATTGTAATTGCATTTTTATCTTTTATTACGTATGCTTATGCAAATATTGAGAAGGAGTCTATGATGGTTAATATTTTGGTTTGCTCTAACGACAATAGATCTATATGTAATTTTTCAAAAGGTTTATCTACTGTTGGAGTTTGGATATTTGGGATTTGAATCGGATTTCTTTCGCATTACGTTCTTAAACAAGTATTACATTTATTTATAAAATTTTGAATATCTTTTTGCATGTTGGGCCAGTAATGTATCTGTTTTAGTTTATGATATGCTTCCATTGTGTGATTTGTTTTTCCTTCAGCATAATTTTTTATTACAATTTGTTGTTCTTCTTTATTTTCTAAATCGGTATTCATGGTTTTGCATGATATTATTTTGTAGCTATTTGCGTCGAAGTATGTTTGCAAAACAACATTGAAGTTAAATTTAAATTTTTCTGGTATAAGACAGTAGTAGGTTATGTTGGGTTGCAATTATTCTTTAATAAATTGCATAATTGTTTTATTACTACCAATTATATTCAAATAGAGAAATATTCGTTGTATTTTATTACTTAATAGTTTATTTGTTTTGACTTTGGTGTTGTTATTTGTTTCTTTAACTACTATTTGATTTTTACAAGTATTAATTGGGGTTTCTAGATATTTTAGGTTCTTTATGGGGTCTTCGTTGTCGGAGTGTACGGTGTCAATTGCACTACCTGTTTGTACTATTACTGAATCTGTGTCTGAGTTTGGATTTAAGTCTTCATAGTTAAGATTTTCGTAAATATTGGTTTTGATGTTAGAATTTTGAAAAACCTCTCTGATTAAATTTTATTCCAATTTTTCTTATCTAGGCCGGAACAGATTTTTGGCATATCTAATTCGTTTATTTAATTTTGTATGCAATAGTGTAGTAGGTTTTCAAGACATACTTTGAAATTTATAATTGATGGTTTATTATTATAATTTTCTTTTGTGATTAAATGACAAGTTAATCTTGAATTATTTTGAATGAGAATTTTGTTGTCTAAGTTTTGGTAATTTTTGCAAGGGTAATGTTGTTTAACTTGTAATGCGAAACCTTTGTGCATTGTGGTGTATTTAGAAATACAATCTACTAATGTTTTGTTTGATTAAAATATATTTGAATTTATATGTTCAATTTTGAACTCTCGTTTCATTCGGGACAGTGCGTCAGCTACAACGTTTTCGCATCCTTTTTTATATTCTATTGTGTAATTAAATTCCTCCAATTTTAAGCGCAATCGTATCAGTTTAGAAATTGGTTCTTTTAGTGAGTTCAACCAAACTAGTGGTCTATGCTCCGTGATAATTCTGAATTTGTATGCTAACAGGTATGGTCGGAATTGTTTTGTTGCCCAAATTATTGCTAAAAGTTCTTTTACGATGGTCTAATACTTTATTTATTATTTATTTTTAAGTGTTCGCGATATATAGGCTATTTGTAAATCTTTGTTGTCGTGATTTTGTGAAAATACAGCTCCGATTGCGTAATTGCTTGCGTCAGTTGTTAAAGATAATGTTTTTGAATAGTCTGGGTATTGTAAGGTGGGGTTCTTAGAAAGAAGTGTTTTGCATCTTTCAAAGCATCATGTATTCAGTGTTTTCTAGGTCAATTTTTTGATTTTTCTTTAGGCATTGTGCTAGTGGTTTTGTTATTTTTGAGAAACTGTCAATAAATTGTCTATAATATCCGATTTATCCAAGGAAGGATTTGATTTCTTTAGTTGTTTTAGGAATTGGAAATTTTTTATAGCATGAATTTTGTCTGGGTTTGATTTTATTCCTTCTGTAGCATAGGTGGGCGAATTCTTTGCGAAAAAATTCGCATTTATCCAATTGAAATTTTAGATTGGCTTCACGTAATATTTTAAAAACTTTATTTATATTTTCTAGGTGTTCCTGAAGGGTTGTGCATAGTATTATTATGTCGTCGCGATATTCGAAACAGATTTTGTTGATTAAATCCTTTAAGATGAAATGCATAAGTCTTTAAAAGGTTCAGGGGGCGTTTTTGAGGCCGAAATACATACCTTTGAATTCATAAAGTCCGAAATTTGTAGAGAATGCTGTTTCAGGGATATCGTCTGTGTGAACGTCTATTTGGTGGAGTCCGGAGGTTAAGTCTATGGTAATGAAATAGTTGAATTTGCCTCATTTATCAAGAATGTCTGTGTTGTCGGGTATTGGGCATTTATCGTCTACAGTTTTGTCATTTAATTTGCGATAATCTATTACAACTCTAAATTTTTTTTCCTGATGCATCAGCTTTCTTTGGGACTACCCATATTTGTGATGACCAAGGTGAATATTGATGCTGAATGATGTCATCTTGTAATATTTTATCTATTTGGCATTGAACTTTTTGTTTGTAAATGTCGGGGTATTTGTATTGTATCGCGTGAATTGATATATTGTCTGTAGTATGAATAGGATGTTTTATTTTGCTAGTGAATGTTAATATCTCGTTATCGTTTAAAATAAGATCTTTATATTTATTTAATGTGCTAAATAATAAGTGTTTTTCGTTATTGGTTAGGCGTTCGTCGCGCATTTCCTAGTGTTTTATTTCCATATTAGGGTTTACATTGTTTTGATGATTTAGATTTTGAAATTTATATTTGAATTTATCTAAGAATGTTGCCTCTCTTTTTTCGAAGTTAAATTTTGTTTTTAGTAATTCTACACATGGCATTCCTAGTATTATGTCGAAATATGTATGAAAGTGAAATATGTCACTTCTTATTTTATTATCTTTATATTTAAAAAAGGTTAATTCTTTTCCTGATGCTTTACCATTGCAGGTGTGTACTGTGAATGATTCGGGAATTAAGTATAATCAAGTCTCATTACTTTTGGAATAATATAATTTTGGGTTGACTCGGTGTCTAATAAAATTTTGTAATTTCGGAATTTATTAAATGGTAATTTGCTGAGGTTATTAGTTAAGGATTCGATGCTGGTTGGTTGTTTCCTAAGTCTAAACATTTTTTTTCTGAAATATCTGGGTTTACAATTTCGTTATAAAATTCTTTCTCAGTATCTAAGATAATATCTTCTTCAGAATTTTGATTGAGCAAATGCGCTGTTCTCTGTTGGATGTTTCTGGTTTGGGAACTCATGGGTGAAATTCTTAGTTGTGCGTTGCAAATATTAGCACTTGGGGTTTTGATTATTGTTGTCGTTAGTATTTTGGCGGTTTGTAATGAGGTTGTTGGTATTTATGGAGAGTATATTGGTGTCTGTTAAATTGTATTTTGTGTTTGGTTGGAACGGGTTTTTGTATTTGTGTGTTTTGTTGTTGATTGTGCATATATTGTAAATCGTTCGAGATAAGGTCTAAAATTTCAGATCATATCTGTGGATTTCTGGCAGATAATTGTGATCTAAACGAGTCTTTACAATTATTTATAAAGCATTGAGTAAAATATTTTAATGCGTTTTATATTGTTGCCGGCTGCTGCTAGCCGCCTACATATACATATACCTTTGGTCACCATTGTTGCAATGTTTACTTGGTGACCATAGAAAAATAAAAACAACGAGTCAACATCAATACACTGACCAGACCACAGGTCAAATAAAAAGCAAAATAAATGTAAATGGCTTTCTAATTTTTTGGTCTTCAAAATTTAAAGTGAGATTTGAATTTAGCTAAACCTTATAGCTAAAATTGGTGACCCCGGCGCAAGTTTACACGTTATAATTTTATTTTTCCTGTGTTTGTTACATTTTACTACTCCAGTGCTTTCACTTTTCACACATTTTTACATGATTTTTTGGGCGTGAAAATTTTTTTTATTCATTGGGTTACAATGGATGACCAGGGTGACATTCCTTCCGCAATCATCGCTACGACGACGTTCAAGCTACCGAATTTTTGGGCGTCAGATTCAAAATTATGGTTTGCACAAATAGAAGCTCTTTTTACAAACCATCATGTCATTTCGCAGAAGAACAAAATCAATCGCGTAATTGCATCTCTCGCTCCCCAATACGCAAGTAAAATACGTGACCTTATAATTCATCCTCCTATCGACAATTGTTATGACAAGTTGATGTCTGAATCATCAAACGCACCACCGCTTCGGAGAAGAGACGACTACAAGCGCTCCTTTCTTTGGAAGACATCGGCGAGCAAAAACCTTCACATCTCTTACGTTCCATGAAGCAGTTATTGGGTGACAAGTCCATTGACAAGTCCATCCTTCAAGAACTTTTTCTACAGAAACTTCCATACAATTCACAGATGATCCTGGCAGCTTCCGGAGACGTTACGCTGGAAGAAAAGGCGACTCTTGCAGACAAGATCGCAGAAGTAGCCCAGACGTCAGTTTCAACAGTTACCCCTTTGGAAACAGAAATATCAATTTTGAGGAAAGAAGTATTAACCATTAAGAAGATGTTGGAAGAAGGCAAGCATAACAAGTCCAATTTACAAATTTCGACGAAGAAACATCAAGATTCTGGGTACTGCTGGTACCATTTCAACTTCAAGGACAGAGCCAAGAAATGCATTTCCCCCTGCAAGTTTATTGGAAATTCGGGAAACGCTTTCCCCATCAATCGTTGACTAGATTTTCCGGAATTTCCTACTCAAGTAGTTACTGCCAGCAAATTCCACAACTTTTTTTTATTAATGATAAAATTTCAAAAATGTCATTCCTTGTCGATACTGGTGCAGAGGTGAGCATTATTAAACCTACATACCCATTACAAAAAAATCAAAAACGATTAACATTTCAGGCAGCAAATAACACTAATATACATACTTATTGCGAGAAATTACTTTTACAAGTTTAGATGGCTTTTTATTATTGCAGATGTCAAACATTCAATTATAGGTATTGATTTTCTTAAACATTACAACCTTTTAGTTGACGTTTCGCGAAAACGATTAGTCGACTCATCAACGAATTTCAATATAAAAATGTGCCCAACAAATGTGAGTTCAATTACTCCCATTTTTTTAAATAATATAGAAAATTTCCCATTCAAGGGATTATTAGCAGAGTTTCCATGCATTACTCATCCACCTTACGCCGAAAGCGATATTAAACATAACATCACTCATGTCATTTTGACAAAAGGTTCACCTGTTATTGCAAGGCCTCGTAGATTAGCTGTAGATCGTTTAAAAATTGCCAAACAAGAATTTGAACAAATGCTAGAATTAGGAATTATCAGACCTTCTTCTACTAATTGGTCTTCCCCTTTGCATATGGTACCTAAAAAGACACCTGGCGATTGGCGTCCTTGTGGGTATTATCGCGCATTAAACAATATTACCATCGCAGATCGATATCCAATTCCACATATACAAGATTTTACAGCGAATTTAGAAAGCAAAACCATATTTTCAAAAATAGATCTAGTTCGTGCTTATCACCAAATACCCATGGATGAGGATTCGATAAAGAAAACAGCTATAACTACCCCTTTTGGTCTTTTTGAATATAAAAGAATGCCTTTTGGCTTAAGAAATGCAGCTCAAATATTTCAAAGATTTATTGACGCAGTTACTAGGAATTTAAACTTTTGTTTTCCTACATCGATGATATTCTTATTGCTAGTCGATTTCATCAAGAACATTGGACTCATTTTAAAATCCTTTTCGATAGACTTAAATTACACGGAATTATAATTAATCCGAACAATTGTGAAATCGGTAAATCAGAATTGAACTTTTTAGGACATCACATTTCCGCAAATGGCGTTAAACCACTTGCTGAAAAAGTTATTCTTAAACAAAATTTTCCACTTCCAACAACCCAAAGAATGTTAAGAGAATTTCTTGGTTTAATAAATTTTTATAACAGATTTATACCTTAATGTGCAGAAATTTTAATTCCGTTAAACAATCTCATAACTCATAATTAATCTAGCAATAAGGAAATTCATTGGAGTGAATCAAACATTAAGGCATTTTCTTTTATTAAAGCAACTTTAGCAAAAGCAACACTTCTAGTTTTTCCAAACAACGAAGCTGAAACTAATATAATCGTTGATGCATCAGATTTTGCAATCGTTGCAGTTTTACAACAATTCATAAATAACTCTAGGCAACCCATAGCTTTTTATTCACATAAACTTAAACCACCAGCAACCAAATATGATACATTTAGTAGAGAACTTCTTGCAATTTTTCTAAGTGTTAAAAAATTTCGTTATTTTCTAGAAGGTCGCACATTTCACATTCTGACAGATCATAAACCACTCATTTTCTCTTTGGCAAATAAAAGAGATAATTATTCGCCAAGACAAATTAGACATCTATATTTCATTTCACAGTTTACTTCGGATATCAGACATATCCCCGGTAAATACAATGTTGTTGCTGATACCCTTTCACGTATTGAAGTAAATACATTTAATTTCGATAATGCTATTGATTACAAGAAACTATGTTCAGCACAACAACTTGATAAAGAACTCAATCACTTTCAACACTCTTTATCAACATCACTCATTTTAAAAGAAATCTATGTGTCTACCCAAAACATATCTATCGTTTGTGATATTTCTACTGGTAAACCTAGACCTTCCATTCCTCAACAACATCGTAAAGAAAGTTTTAACATTTTACACACCCTATCACATCCTGGAGTTAAAGTAACTGCACAATTAATAAGTTCTCGTTTTGTCTGGCCAAATATGAAGAAAGATATAAAAATATGGACAACTTCATGTTTGGCTTGTCAAAAATCAAAAATTCAAAGACATACCTTTTCTCCTTTATCAACATTCGCCATAACCGGTAAACGTTTTGATATGATACACATTGATATCGTTGGTCCATTACCAATTTCACAAAGTAACTCTTACATTTTAACATGTATTGATCTTTTCACACGATGGCCTGAAGCTTGTCCATTGGTAAATATTACAGCGGAAACTTTAGCTAATAGTTTTTTTAATTATAAGATTTCTCGTTTTGGTGTTCCATCATCTGTTACAACAGATCGCGGAACCACATTTGAATCTAAATTATTTAATCAGCTACTTAATTTTCTGGGAACTAAGAGAATTAGAACCATAGCCTATCATCCAATTGCAAACGGTATAGTAGAACGTTTTCACAGACAGCTTAGAACTTCTATTAAAGCTCACAACTCCAAAAACTGGGTAAATATTTTACCAGTTGTTCTATTAGGCATTCGATCAGCCCTTAAGGAAACCATGATTTGTAGTGCAGTGGATTTAGTTTACGGTACAAGTTTGCGCCTCCTAGGTGAATTTTTTAATAACAACGAGCCACCGTTACCAGATATTGAAATACCAATATTTTTATCAAATTTAATAACCTCGATGCAAAAATTAAAAGCTATTGTTCCGAAAGCACATTCGAGAAAAGTTTTTATGCATACAGACTTATTTAAATCCTCGCATGTTTTTATTAGAAACGATACGGTTAAAAACCTTTGACTAACTCTTACGACGGCCCGTTTAAAGTAATTTCTCGTTCACCAAAGTATTTTTCCATTGAAAGAAATGGAAAAACAGACAACATTTCTATTGATAGACTCAAACCAGCATTTATTTTATAACACTTTCTCTACACCATTGTCGACACGTCTTTGATTTTCAAATAAAAAGCAAAATATATATAAATGTCTTCCTTATTTTTTGGTCCTCAAAATTTAACCTGAGATTTGAATATAGCTAAACCTTATAGCTAAAAAATTATTACTTTACTCGCATTACTATCATATTTACATTCTAATTTACTGTTGTATATTAAGTATACATTATATATATATATATATATATATATATATATATATATATATATATATATATATATATATATATATGTATATATATATATACATATATATAAATATATATATATAAATATATATTTTTATATATATATATATATATATATATATATATATATATATATATATATATATATATATATATATGTATATATATATATATAAATATATATATATATATATATATATATATATATATATATATATATATATATATATATATATATATATATATATATATATATATATATATATATATATATTTATTTATATATATTTTTTTTTATTTAAATTGCGGATCGACTACTATGGTCATTACCGCTTGTACAAGTAAATTTGAAAAATAGTATATACAAAGGAAAACCGGATTCTGTATAACGAGAGAAAATAAAAGGGTAAATAAACACATGATTAATAATTAACGTAACTTAAAAGAATATATATATGTATATATATATTTATATATATATATATTTTTTTTATTTAAATTGCGGATCGACTATTATGGTCTCTACCACTTGTACAAGTGAGTTTGAAAAATAGTATATACAAGGGAAAACCGGATTCTGTATAACAAGAGAAAATAAAAGGGTAATTAAATACATGATTAATAATTAACGAAACTTAAAAAATGTATCAATTGAGGAAACAAACATCAACTTTAGCTTAAATTAAGCCTAAAGAAAAGCGTAAGACTTTCACATGTGCGAAAGAGCATTGCACGGTTGGATTGTGCAGACACCAGTCAAGAACTGAGGTCTTTTATAGAAACCACAAAAACCACAGCCCCAGCTGATATATAAGGTGGAGAAAAACGGAAAGAAATAATAATTGGAGTATTATTATTAATGAAGCGAAAAGAAGAGAACCCTTTCAGATTTGCGTAAACAAATCAGCTACCCGGAGAAATGAAAGCACTTAACAATGCTTGCTGCATTATTGGTTAATGAAATACGCATTGGACCCTCAAGACCAGCATTGCGACGATGCTAACGGTAACTAGGACACTGCTCAAAAATATATTCGAGAGTGAGCCTAGTGTTACAAGAGGGGAGGCGGGTGGTTGTTCTCCTAGTAACAGATGCAAATGTGTGAGACAAGTATGGTCTATTCTCAGACGAGCGATGACCACGTGCTCATATCTTGTTAGCCAGAGTGGTGCTATCCACTGCTCCACTGACTCCTTAACACGTCGAAATTTACTCGTAGAAGAGTTCCACTCCTGCTTCCATAGCTTAAGACAATGCACAGCCACAGATCTCAACATATCATCGGCGCGCAAAGGATGACGGACAACGTAATTGTCGTTGGCTGCTCCAAGAGCAGCTCGGTCGACACAGTGATTACCGAGTATCCCAAAATGTCCGGGTACACATGAGTACGGCATCTCTCTCTAGCTCCTGTAATCTATCGATTTCTCCGCGGATATTCAAAACGGTTGGATCTGTGGAGAACCTGCTACCGATGCCGAAGATAGAAATCAAGGAAACAGTGCAGATGAGTAGGTGACGACGCTCATCGATAGCTTGACGGGAGTGTCGAAGACTCTAGAGAATACCATATAGCTCAGCAGTGTAAACTGAGCATATGTGTGACAGTGTGAACGGCTGGGATACGCCATCATTCACAAAAGCGCAGCCTGTACCGGAGTCTGTCTTGGAGCCATCAGTATATGTGTGTTAAAAGTCTGTGTACTGTTGCAATTGAATGAAGAATTCAATCAAGTATATGGCGTTAGGAGTAGAATCTTTTGGCAAGTTGGTCAGTTCTAGAATTGTCGTTAAAGAAAGAGATGCCCATGAAGGGTTGTTGGAAAAAACTCTCGATATAACAATCCTGTGGTTGTCAATTATGGTATTTAACAACTTTGGAAGTTTCAATGCAAGAAGATAAAGGGAAGTTGCACTATTGGTATACAGACGATTCAATATCGGATTATTGAAAACTATGGAATGGTTCATAAGCTGCGAGAGCGAAAGACCTTTGCAAACATACATCAAACCAAGTTTGATGCACCTTATGAGACGTTGTGGTACACCAGCTTCACATTAGAGGCTTGGAATTGGTGTTGTCCTGAACGCACCGGTGACTGCTCGAATTCCTGCATTGTGCACCTTTTTTAGCTTCTTCCAGTGAGAAGCTCTAGCAGTGTACACAATGATAGCACAGAAGTCTACCTTGGATAGAACCAGACTGACGTAAAGTCGTAGTAGAGAGTCCCTATCGGCTCCCCATTTTGTGCAGGCAATACACTTGATAGCTTTCATTGACATTCGATACTGCGCAGAAACATTGTTGATTTGTCTCAGCCATAAAAGACGACGGTCGAAAATTATGCGATAAAACTTCACCTCAGTCACTATCCGCACTGGTCTAGCGTAAAGCGATACAACACGCCAGCTGTGTGCTTAACGTAGTCGACCGAAGTCGATAGCACAGGTTTTCTCCACAAAGAAACGAAAACCACAGTCGGATTCAGCCAAAGAAACTAAGACAACAGCCTGCTGTAATCTCTCCAGACAGAGAACAAGAGATTTAGATGAGGTGAAGATCGTGAGGTCGTCTACATACAGATAATAATCAACAGCAATTGGCATGCTGGTCACAATGTCATTGATTGCAATCAAGAAAAGTTTTACACAAATGTCAGAGCCTTGGGGAATTTCGTTTGGCAACGGTCGCAAAAAAGAGAATGCTTGTCCAACTCAAACTCTAAAGGAACGGTTCGAAAGACAGTTTTCTGTGAATTGACGCAGATAGCCTCGTAGACCCCAGTTGTGCAGTTTTCGTAGAATTCCATATCTCCAGGTCATGTCAAAAGCTTTTTCTAGATAAAAAAACATTGCAACCAGATGGTTGCATTTTAAGATGCTAGATTAAATAGCGTTCGTCAGATATTACTTTGGCAGGTGACATGTCAAAGATATTGGACGGTAGCTTGATGCATAAGACACGTCTTTGCCCTTCTTGTGTATCGGCACAATTATCGCTTCGCGCCAGATGTCAGGATAGACATTTTCAACCCAAAGCCAGTTGAGACATTCTTCTATTCTGAGTTTAAATAGGGTGTGTAAATGACGATACATTGCGTTAGCAATATCATTGTACCCAACAGAAGTATTGACTTATGTTAGTGCAAATTCAAATTCTGCAAGAGTGAATATTTAATTGTGATTCTCAGAATTATCACACTCGAAGTTTAGGGGAACCTCTCCGGCCGCTTTTGAGGGAAAAAAATGGAGCGAGTAATTATCCGAGTGACTAACGGACTCAAACTTGTTTGAAAGAACATCAAAAATATCAACTCTGACAGTGTGCACCTGACCATTGACCTGGAGCTTTGGAATATGGAAACTTATCTTGTAACCATTCATATACCTGATTTGCTTCCAAAGCAGAGTTAGGTCGAAATCAGTATCAATAAAAGAAGCAAATCCGCGCCAAGACTCAGTTTTAGACTGAAGAATTGAACGCCTGAATTGCGCACGGGCTTTTTCGAAAGCAATTTGGTTTAAAAGTGTCGAATTTCTCCGGTACACTTTTAGTGCACGCTTTTTAGAACGTATAGCAGAAGCTACTTGTTCATTCCACCAAGGAAAAGACTTCTTTCTGAGACAACCAGATGATTTCGGAATTGATAACGAAGCGGAATGCACAATAGAATCGTTTAGATGTTGTAGCTCGATATTTAAATCTGGTAACGGCATTAGGTTGCTGGTGAATTGGCCAATCGGCCAGACCTAATAACCATCTTCGTGCTGTTGTTTGTGCAACATAATCAGTATTTGAAAGAAACGACACAAAAATGGGAGAATCTTCACTGTAATGGGCATCGTCAACTACCTGCCACTGAAAAAGGGCAGTTAGAGTAGGGCTAGATCAAGACAAGTCGATTGTCGAAATAATTCTTGATCTCATGTTCATGAACGTGGTTGTACCAGTGTTGATAAGCGTGACATCATTATTGTCCAAGAAGCTTTCGACTATTCGACCGCGGGCAACTGTGCTTACAGAACCCCAGAGTATGTTATGCGAATTGAAGTCGCCAACAAGAATAAAAAAGGTCGGAAGTTGTCGTACCAAATCCCCAAGGTCATTTAAGTTACAGTTGCCGTTAGGAAGGTAGACGTTGCAAAATGTGATCTTACGAGGAGAGAATACTTGGCATGCTACTGCCTGTAGCCTAGTCCTAATGTTGTAGTCTTTTAAAGGGACAGAGACCCTAGAAAATTTGCAACGTCACCATGGGTACGACCAATAGGTTCAACGTCTTTGCGGCAGATGTTATATCCCCACAAGTTAAATGAATCAAGAGGTTTTAAGTGACTCTCTTGGATGCAAATGACACTGGAGCTATGTTCAGCCATTAGCAGTTTAATCTCAGCTAAGTGGTTGACGATTCCATTACAGTTCCATTGAATGATGAACGAATTAGACATAACAAATGAAGAGAAAAAAGAAAAGTTAAAAGTCAGACAGTGAAGGCTGACTTTAGAGATAACCCCAAAGCGTGTTACGGTGATGGGTTCCTCAGTCTGCCCTTAGGCCACTCTCACCAATCTTTGTCTTAACGGACATTTTTTAACGTCTCATTATCAATCGACAAGGCGCATGACTCTGATTCGTAGAAAGAAAAGTTTTTATCCTGTCCTGACAGAACAGGTGCAGGAGATGGCATAATATTTGAAGAAAGCACTTTATTCAGAGTTTGAGAAGTACCTGGCAAAACAGGTCCTGGAACAATAGAGGGTGGCGGCATAGTTATGTTACTGGTTGTTGTACAGGTATTAGAAAGAACAGTGTTAATGATGGCGCCCATATTAGTGGAGATCGCATCTATAATCATTTTTTTAATTTCAGGTAAAAGAAGAGCAGCAATGTCGCTAACATAGGTAGCAGAAGTAGCAAGTTTTAGCTGCAGCAACCTTGGCAAAGTTCAGTGTCGGAACAGTAGGTTTCTGACGCACAAAAGCTCTAGCTTCAGGAAAACTACAATTGTTTAGAGATTTGTGTTTCATTATAGCATACTCTTCTTTAATTTAGGGCAATTTTTTGACAAAGCCAGGTGGCTTTATCCTCAATTACCGTACTTTACCGGATCGGTACGGCGCTGCTCCTTGTCGGGTGCTTTACCACAGATACAGATTATTGTGTCTTTGCAATACTTTAAACTGTGCCCAAACGCTTGGCAATTAAGGAAACGCACAGGATTGGGGATCTAAGGCCTGACACGTAAACTGTACATGGCTACCCGTATTTTAGCTGGCAAGTTATATAATGAAAATGGAACGATTATGGACGCAGTGTTCTCCACTGCGCCATTGAACTTGCAGGTTATCCGCCTGACTTCAGACATTCCTTGTAATTTAAGCTATGATCGAAGCTCATCGCTTGTGCAATTAAGTAAGTCGCGAGAAGTAATCACGCCCTTGCCGGAATTGAGGGTCGAGTGAGATGACCCCTCAACTGGAAAATCAGAGCAAGTAGTGGTTTGTAGCAACCGAGTTGTTTGCTTGGCTGTTTTCGTTTCAACCAGCAGACTATCTTTATTTTTTTTTAAGGATTCAACTTCGCCAAGCAAACAGTATAATTTGTTACTGATAAAAAATGGGCTGACCTTGAAAAATTCGGACCCATCTATTTTCTTAATGACCAGAAACTGGGGAGATTGTTCCACCGGCAACAGGCTCATCACCTCCTGCTTTTTTGCAGGACCTAATGTAACGGAGGGGTTGCCCCCTATGTCGTACACCCCGTCCGCCAACGCGGATATTTAGAAAAACAACGAAAGTATAAAAACCCACCTGAATATATGTAAACGTAGCCCGATATTTAGCTGATATCAGCCGAGATCCGAATGGAATCAGACAAAAATCGACCAAAATATCAGCAAAAATATGAAAACAAACAGAAACTATCGAGAAAAAAACAGTGTTCGAACACGAATTTGTTGACAAATAAATCTATAACTTATGAATGTTGGTTTAAAATTATTCTTTTTAAAAACATTTATTTATTAAGTTTGCTACAGCTAATTACAATACGTTTCGAGATACACTGATTACTTTACAAAGAGTGTTAGTAACTATATAAACTATTAAACTGTTGATTTAGCATTTCCCATGGTACAGAGAAATGATAAGCTAATAAGAAGTTATGAATGAATCACCAGTTGATATATGATTTATATAACTCCTCCGTCCTAGAATGGGGTTTCGTTCATAGGGGTTTCAGAATTTTGAAGGATAGTTTCTGTGATATTGGGGAGTTTCTTTCGTAGTTTAATTTTATTTTTACATATAATCAAACAAATAGTAATTATTACGATAATTATAATAACAGTGTTAACTATACTATAGATACTAGTATTATTTTGAACATTTGAATTTTGTAACATAGGTATATCATTTATTACAATGTTTTGTTTATTTATTTGTTCTAACTCAATTGTTCTGTTACTTAATTATTTATTTTCGATTTTAAATTTAATACCTTTAAATATTATTTCTTTTGCGTTAGTTATATAATTTTCTAATTTATAATTGTTAATCATACAATTTTTATTTGTTTTGAATTTATAAACTCCTTTAATTTGCTTACGTTTAACATATTCAGTACATTTAATATTTAGGTTTTTATCAGTTTTACTTGCAATTATGAAAATATTAGAATTTTCAATTTTTATTACAACGTATCCTTCATATATCGTATGATATTTACATTCTTTGTTTATTTGTTTATTAAGAATTTCGTTTAAGCATTTATTGGCTTCAATATAATTAGTTTTACAATAAAAGTTTTGTTTTATTTTAATACAGTTATCAGTTAACATTAGTTGTTTTTTATTTTGAATTTAAAGTTCTTTATATTCATTTAACATAAACATTTTGTTTTCACTAATTACAGGAATAGGGGTTATTTGTAACAGTTTTCCTTCGACGTTATTTTCATATACAGGAATTTCTAATAAATATTCTATTTTATTGTCTGTCAACTTGCTATGGCATGTGATCTGTGAAGTTATGTCCCAGAAATTTGCTTCCGAATTTATTTGGTCGGTTATACGTTTTAATTCGTCTAATGACATTATAGAACTATGTAATTTATTCAAATTACAAAACGTTAGGCTGGTTTCAATTTCTGTAATGATCTCAATTAAATTTAAAGTTAACAAAATTAATTGATTAATTGTATCCTTGATAATTAAAATATTTTGCCAATCGTAGTTAGTTTTTATAATAACGTCTATGTGTTTTATTCGAGCTTGCAAAGTTAATTCGTTATGTTTAATATTTTCTATTTGTTCGTTAAATCTTTTAATCATTTCTGTATTAAGTCGAATTGTTTCTATATTTTGTGTTTGTAGTATTTTTTGGTTATTATTAATTTTTTCGAACAATCTATCATATTTTTCGCCATCTTCAGCGTCTAAGTTGCCTGATATTGTTTTTATAATACTGCATATACCATTAATTAATCATCTTTTATTTCTTTTATGAGTAAATAAATTATTTATTTTATTGGTTAGTCTATCGTAATTAAAGTTTAATATATTTTTATATGTTTCTGTTGCTATGAAAAACTTACTATTATTAAGCTTTAATTCTATGTCAGTTTTATAACTGCCGATTTTAAGATATTCTATTTCTATATTCGTAATATTATAAGTATAATATGAGTAATGTGAGTTTATATAAATATAAACGTTCCCTAAATCTAAAATATTTAATCCAGGGTTATCTGTGATAACCTCTAGTTCTTCGTCACTCCTGATGTAGACTTAGTTTAATTTATTTTCAAATTTAGTACTGTCGAATTCTTTATTTTGATTAATTATTCGGAGATGTTTGATTATGGTGGAATGAAACATTTCTATTACTCCATTGCTTTTAGGGTTATCGACACACGTTATCTGCATTTTAATTTTATACATTTTGAGCAATTCTTTTACGAAGTTGTTATTAAATTCGACACCGCTATCGTGTATTATTTCATTTGGAACTTGATATTTACTTAAGAAATATAATAAACATTCCGTTATATTTACGGCGTCAGTTGATTTAAAAAACAAATCTTTTTTTCTTATGTAAGTGTGTCTATATCTACTATATCAAAAGGAAATTTACTTGTTTTTGTTAAATTATCATTTAATTGAAATTTCTGCCGTTCATATTTGTTTACTTGACAAATTTCGCAATTATTTATATATTTCTGAATGTCATTTTGTAATTTAGGCCAATAGTATTTACGTTTTAATTTTGTGTAAGTTTCTAAAATACCTCTATGATTTGTTTTGCCTAGATGGTAATTATTAATAATTTCGATTTGATCGTTTATTGTTTCTACATCTTCTAATATTTGTTCACATTGTATTAGTCGATAAGATTCTTTAGTAAATTTATTTTGTAAAATTTCAATTATTGTTAAAATTATTTCTGTGTCTATTAAACAGTAGTAATTTATTTTAGGCACTAAATAGTCTTTAATAAATTGAAATATTTCTTCGTGTAAATTATTGTTATTTAAATGAATTGTCAATCTTTGTTTAGCATATCCAAACATTCTTTTTAGTTTTACTTCAGTTGGTTTATCGTGAGTTTTTATTATTAAATGATTTTTCCCAATATTAATATAAGTTTCTTTATAAATAATTCCGTTGGTTTCGTTTTCATCTGCCGAATGACATGTTTCTAAATCGTCGTTGCTAATTTGTGCAATAATACTTTCGTTATCATTAACAAAAACTTCGTTTTTTAGTTCGTGAACTATTATCTGAATATGACTCTTTTTAAATATTTGATTTATTAGATTTTCAATAATTTAAAATTTTGTTTTATCTAGACCACTGCAGATTTTAGGCATATGGAATTCAAAATATCGTTATGAATGCAGTAATCTCTTAAATTAGTTAAACATTTGTTAATGTCAATTTTGTCTGGTTTAGAAAAATAATTTAATTTAGTTACTAAATGAAATAATAAATATTTGTTGTAAATTGGTTGTATAAAAATTTCGCCTATATTTTTATTGTGGTTATTTAAATAAGTTTTACTTTGGAAGTTAGAATTTATTTGTTTTGCAAGTCCTTTGTCTAGTCTTTTATCTTTAGAGATGCAGTGTACTAAATTACATGGTTTGTCAAAAATGTCATTAAATGTTTTATGAATTTTGAATTTTGGTCTAATTCGTGAAAGGGCAACGGCATTATTATTTAAGATTCCTTTTTTGTGTTCAATTTCATAATAATAATCATCTAATTTTATTTTCCATCTGATAAGTTTACTATTAGGGTCTTTTAGATTCATTAGCCAGATAAGCGGTTGATGGTCAGTTCTAATTTTGAATTTTGGGCCGTATAAGTAAGGTCGAAAATATTTCATGGACCAAACTATACCAAGTAATTCTCTTTCTGTTGCGTCGTAATTTATTTCGTGATCGTTTAAGGTTCTACTAGCGTAAGCTATCGGTAAGTCTTTGCCGTTTACATTCTGACTTAGTAACGCTCCTATAGCATATTTGCTAGCGTCTGTAGTTAAGATAAATTGTTTAGAAAAATCGGGGTACTGCAATATAGGTGCGTTAATTAATAATGTTTTACTGTGTTCAAATGATTCTACATATTCTTCGTTGTCTATATTAATTGTATTACCTTTTTTTAAACATTTAGTCAGGGGTTTAGTAATTTTGGAAAAATCTGGAAAAATTTACGATAATATCCTAATAGTCCTAGATAAGATTTTATTTCTTTAGGGGTTTTTGGAATAGGAAAGTCTTTTACAGCTTGAATTTTAGTAGGGTTGGGTTTAACACCATCTTGTGAAACAATATGGCCAAGATAAGCCACTTCCTTTCTTAAAAATTCGGATTTATCAATTTGTATTTTTAAATTATATTGTTTCAATTTAGCAAATATTTTTGTTATGTTTTCTATATGTTCCTGTAATGGAGTACCGAGAATGATAATGTCATCTAAATATACTAGACATATCTTGTTTATATAATCGCGTAACACAAAGTTCATCATTCTTTGAAATGTAGCGGGCGCATTCTTTAGCCCGAAGGGCATTCGACAAAATTCGAAGTGTCCTTTTTCTGTATTGAAAGCAGTTTTTGGAATACTATTTTCGTCCATTTGTATCTGGTGAAATCCTGACATTAAATCTAGCGTCGTAAAGTAAATATTTTTTTCTAATTTATCGAGAACGTCGGTAATATTTGGAATGGGAAATTTGTCGTCGATAGTTTTTGAATTCATTTTTCTGTAATCAATTACCATTCTAAATTTTCTTTTTTGAGAAGCATCGAGTTTTTTGGGATTCATCCATACCGGGGATGACCAAGGTGAATAAGATTCTCGAATTATTCCGTCAATTAAAAGTTTTTCTACTTGATTGTTTATTTCGTTTTTATAATATTCCGGATAGCGATAAGATTTTGAGTAAATTGGAACTTCATCATTCGTTTTTATTTCGTGTTTTATTGCACTTGTATGAGATAAAATTTGATCTTGTTTTGGAAATAGTGATTCGTGTTTTATTAAAATTTTAGATAGTGCATGATTTTCTTCTTTATTTAAATGATCTGCTCTAACATGAATGGTATCAACATTTTGGAAATTTATGATATTTTTAGAATTGAAATAATTAAGTTTAAATTTTTTATTTTGGATTTTAATATCATTATTTGAGAAATCAATATTAACTTTTAAATCTATTAAAGCAGGTATTCCTAACAAAATATTAAATTGTTTATGAAAGTTGTGTAGGTAACATTTAATTTCTATTTATTCAATTTTTAAAATAGTATATTCATTTCCCGTGTGTTCGCCGGTAGCAGTTGTAAATGTGAATTTTTCCTTTAAAATTTTAAATTTATTTTTATTTGTGTAAACATAATTTTTATTGATTAAATTTATTGATGAACCAGAATCTAACAATATTACATAATCACGTACATTAATAAATGGTAATTTAGAATTGCAAATAATGTTTAGTATTTCTCCTCTAAATCTATTGGAGTTATCTCTAAAAAAGAATTGTCATGAGTATTACTTAATTCAAATTGTTCGCAATTATTTTCTAAATCGTCAATGTTTTCTCATATTTCATTTTCATCTATATATTGAAGTTCAGTATTATTTAATTCTTCAAACTCAAAATTTGGTGGTCTGTTATTCAAAAATCTAGTACTTTGTGGGTTGTTATTTTGTCTAGTTTGGATAGACTTGGGTACTGGTTTTATACCTTGCGCATTTCTAACTTACATTCTTGGAGCAAAATTTCTATTTGGTTGTGAGGTGTTATTAAACTTGATAGGAAACGTTTTCGGTATCCTACCGACTGCGCCACTTATGAATGTTGGTTTAAAATTATTATTTTTAAAAACATTTATTTATTAAGTTTGCTGCAGCTAATAACAATACGTTTCGAGATACACTGATTACTTTACAAAGAGTGTTAGTAACTATATATATTATTAAACTGTTGATTTAGCATTTCCCATGGTACAGAGAAATGATAAGGTAATAATTATGAATGAATCACCAGTTGATATATGATTTATATAACTTAAACACTCAGAGCTCACGTAGAAAATGTCCGTTCACCTTGGTGTCTAGTACACGACTGAATATATATTTATATATATATATATATATATATATATATATATATATATATATATATATATATATATATAAATATATATATATATTGTCACGGCCTGAGATACACACCATCTCAGCCAGCCACAAAACACACAAAACATACTTAAAACACTATATTGTAATTAACCCTAGTTAACCCTTTGACATCGTCCAGCATGTAATGTATATTGTATATACAAGTCAGAAATGACATCAGCCACGAGAAGTGGTTGCACCACAAGTTGATAACGCCAGCTGCACCGAGCTTATAAAAGACACCGGGAGAGATGGGGAACAGACAGTCTCATTCAGTCTTACGATATTATAGATTCGGTCAGTCTTAGATTTACAGTCTTAGATTTACAGTCTTATAGATACAGTCTTACAGTCTCAGATATTAAAGGCTCACACAATCTCCCAGGGTCTTTTCATAAGCCATTGCAAGAACACGATAACCAATTTACGCAAAAGGAGTGTAAAGATGTGTACCATGAACGTAATGCTGTAAGTAACTCTATTTCAATAAACACTAAACTAAAACGTATAAATGTATAATTGTGTTATGACTTAGTAAACTCCCTACATATCCTCTCGTGCTTGACTCCTGATATGATATAAACCCTGCAGGAGTTACAGTCTTGGCTGGTACCTCAACTCAGTTATTAGAATCACGTCACAGCCAACCCCCAGCTCGTGACAATTGGTGGAGTGCCGGGTATTCTCAAAAAACCGTAAAATTTTTTCTCTTAAAATTAAATGCAATAAAAGTTAAGCTCAATTTGAACGAGTAGGGAAATAGAAGTAGAGAGAATACCTTGTGGGAAATAGAATAAAAGCAAGAACAAGACGGACCACTGCCTGGTTCACAGGCTGGTGTAATTCTATTGGAACGCGAAATAAAATCAGTAAATTTGATAAAACAAAATAATTGTTTTATAATTTGAATAAAAGAATTTTTAAATTTTTGACCAAGACCAAGCACGGGAGAAAGAGGGTTTACGCATGTATGTTGAGAGACTGTCAATAAATTACTCATGCAACTAACTAATAATGAATCATATAAGTTATGAACAAAAACGAATATAATTTACGATCACGAGAAAACAATTCAAACACAGCGCGATTAGTATTAACGGGAAAAACAAATAATATGTTGAGAACCCCTTCAGCGGGAACAAGTAGTAGAAACGTAGCTTCAGCTAGCAACGAAACACAAATAATTAATCAATTCACACCCCCAGATACAAGCCCGTTTGGCGCGTTAGAATCTAGTAATTCAGAAATCGAGTTAAGTATAGAAAGCGCGAACACTGGAAACCCTACACTATTGCATTCGGGATTTGAAAACCTAGACATATCAAACGCAGAAAACATAAATAACATTAGCGTAAATATGGCGCAAGGACATAACAATATGTTAATTGACGAATCGGAAGATCTAAGTTCAAAACCAAAAGAGCTGAGATGCATAATTCCGGATAGCTTCGACCCGAAGGCAAAGCAGGACGTAACAAGGTTTATTAAACAATTTAATACAGCAGCAGAAACAAACCGTTGGAACGACGCACTCAAGAGACAATATTTTAAATTATACCTAGTTGGCGCGGCAGAAACATGGTATAACATTAATGTCAACGGACGCGATTACTCGTGGAGACAGATTTTAGACGAATTCAGAAACGCATTTCTACCGCGCGGACACATGGAAAATTTACATGAAAAATTTAGAAACATGAAACAAGGACAAGACGAGGACCCTCGCGATTATTATTTTACAATGATGGATATATGTAATCAATTTGAAACACCACTGTCGGATGCGGAGATAACAAATCAAATAATAATAAATTTAGATCCAGATCTACAAACACAATTAGCACCATTCGGAGTACAAAGTTTGAAAGAACTCAAAGAATGTATAGATAAACTATGCATAATCCAAGAACGCAAACGGGCGTTGAAAGAAGCGAGAGAGACGGAACGTAGCGCAGTATCAATTCAAGAGCAAGCACTGCGGTTCGAAAAATTAGCGGATAGATTGGAAATCCAAGCACACGGTCACGAAGATAGGCAAAGAACAAATAATTCAAATATGAGAAATAACGCGAGATATATTAATACACGCTATAATCAACCTTATGTTGGGCGTGGTTACGGAAATAACAATTACGGGAATAATAATTACGGAAATAATGGCTACGGACAGAATAGATATCAGGCAGGCCAAAGTAATTATGCAAACCCAGGTAGTTATCAAACGCAAAGAAACTATCCGACCTACCCATCAAATAGAAATGAATCAGGACAAATGAGAGGCGGTTTTTCAAACCAACCACAGAACAGAGCTCCCATCAATAATTTTTCGGGGCGTGGAAGAGAGACGACAGCTAACAGACCACCGCAAGATACGCGGGGCTTTCAACAACGTCTAACACGTACCCATGACGGAAGACCAATATGCTTTAAATGCAGTAAACCAGGTCACGTAGGACGTATGTGCCCAGGGCCACAAAGGCCACAACAGACCGATGTTCGTCAAAACATGGCGACAAATTCGGGAAACGCCAATGCACGACGCTAATGGCCGATAGTGTTGTGTATAGCCAAAACCAGGGCCCAAAGACAACTTGCAAAATATTAACGGTGCAAGGTCTTGTAAATTCAAAACCCATAGAGATAATAATTGACACAGGAGCTACGTGCAATATAGTCAAAGTCTGCCACACTGAAGACTACGAAGACAATAGAATTCATGTCCTCAAATCCGCGGGAGGGCACGTAATCGAAGTTTTGGGTAGCACGGTAGTTAATGTCATAATTGGGGGATGGACTATAAACCTAGCCTGTTTAGTAGTGAAAGACCTTCCTCGTGATATTTTAATAGGGACTCAATTCCTTTGGGAAAATAGAGCTTGTATAGATTTTGAAAACCAAAAGATAATTTTTAATGCAAAATTAGGAGATAAAGAATACGAAATAAATTTCGCGCGTGCCGTGGTAGAGTTAAAAGATAGGGATGAAAAAATTGAAGCAGAGGATGTCGAGGTTTTAGAAAGATTAGACGACATGCCACAGGACGGATGCATGACAGAAACGCGGTTTTATAATAAAATTATTATCACCAAGTCGGAAATTTTATATTCTGGTGAGGAAAAGGAAATTAAAGTCAATGAAATCGGACGTTACGCGTTTAGTCATATGTTCATACCGCGAACGGAATTTTTGGTTAAAAATGGTTTACAAATAAGGCAGATAAGCTCTATAGAACCAAATATGGGCGTATGGAACTTGGTTATACAAAACATTCGCCGAGTGCCGTTTAGATTATTCGCAAATACGGCATTAGGCTACAACGAAGTAATAGAAGAACTCGAAACAAGCGAATATAAACACAACGAAATATATGTAATAACTGACGAGTCACAAGAAGTACTATGCGAACATAACATAAATAAACAACTGAACGAAAACGAGAAAAATAAATTATTAGATTTAATAGACGAATACACGGATTTATACGCGTGGAATTCAAGACAGATCGGCTTAACAGATACAGCAGAACACGAAATAAATACAGGCGACGCACAACCCATACATCAACGACCGTATAGGGTATCCCACAAAGAAAGGGAAGTTATCCAAAATCAAGTCAAAGAAATGCTGGCAGATAATATAATTCGACCATCATACGGTGCATGGTCATCGCCAGTGGTATTAGTCAAAAAGAAAGATGACACATGGAGATTTTGTGTCGATTATAGAAAATTAAATGCCGTCACGAAAAACGACGTCTACCCATTACCTGTTATTGAAGACATTCTGAGTTACATTGGAAACTCAAAATATTTTTCCAGCCTGGATTTGTTCAGTGGATACTGGAAAATACCAGTAAAAGAAGAAGATAAGACGAAAACAACATTTATAACGCCAGACGGACAGTACGAATTTAACGTACTTAGCTTTGGGCTATGCTCAGCACCAGCCACGTTTCAAAGGATGGCAGATAGCGTATTTAAAGACATGAAATGGAAAGAAGTATTAATTTATTTAGACGACGTAATTATTTTTAGCGAAACATTCGCAGAGCACCTAATCAATCTAAGGCACGTATTTGAACGCTTGCGGGAAGCAAAATTAACCTTAAAACCATCAAAATGTACCTATTTACAAACAGAAATTGATCTGTTAGGGTACCGAGTAACGAGCCAAGGACTTAGTCCGGATGCAAAGAAAATTGAAGCTGTAGTAAATTTCCCAATCCCACAGAAAGTTAAAAAACTACAAAGTTTTTTAGGACTCTGTAATTAATATAGAAAATTCATAGAAAATTTTGCAAAAATTGCTAGACCTTTGTATTTAATGACTAAAAAAGATGTTAAATTTAAAATTGAAGGAAATGCACTAGGGGCATTTAATGAACTTAAACATAAATTAACTACAACCCCAGTATTAGCACATTTTGATCCAGCTAAAGAAATAGAAATTAGAGTAGACGCATCTGGAGAAGGGCTTGGCGCAGTATTATTGCAATTAGACAAGGATGAATGGCATCCAATAGCGTATGCTTCCCGAAGGTTGACAAAAGCCGAAGCAAACTATAGTACATCACAACAAGAATGTTTAGCATTCGTATATGCTCTAGGACAGTGGCGTCCATACGTGTGGGGAAAGCCATTTAGAGTCGCAACAGATCACCATGCATTGTGTTGGTTAAAATCAATCAGAGACCCAGTGAATAGATTGGCCAGATGGAGCTTGAAGATACAAGACTATCAATACTCAATCTTTCACAAAAGTGGAAAAGCACATATTGACGCAGATTGTCTATCACGCAACCCATTACATATAGCGACACTAGCAGACGAAGAAGCAACATTAGAAGTCGAAACATACATAGTTATCCCAACGGACATGGAAGAATTACAAGCTAAAGACGAAAAATTAGAAGAATTAATTAAAGAAATAAAAGACGAAAATTATGGAAATGCGTTATTACAACGCAGAGCCAAAAATTACGAAATTAGAAATAATATTTTATTCAAACGCAACCCTAAATTAGACGGCGCGTCAGGATTATTAGTGATGCCTCAAGATTTAATCGGAGAAATCTTATACGCTAATCATAATGAACCATTAGCCGGACATTTAGGTTTCGCTAAAACATACGACAGAATAAGAACACGATATTATTGGGATAATATGGTAAATGACGTCAGTAAATATGTAAAAGGATGCGCAGATTGTCAAGCAAGAAAAGGCGTAACAAACGTTAAGCCAGCGGGTATGCTACACCCGATACCGATCGGACAACCATTCGACAGAGTCGGAATTGACTTATTGGGGCCTTTCAGAAGAAGTAAGCGGGGAAAAACATTCGTAATAGTCGCAACAGAATACGCAACGCGCTGGGCTGAAACGCAAGCTTTACCCAGTGGCAAAGCCGAACCAGTGGCAAGATTCATCTTGGAAAGGATAATCTGTCGCCAAGGTACGCCGCGTGTACTGTTAAGTGACAGAGGGAAAGTTTTTCAATCGCAGATGGTCACCGAACTATTGCGGTGCATGGGGTCTAATAGTCAATTCACGACAGCATACCATCCGCAAACCAACGGCTTAACCGAAAGGTTAAATAAAACCATCGCAAATATGTTATGCATGTATACAAACACAGCACAAAATGACTGGGATGAATACTTAGCCCACGTCACGTTCGCTTATAATACAGCTAAACAAGACACGACTCAAATGTCACCGTTTAAATTAATTTACGGACGCGATCCGATATTACCTACGGAAGCTCAATTAAATGAGCCGATTGAGAATGAAGTAGTTATTAAAACTAGGGAACAATTAGTAGAGATTAGGGAACAAGCCAAAGAGCGTATACAAAGGAAACAGTTAAAAGATAAAGGTCGTTATGACAAAAAACACAGGACGGTTGAGTATAAGATAGGGGATAAAGTAGGAGTTCGCAACCCGGAAAGACATGTAGGTAAATGCGACAAATTACTATGTAAATGGTTCGGACCGTACGAGGTCATAGAGAAGAAATCAGATGTAACATACATAGTCAAAAAAGGAAAAGGGAATAAAATCAAATTTGAAGCAGTTAACGTTGAACGCATGAAACCATACTTCGCGCAGTGGGAACCGCGCAACGACAACGAACGATATCAGTTGCGGCCTAGAAAGGTCGTTGAACAAAACAAAGCGGCAGGACCGCATTCAGCCCAGTAGAAAAAAAAAAAACACAAACACACACACACACGTAAATTAAACAATTTTAAATTAATTAACATATATTTATAAACATAATAATACACAAAGAAAATATCACACACATATTTTAAAAACAAAACACAGAATATATAAAAAAAAAATATATATATATATAGATAAACGTTTATATATATATATAAATAATCTACCCAGAGAATTTGTGATGTAAACGAGTGATGTTAATCGAGTTATGTTGAACGAATGAACCAATACCAAATAACGGTTATAAAAATCCATTAATAATTTTCTAGTGAGGAACAAGTAACGAAGAGATGGGAGGAGAAGGTGGTGACCACGCTGGGACTCACCCAGTGGATAATGGTTCGGGGGACCAGGCTCCTGGCGGAGGCCCAGAACGATTCGACGTTGGACGAAGTTCGGGAGAACCTGGTCGAGCGGACCATTAGACCGCTGGTGAGGAGGGCAGCGAACGACGTGCTGCTGATCACGGAGGACGACGAGATCACGGCAAGGGGTAAAATGGCTCGCTACCAGAGGATGGGCGTGGGGAGTAGGGTTGGCCTGGCAGATCTGCTAGTACGTAGTCTGGAACACCATACGACGGAGATTTTGATGGCCATGGCCCTAGCCACGATGCGGGTGAGAGCGTTGGGAGAGGTCACCTCTTCCAGCAATGATGCGGGGAGAGAACGAGTGGCCAAAATCCTAGAGGCTCTCAAACAGGTAGCGGAGCTAGACAGCCTCGAAGTCGCCGACGAAGCGGCAGAGGAGCAGCACGCCGCCCATCAATTTGTGGTCACCATACCGACAATTGAACCAGTTAACGGGGTGGAGGACGAACTTAGTAGCGGGCAGGAGGAGAGCCAAGCGGGCGGGCCCGCTACAACGGACGTCTGGCCACAGAGGCCACCCACCCCAGCAAGCACGCTATCCTGGCCAGAGTCCATGGAAAATGAGGAATGGATGGACGAAGTGGCCAGAGACGTAGGGGTGATCACGGCATGCCAGGAGGCGAGAGCAGAGGAAGCACGCCTCCAATTGACGCCAGTGGAACAGCCACAAAACCAGGCCTACCAACAACGGAGGAAGAAGACTGCGTACCTGAATATGCAGGGCTTCCTCATTAACGGAGAGTTCTCTCCAAAGGAGGTGGCGCTCTTGTTAGACGGAGGAGAGTGCATGCACCTCCTCCTGCAAGAACCATTTCCGGAGAGAATTGTTAATGGGAAGAGCCTGAACAATATACGGTACGCAAGGCAGAACCTCCATGGGTTGGCCTGGGGGGATGGAATGACCAACCACAGCCGGGGGATCGCGCGACTCCTCATGAAGATGGCGAAATTAGATAGAGTGTATCTAAAAGAGAACGTAAACTCGCCCATATACAGGTTCCTGAGGCACCGCTTCAGGGGCGAAATATATCTTTTGCCAAACGAGCCGGCATTTGGGGAGTCGTCCTCGCAGAGACAATGCGGGGCCCATCATGGAACGGGATTGGCATGCGCCAAGGAAAGGGTGTATGCCATGAGAAGAATGAAGAAGAATGCATAAGAAGAAAAATTTTTTATTTTAAAAAGAGAAAAAAAAAAACCAAAAACAAAAACAAAAACAAAGGAGGGACAAAGCGATGAGCCCACTTTTAACATCAAGGAAAAATTGTTAACTGCGCAGGGAAGGGCGCACAATAAAACGGTAAAATGGGAACTAGATAATCAACAAATATGAAGAATAAAGAAGCAATATACAGCAAAGAAGCTCACCTTGTCGTCATCATAATTAAAACAAAAAAGAACCTGAGCAAAAAGCATGAACAATCATCCTTCGGCGACCTCCGCTCAGTATAATAATTTGAGCAGTGGCTGCAGAAGTACGACAACTCAGGCAAGGCTCATTAAAGAAATTTTTTTAATAAAAATCTTCGTCTTGATAGAGGAACGTTGCAAATAAAATATCGGATTTAGGAACGTATTCCGCTCAATTCTTGATAACAAAAAAAGCTGTGAGAGGACTACGAACCTAAACCAAACAAGTACAGCAAAATCAAAAGCAGAGTCCAAATTCTGCCAACAATAGAAAGAGAGACAACCACAGCCAGAGAAAACTAAATGAAAAAAAAATATATATATATATTAAAATAATAATTATAAAAACATATATACATATGTATATACAAACACGATAATGAAGTACTCACTACGCAAAATAAGTTAAAATCCTCAAGATATAGTTGAAAATACACCGTGCAACGGCTATTTCAAAGTAGACGCTGTCCCGGCTGTTACAAAATACAGAAAGAGCAACGACTGCTACTGAGAGAACCGCAACACATTCAGATAAATAAATAGATGCAAAATAGCGGAGACCTTCAGTGTGAATGATCTCAAAAAACAACTATATTCAAATATCAAACGCACTGAGGATATCCGACTAATAATCATACAGTTAAAAACCTGTAAGTAGAAAAGATAATAAAATTAAATAGCCGAAAAAAGCAATGTATAAAACAAATCACAGACACTCTTACAATCGAGTAAAAAACACTGTGAGATGAAAAAAGAATGTTAGATTGCAAGCTTAAAAAATTATTATAAAAGCTATAATTTGTGCAAGACACAACGCGTTATAAACAATTACAAAATAAAATAAAAGTACTTGACTCCGTCAGTTGTTAAAACATTGAAAATTAACAAACACAAAAAATAAAAAACCTTAAAAAATAAATCCACGAAGTGGAGACAAAATTTTTTTTTTCTTAGTCACGTAAAAATAATTTACTGCTAAAAAATACAAACAAAATATTAAATAGAAAATATTCTTTATAGAGAAATAATGGTCATGCCATCCCAAGCAACAAATAAATATTAACGCTCATGAGAGCAACATAAATTATAATTACAGATTTCTAATGATGGCGAGTTACGAAGTATCCACGCAAGAGGTACCAGTTCAAGTGGTAGCAGGGGCGTACTGGAAGGATCTGCCGGAGGCAATCACCTACGAGGCAACGATCCCACTAACCTACGAAGCCGACTGGGTATCCAGAGAAGATGGAGACAAAATAACAAGACCAGCAAACAATTGCAAGAATGAACCAATGAGGTGCAACATCAGTGCAAAACTAAATGACATGGGAAACCTATACGATAGAACCTACAACCAAATAGACGAATCCTTGGATCCAAACTATTTCCTAGAAATCGAAGTTGAAAGCACAACAAATCGAAACAAACGTTCTGCATCCAATCCCCAAGAATTATCCTTTGCATCCCCCATGGAAATCTACGGACATGAACCAACCAGAGAAGAAAAGAAGAATCAACGCAACAAGAGAGCGCTAGATTTTATTGGCGACGCCTTCAACTGGTGTTGTGGCGTCATGACAGAGACGAAAGTAAAACCGCTAGTAATGAACGAGAGGTCACTCGAAAATACAGTAAGAGTACTGAAAGCTGGAATGCACGCACAATACAAACACTTATCAGATATAAGTAACAAATTCATAAAGTACGACAAAGAAGTACAAGAATCATTCACGGAACTAAATGATCACGTCAAAGAAATACGACAGTTAGCAGTGGAAATTAGAGGTGAAATCAACGAGTTACAAAAATCAAAAGAAGAAACAATTGAATTACTATTAAACGACTTCGACAATTTAAAAAGAATATTATATTTAACAAGATTAATAAGACAAAATGAAATATTACACGCCTGCAAACAAAGAAATATTCCAACAATATTATTGACACCAGCAATCCTAGCAGAAGATTTGGAGAGGTTGTCAACAAAATTAAATCAATATGGCCTGCAGTTAGCCATACCAGCAGAGGAATTATCGCAATATTACAAACTACCAATTGTAGATTGCGGAATAAGCAAAAATAAAGTGGTAGTACACGTAAAAATACCAGTGATTCAAATACACAAAGAATGGAAGCTTGTGGAATTACTAACCACACCCTTCGCATGGAAAAATGACACGTGTATTTTCATGCATGATGTGATGTATCTAGCAGTAAGCGATAAAGAAATGCGACCAATATCAGGAGCGGGTTTACATCAATGTAGACCATACCACGATAGACTATGTTATCTACCAAGGTTTTCATCAGACGCAGTGTACGGACCACAGTGTGCCTTTAAAATGTATTCAGGCGCAACAGTCGAAGAAATTTCAAAAGAATGCGCATTTCGATGTTATAGAGCAACCTCAACGATAATATCGGAAGTGAGTTCTGACACATATGTGATTACACATCCACAAAAGAATACCAAAATCCGCTGTCCGAAGCAGATAAGAAATATCGATGATATATATATAGGACAACCAGGAGCATTGCAAATTCAGTTACCTTGCAACTGCTCGTTGTACGTGAACGACGTTCAAACAATTCCAAGACGAATCCCATGTGGAGAAGATAGTGTCACACTCGGAATAATACACGTATTACCAGCAACCTGGTCGAACTTAAAATCATTCCGAATAAATCCGTTATGGTCTGCAAATAAACCTACATACAATAACTTATCAGAATGTTTAAACCATAACTGGACAAATCAAATACCACATTTAAATCTTTCATCGATAAGTGGACCGTCGGACATCGATTGGTCCAGTATACAGAATACACCACTTGAGTGGCCATTACTAACATACCATAGAGACATATTACTTTATGTATGGAACGTAATCACAACAGTCGCAGTACTATTGATACTGAAAAACAATGGACTGAGGCAACTTGGATTCATCCATGTGGCGAGAGCACAAACGATAAACGAAGTAGATCTATTAATAATAATAGAATTGGTCACACTTCTGGTCATTTCGGTCGTAACATTAGCTTACCTCGCATGGAAACTACAGCAAAAAATAAAGAAAGACGGAATACAGTGCGAACGACTTGTATATTGCTTTAAGAAGAAAGAAAAAGGTTACGCAGTAACAGACATTGAACAAGGAGTCAGTTTTGGAATGCTGACATTAGCCAGTGGAGAAAAAGTCCAGGTGAAGATAGAAAACAGCGGCGGTGTAGGACGGTCAAACCTAGGCACGGACACGTCAGAGACTCGGTTGTAAGCGGCAGCCGACCCCTCAGTCAATGGGATCTCGTTGGAAGGTGATCGAATTCCTCCAAACACCCCAGCGTAGGAATCCGTCGGCCCATTGATTGCTACAGAAGAAATAAAGGTTAGTAAACTCAGTTATGGAGAAAAAATAAAATCAGTAACCGAATTGACGAAAAGTATAATAAACTCTTGTAATAAGTAAATAGTTCTTTGCAATTAGCCAAGCAAAATAATTATTCTTTAGACAATATGACCAGTAATATCTGATCAATATGAAAAGTCACATAAAGTCAACAAGTAAAATTTAGAAATGCGCATCGACAAACTGATTAAATTTTTTCAAAATAAATGAGAAAACCATGGTTAAATGATAAATTAAAAGAAATAATTAAATATGTTAAACTGAATTTAAATAAATGATAAATGAATTAATATACGAATATAAAAAGTTAAATTGAAATAAATCGAGACATTGATAACGAAATAAATTATTACGAAAGATAGGAATAACAAAATATATAAATAACGTAGGTTAAAAAACTCGAAGTTAAGGTCAGATTAAAAACATAACAACGGAAATATGATAAGCCATCCGGCCGGTTTTAAAGGACAATCATAATAACGTTGTATCAGTCGAGGTTAAATAAAATAAATTAGCGAGTTTTTATTATAAAAGTAAATCCAAGAGTTAGGGAATAAAAACGTGAAATATTAAAGAATAATTAAAATATAAATTATAGGATATTGCGAAATCCTAAAGGGTAATGTTGAACCAAGAATAATTGAATGATAAATAAATAAATAAATAAATATTGGTAATGTTTATACCATTGTAGGGACTTTAGATATAAATTTACATGGAGGTGTAAATTAAATTAATTAGCAGAAGTAAAAGCAAAGAACCAAGATTAGGAGCAGGAAATAATTAAATAAATAAAAATTGAACCACTAATTAAAAGAAAAATGATTGCGAATCATTAAATAAAAAAAATTTATTTTTAAATTTAAATTGCTATGAAAAAGGAATATTCTATAGATAAATAATTAACAAAAAGACAAAAAATATTCAAAAAATAATAATAATAATAATAATAATAATATTAAATAAATATTCAAATATTTAGAAACAATATTTTAACGATAATAATAATAAAATATTAAAGGAAATATAATAATCAATAAAATTAATTAAATGATATATATCTGGAATAATAATCGATAAGAACTAAATATAAGTTGTAGGAACAACACTCGTAGCATTAATTGAATGCATAAATAAAATAAAATACAATAATTTTATCAATCAAGTATAATAATTTTATCAATAATTTTAAACACGCAACAAATATTTAAGTTATAATTATAATTAGAAAATCTTTTTTCTATTAATGCTAGCATAATATAAAGGAACAACTAGAATAAGTCAACAACGTTAATTAATCAAGCAATGTATTGCATAAAGTAATAATAAATAAGACGGGAACCAAAATACTATAGAGGAAACATAGAAATAAGAAATTATAAAAGAAAATACAATAAACACTAGAATTGTAAGCAGTAGTAAATACATCTACTAAAGGCAAAAGCCATCATATCATATTATCTTTATATTATATTATATTATATTTGTTTTCGCAAGTTCTAAAAATGCTTTATATTATATAATCATAAACTATATTAATTTTTATAATAATATTCTTATTTTTGAATTAAGGGCATAAATGTAAATGCACCAAATTAATTGTTAAAAAAAAAGATAACAGAAATTAAATAAGCGAGAAAAATTTGTTTCTCTTTTACTTCATGCATTCTTAATAGAAAAAGTTGTTTTAAATGAATGAAAGAAAAAACATCAGACGATAACGTAAATAATTAAATAAGGTCAGGGAGAACCCAAACAATAACAAATAACCTTTTTTAATTTCTGTAGTCCTAATACAAAGTGGTTAAAATGGACCACAAAGTAAATAATGTAAACCGCAATGCTAACCACAAAGCGAGCCACAAAAATCACAGATTGTGGTCGGCAATGATTATAATAATGATGTGGTTAAACCATGAAAGTTTAGGAGAAATTGAGGTCAATACGGGGGCATATTTTCAAAATCTGCCTTATGCAGTATCGTACGAAGCGGCTTTACCACGTTTGTACGATATACACTTGATTAATGATGAAACAAAGCTAGCAATCACAAGTTACTTTAATAAAGCATGTCAGGGAAATAATGATTGTATGGCTATCGGTAATAGAATGACCGCGATAATTAAAGGAATAGGTGAATATAGTCCAACTAAAACAAATATCTTAGGTAATGATGGAGATAGCATAGGTTGGGATTTTCACATAGCATCAAGAAATCATGTTAAAAGACTTTTTACAACAAATAGGGAAGTAGAAATATTTAAAGATAAAATTAAAAATTTTCCTTATAAAATTAAGATAAATAAATTAGGAATAGTACGAGATAACTCGTACACACAATGCATACCATCATATATTTTTATTTTAAGTCAAATTGTGACTGAAATGAGTATATTAGCAGCAAGTTTAATAAGCGCGTATCATGCAAGACACTTATCACCAGAAATTTTAAATATTAATACATTAGAAGAAGCATTAAAATCATTTGAAGTGGAAATAAATAAAAAAGATACAAGCTAGCTATTACAAACGCAGCAGAATACTATGGATTACCATTATCAGACTGTATGTTTACTAAAGATAGAGCACTTGTGGGAATTCATATCCCAATAATCAGAAATAACATCGAAAAAATTGAACTTAAAAGACTAATACCAACACCTCTCGCGTGGGAAGGGAAGACATGCTATCTGGGCACAGAGAGCATCGACATTGCTATGGTTTCATTTAAAAATGAACAAAATATAGTAATATTCTCACCTAGATGTGACCCACATCGCGATCGGCTATGTGCGTTATCAAAGACGTACGATAACAAGGCCATTAAATCAGCGTGCACAAAATTCCTTCTCATGGGCGGAACGGTGAATGAATTAGCTCAATTTTGTCCAATCTCGTGCCAATCAATAGTTCAGCGAGCTACGCTTATAACTCCACTCAGTCAAAATACATTCCTATTAACACATGTTAAAAATAAATTAATTTTAAATTATGGTGATAAACAAAAATATTTAGATTTTGAAAAAGGATTCGGAGCATTGTGGGTACAGTTACCTTGCGATTATTCAATAGAATTCGAAGATAAAACAATATTAAAACCATCATTTCCGTGTTTAAACAAAACAATTACGTTCATAATGAAACAAATAATTCCAGCCGCATGGGCAAATTTAAAAACTCAGATATTGCCACCGTACGACGAAAATCGTTATCCAACATTTAACAGTTTAAAAGAATGCTTAAACAAAGCAGCAGTTGATTTACAAAATAACTGGATCGTTGAATACAATTTACCCCGATCCCCGCAAATTGAACAAACCGAGTTCGAATCAAGACCCATACCCATAAACACTTCAAGAGCAAGATTGGCGTCAACATCAAGGGGTGCCGAACTTAATTACATGACCCCAATCAATGTTAGCCCAGAACCCCAAAACGTAAAAACCCTACGAAGACCCCCTACCCCAACCATACTCAAACGTTAACCAATTCGGAAGACCAGAGGACGAGTACAATGAAGTGATGGATCACAGCCAATATATAGCCATGGAGCGCGTGAACCGACCATAGCTGATAACACAATCACGAACAAACTATACAACCTACTTCCGTTTTTTGGCAACTAAACAAGGAGCTGCGAAAAGAAAAAAAATTTTTTTTTTTCTTCTCCCCTTTCAACCCAGTATTTTGTCAGGGGCGACAAAAATCTTTCGTAGAGGGGGTTGTGTCACGGCCTTTGATATACGTCATCTCAGCCAGCCACAAAACACACAAAACATACTTAAAACGCTATATTGTAATTAACCCTAGTTAACCCTATGACATCGTCCAGCATGTAATGTATATTGTATATGCAAGTTAGAAATGACATCATCCACGAGAAGTGGTTGCACCACAAATTGATAACGCCAGCTGCACAAATCTTATAAAAGACCCCGGGAGAAATGGGGAAGACACAGTCAGTCAGTCACACATAGTCTTTGACAGTCAGTCTCACGGAGTCTTTCATAAGTGATTACGATAAACTATATACGTTAGAATCAGTGTAAAATGTGTACCATAAACGCAATGCTGTAATTAACTTTATTTCAATAAACACCAAACTAAAACGTATAAATGTATAATTGTGTTATGACTTAGTAAACTCCCTACATATCCTATCGTGCTTGACTCCTGATATGATATAAACCCTGCAGAAGTTACAGTCTTGGCTGGTACCTCAACTCAGTTATTAGAATCACGTCACAGCCAACCCCCAGCTCGTGACAATATAAAATGTCAAACTTCAAATTATTTATGTCTGTTTTGTTTTTCTTGATGAACAATTGACAGGCGCAGATGAAACGATTTATGTAAAAGTAAATATAGTATGAAGAAATTTCGAGTGCCATTTTCTTGTTTCCGGAACCGTCTGAGAAAAAAAATTTCATATAAAAGTTGTACAAAATGCTGATTTTAATTTTTACTGTAATGATTCTTCTGTAACTGCAACCGTTTGTGAGCAATTGCAGAAATTGCAAAAATTGACTAGAGTAAACATGCACTTCTGGTCGGAATATTGTTTTCAAAAATAAAAGGTTTTCTTGCCAGGTATATACAAAGCTTACGTTTATAATTTGATAATTTTCCCTCTAGCCGTTTTGGCTGTAGAGCGCACAAACACAGACGGACGTCATTCCAAAAATAGTTGGAATCGATTCAGGAAAGGTCAAAACGTATATTTCCGTTAAAATCTCAGGATCGAAATTTTTCATGATTACAATACTTACTTTTACTGCGTATAAGAAAGTAAAAATTAACGCATATCGAAATTATCTATGCGGATATTCAAAATTGTAACTCAATGGTGTAAAAGAAACTCTAAATGTACTAATATCTTTGCTATAATTGAAATATACTAACTGTATTTGTTATATTCATTTTCTATCGTAATTAAGTAAAATGTTTAGTTTAGCAAACTCATGACTAATAATCGGTTATATATGATTCGTATTAACTATTGAAGAAATCTGTATTGGAATATTGTATAGATACATAAATTGATTCTATAGATTTTTTTTTGTAAATTATTACATAAGAAAACGATGATGATTTTTTTTATTATTTGAGTTGTTAAACTCCAAAGATTATATTTAAATAATTATTTCTGTTACATTAAAATAATAAACATCAACTATACGTTTTAATTTCCAATAAAATATTTGATGGTTTTATGAATTTAAATAAAAACAGAAAATCTATAGAGTTACTTTCAATTTAACAAATCGATGTAAACATTCTAAATATCGTGGCAAGTTGCTTTCGGGCCTACATCTTAAGTTTCCTATTATGTTTTAGTGTTACACGAAAATTTGTTGAATGCATTTTATGATACAAATAATTTAAATCGATGAATATACACTGATAGTTTTCCAGTTCAGCCACTCAACAAGAATGAAAATGATATTTTCGGAACACGAAGTCGCATTGGTGCCAACGTCACTAGTAGAGCCGCTGCTGCAATTTCCTGCTGTCACCGCAAACTGACTTTAAATTTAAACTGAATAGAATACGCATACGTAACAACGCATATATGTAGACGCATGTATATTTAAAAATTCGATAGTGCCTAATGGAATTATACCATTACTATCGACATATTTGCATAATATACACCGTCACATTAACATATTAAATCTTTACCTAACTCACTCTGATACGTAAATTTATAATTTTATTGGCTTCAATTCAATTCTATGATAGTTTAACTTAATCAGCAATTCCTCTTTTGGTCGTAAAATAGGTGACCCAAAAAATATGTTTCATGTTGCAAATATAAATGTACATGCTTTTTTTTCTTTTAAGAAGTAATAAATCATAAGTATTTAACAGAATATATTTTCAATTTCGTGTAGTTGATCGTATTCGAAAAGTTTATGTTCAAGGATGGTTCATCGGAAGTTGGATGTTTCAGAGCGTATGGTTATGTAAAATTCGTCCAGGTACATTGTAATAAAATAAGTGATATAATACGCTCTGATGAAGGTCATCGACCGAAACGTTAGCGAAATTTGGTAAATTTAATTTATCTGAGATTATTCAACTTCCGATGAACCATCCTTGAATATAATTTCAATTTTAATATGAAATTAAGATTTAAAAAAATAAATACATTAAATAATATATTAACCTGTACCAATCTGTGTTTCATCGTGAGTGAGAGATGTTTTTTGATATTTCTTAAAATATATGCATAATTGCTAAAAAAGAGTTCAGCTCTCATATAATATACAGAAATATAAAAAATACACTCATTTTTCTTCACAAATTTTTAATAGCACAAGATGAGTGTACTTTATTATATTTCTGTATATTATATCCAACTTCATTCTCGTTCTGGCACTCGTAGTGAACGGACGTACAGTTACAGAGCTCTTAAACGATTAGATCACTTCAAATTATAACTAACTAGTTATAATTATATATTATATCATCATACTATTAAAGCTAAATACAACTAAAATAAACACCTGGCCTCAAATACAATTACAAAACACGGATGCCACTGGCCAACGTGTTTTTTACAACAAATAATATGAGTGCAACTCAAGAAATACAAAAGGGCCAATAGCAAGTTACTAACAGAACTAGAATAAGATGAAAAAATGATACTGAAACAAACAATATACGAATGGTAAAACCTAAAATCATTTCACAACCAAACGCCGGTACCTTCCCAGTACCGACACAAAATAAATTCCAATCCTTAAGTGATATATCCGATATATCTGAAAGTGAACATCAAGAAACACCCACACCGAAAACTCCAAAACCACCACCAATATTTGTCGCAGATGTACAAGACATTAACCCACTAATAATATTACTAGATGAAGAAGCAAAAACAAACTACTTCTTAAAAACAATAGCCAATAAACAAGTCAAAATCCAACCAACTAACATCGAAAGTTACAGGAAAATAATAAGTCGTTTTACAAAAGATAATATATTTTATCATACTTATCAAATAAAACAAAACCGATCATAACGAGTATACGTTAAAAATCTACATCATTCAACAAACATAAATGATCTAAAATTGGAAGTAGAAGATAAAGGACACAAAGTAATTAATATATTTAACTTAAAGCACAGAACAGAGAAATATCCTCTACCTATCTTCATAATAGAAATTGAACAAAATATCAACAATAAAACAATATATGATATACAATATCTACAATATACAAAAGTAACTATTGAACCACCCAGACCAAGAAAAGAAATCCCTCAATGTGCCAGGTGCCAAAGATATGGCCACACTAAAACCTATTGCGCAAGGAAAGAACGCTGTGTAAAATGTAGCGAAAACCACGCAACTAAAAATTGCTCTAAAAACGAAAACACCCCGGTTAAGTGTGTGTTATGTAATGGAAATCATCCGGCAAATTATAAAGGATGCACGATCTACAAAGAAATATATAAGAGAAAATATCCACTACTGAGACAAAGAACAACGGCAGAAGAAACTAAAATTAATAATACACAGCAAGTCAATCCAAACACTACATACGCACAAAAAGCCAATACAATCGACCCAAATAATTTACCGCAACCACAGATAAAATCAAGCAACAAATCATCACAAAATAAACTAGAACAGATAATGATTCAACTAATGGGAAGGATGGATACCATCTTAAACCTGCTCACAGCGCTAGTTTCAAAACTTTCATAATGCAACCAAATCTAACCATAGCATTATGGAATGCCAATGGCTTGGCTCAACGAAGCCAAGAGTTAAAATTATTCTTAATAAAAAACAATATCGACATTATGCTCAACTCTGAAACCCATTTCACAAACCAAACCTACTTAAAAATACCAAGATATACTATATATGATACACAACACCCTGATGGCACAGCCCATGGAGGTACGGCAATAATCAAAAAAAAAAGAAACAATACCACCCAAGAATACCTAAGCAACTTAACCCATACGAAAGCTACATATTATTCCCTGTGGAAGGCAACTAAATACCTTAAAAGGCCAACACAAAGAATACCACCAATTAGGAAACTAGACAATAGTTGGGCAAGAAGTGACCAAGAAAAATGCGAAAGTATAGCTGAACACTTATCCCAAGTATTCAGTCCTTTACCAATAAATAATAACACACCAGAAGAAGAGGAAATTAAACAATATTTAGAAGTAGCGAATCAAATGTCATTACCAATAGAAAAGACAAATAAATATGAAATAGGACATCTAATCAAAACAATGCACCCAAAGAAAGCTCCCGGTTACGATCTCATCACTGGAAGAATATTAAAAGAACTACCAGAAAAAGCTGTAAAGCTTATTACCTTTATCTTCAACGCTATAATAAGATTAAATTATTACCCCACACAATGGAATATAGCTCAAATAATCCCAATACAGAAACCAAGAAAGCCTGCTGAGGAACTGACTTCATATCGACCAATCAGTCTCCTACCTATTCTGTCAAAAGCGTTCGAAAAAATCCTGCTTCAAAGATTAAGACCAATACTATTAAAAGAAAATCTCATACCCGATCATCAATATGGATTCAGAGAACGACACTCTACTATCGAACAAATTCATCAAATTGTTAACAAAATTAGAAGCGACCAAGAAGAGAAAAGGTACTGTTCAGCCGCCTTCTTAGATGTAGCCCAAGCCTTTGATAAGGTTTGGCATGAAGGACTTCTCTACAAAATTAAAAATCAACTGCCAAGTACGTAATACCAGTTATTAAAATCGTATCTTAGCGAAAGATATTTTATAGTGAAGATCCAAAGCGAACACTCCGACCTAACTCCCATCCAGTCCGGGGTACCGCAAGGAAGCGTCCTTGGCCCGGTACTGTATCTCCTATATACCGCAGATTTACCCATATCAGCTCTTGCCACAACCGCTACATTCGCCGACGATACAGCACTATAAGTATCCCATGAAGACCCACAAATTGCATCCCAAATACTACAGGAGTATCTCCACGTAATAGAAAAATGGCTGAATACATGGAAAATAAAAGCAAACGCAACAAAATCAGCGCACATTACCTTCACAAATAGAAGAAATACATGCCCGACAGTACAATTATACAATCAACCATTACCACAAGTAAACGAAGTTAGATACCTGGGACTACATATGGATAGAAGACTAACATGGACCAAACATATAGAAACTAAAAAAAACAACTTAATATAACAGCTACACAAATGTACTGGATGTTAGGTAAAAAATCTAAATTATCCACTGAAAATAAACTCTTATTATACAAGACCATGTTAAAACCTATATGGACATACGGTATCCAACTTTGGGGTACCGCAAGTAACTCTAATATAGAGATTATACAAAGATTCGAAGCAAAGACACTAAGAACTATACTAAACGCACCATGGTACGTTAGAAATAACACCATTATAATGATCTGAAAATGGAAAATGTGGAACAAGAAATAAAAAATTTCAGTAAAAAGTACATGCAACGCCTAGAGAAACATCCCAACCACACCGCAATGAACTTACTGGACAACAGCCTGGAAACAAGAAGATTAACACGCCACGCCGCATTGGACCTACCATACAGATTTACATGATGAATGTACGTACATACCATATACCCATGTAGGTATATACTTATACAAGAAGGTAGTGTCACTGGACACCGCCTTCGCAATGCTCTGTTTTATATATATTCGAACATTTACTTATTGTTATATTGTAACAGATTGTAAATAAAATGCACCAATAAAAAAAAATATATATCCAACTTCACGTAACTCAGTAAATTTAACTATATAATATTATTGCATATATTATATTTTATCCCGAATCATTAATTTATTATGTATGATAGTAAAATATTTTATAAAAGATAGTTTCATTCATAAATGTAATTTTTAATGTAAATTGATTATTATCTTTGAAGGTATTTATAATTATCTTAATAAATATATATAAGATAGTATCTACTTTATTTATAGTCAAACGTTTAATTTTAGACCAAGACTAAACTTGATAAACAAAGATAACCTTATGTAGTTGTACATGAATGAATGAATGAAAGACGATGTAAATTTATTATGTTAAATCGAAGTTTTTTTTTTGAAAAAGAATTTTAAAACGTAAGTTAAGACTAAGTCAAGTAGTTGAATGTAACAGTATTGCCAATTTCAAAATATTACATTGATTTGCAACTATGGATTCGTTTATTGAATTTGGGGCAAAGGTCTTGATGAGTCGGCGCCTTGAAGCCGTGGCACACGTCTCCGAGTCTACACGTTGTTTTGTTTACCTGAATACAAAAATACACCATGTTACTCTGTATTGTCACAAAACAACTTACTTTGAATTTCACACATAATCCACAAATGTTTATTCTCCCAACGGACAACATAGGGAATTAGGAAAGGAATAAAATTCGATTCAATCGAATAACTGGTTAACAGACGAAATTCACAAATGCCTGCTCAGGCCCAAAAATCACATATTTCTCCTCAGGCTCAGAAACACATTTCTACATTGATCGATCTCACCTGCCGAGGCCCAAGCTGGATAACAATCTGACCATCTTCAACTACATTTATCGACACTCCGGTCGACCTGACCTGCCCAGGCCCAAGACGGATAACAATCCGACTATCTACAGCTACATTTATCGACACGACGGTCGACCTGACCTGCTCAGGCACAAACCAGATATTATTCCGGCTGCCTACAACTACAATGGTCGACACACAATCGATCTGACCTACTCAGGCCCAAACCAGATAACAACCCGGCTATCAACGACTACAATGATTGACACACAGTCGATCTGACCTACCCAGGCCCAAAACAGATAAACAATCAGGCTGTCTACTAGAAATCGAACGAGAAGTACACAGACTGAACGCATCAACAGCAATGTACAATCCCAAACGACCCGTCTACCAGGAGTTAGGTCCTACCGGAGAAATACACAGACTGAATGCATCGACAGCAATGTTCAATCCCAAACGACTAGAGATTTCAGAAAGGGGAAGCTGCCGTCGACAGCCATGTACAATCGACAACTTATGTATAATTTCGGGAATGTAGAGTAAACACGCACAGAATAACAATGATTTACTCATATTTATCAGGCTTGCCAATAATCTAATGATTTCGGCAACAATCACTCACAATTCACTGCAACACAGTAATATTATTAACACTGCTATCACTTCAGCACCCAACACAAACTTATATTATATTTACTACCATCCACAAAGGAACACTGCATGGTGCATTCGTTTCGTATACATAAGTCGGGATCATAAACATCTCTCAAGTGTTTACTCGTTTGAAACTTTAAAACATTATCCATATTTTAGTACGAGCATAGATCAATATAGCTATCGAAGCATTCATTTAAATTACGTCTCAAAATATAATTCGTAACAGTTATTACATTAGTAAAAGTTTATTTTCTGAATACGCGCGATATTGTGTTAGTTACTGTATAATTTGTAAACATAAAATAATCAATAAATAAAGTCATAAATTACGATTGAAAATTTTTCTTATGCATCTCAAGCCCATTATAGTATCAACATTTACATTTATAATGTATATAAGCATATTTATGAATATCAAAATAATAGAAACAATATATTTACTGTAAGATACATAGAATAAACATAATCTTTGTAAAATTATAACGATCTTCTAGAGCCTGTTATAGATTTGCTTTGAATCGCCACAAAATCATGTTAGTACAATTTTTCAAAATATAAACATTGTCTTCTGAGAAAATGTTAAAAATTTATATTTGTAAGTAGAATCAGATTTCTTTATAACTAAACTTTCAGAATCTTCAATATTTATAGTTAATTTATTCTTTCAATAGAATTAGTTTCAGAATAAATATAGATAATAATTCGTTTTCAGCAGTGCATAGTACAGAAGAGTTTAGATGTTTATCTGTGTATATTGTAACATTCTTGTGTTCAAAAAATTCTTTCAAAGAAATTTACGCATATGTAGATATGTCCTATATTCGGTGACATTAAACTTTATCACCAAACCAAAATTTGGCACATATATTGTGTAAGTGTCCGCTTGAATCTGCTTGAATTTTTAATCAGCGTTGTACTTTAGGTGATATTGGCCCCGCGGAAAAAAAGCAGACTTTTAGAACATTTTGATACTACCAAATTACCGATTATTTTAATTTTAGTGCAATTTTTGTTTATTTATATAGAAATAAGACATGTTGAACTTTAGGAAAGAGCTCGCCAAATATACATTTTATAATGCCGACAAACAATGATATCTTAAATATATTACTTTCTTCGTTTGCTGGTTACTTTTGTTATTTTTATTATAGTACATATACTACTTTATTTATAGAAATACTTGCCATGTAAAACAATACTCATTGGCCCTGACAATACTAAATAGCTCAAAATATTTATTTTTTATACTATTCGAAATATAATAAATTAAATTTAACAGAAATTCATCAAATATAATCATATAACTTATGGCATTGGTGTAGCCAATGTTAAACAACTCCAGCTCTAATAATTAGTTAATACAATGCTTGTTTCAAACATAAATGTGTATGTCTGTTTGGATCAGACAGGTTAACGCGCCAGTTTTTCTAAGTTTCCTTGATAACATAAATTGGAAAACATATGTGTTAAAGTGTTCAACAATAATTTTGAAAAAAGTTGTACATGTTAGTTAATGTTTCCCTCCAATGCAAACTTAATGCTACAATGACCAATATACATATCTGCTGAAAGTCAGAGGCACAATTATTCAGTACTGTTAAAATTCAGGTTCATAGATTGTCGACAACAGATGTTTGAGAGGCATGTACATTATCTTAATTTTATATAAAACATATTGAAAAATGATATTAAGCACTTCCATTTTTATAAAAATTACTGGTACAAGGAATTGCTTACGTCTACTATAGACCGAAGTATAGGAAATCTTTAAATGTACAAAATAACATAAACAATTGCTTAAACTTAGGATTGTTATACATCCACATAAAAATATTTGTTAATTTGTAGTTTGAATGGGTTTGACCAAGTTTTACGTTGTAGCATTTTGTATATGACATCATTACGCAACCGTAGTTAGCTAAGGTTGATCGAGCTTCTAACCCATACCTTGGGGAGCCAGTTTGAGTGGATTTATCTATTTTCACTCTTTTGATAGGATATTTTTGATTATATATTTCATTTAGAAATTTATATAATGGATAAATAAAAGAAATAAAATTTTTGTAGATAATTCTGCATCCCATTTATTAACCCATTTGATCCCGAATCGTTTAGTAAAACTTGATTTTTTTTAGTTAGATATATAAAATGAAACAAAATGTTACAAAATGATTATTTTTAATACATATCCCTATATATCACTTCGTTACATTCTAGGAAGACAAAATTTACAAATGAAATATGTATGACATTAATAATATTAATCTTACAGTGCTTTAAATTGCGTGTACCTATACGAGCACAAGAGGACGAAATGGGTTAATTATAGGAGTATTATAAGAACTATTTTCTAATAGGGCTAAAATATAGGAGCCAATAAGCCTTCAATAGCCATCTCATTATCAAATGCATCAAAGTTGAATTTGTTTGAGTTAACAAGGAAAAATAAACTTATCCGTTTACAACGTTAAGTCAATGTTTTTGCCAAAACATTCTGAATGCCACTATAGTAATTAAGTATAACGTAACTTGATATTTTTTCCATAAAAATGCTATCATTAACCAGAAATTTTCATTTGCAGGTATTATAGTATCCTCCTTAGAATAATATATTGTATCACAGAGTTACTATTTTTAATATGCTATGGCTTATTTGTTTTGAAAGTACTACAATTTGCACCCGCTTAATTCTGCCAATAAGCTATTATGAATCATTAACGAACCGGTGATAATTGTAATAATAATTGGGCAATAAGCTGCTCCTAATTGGACTTTAAGCTTTCAAATATCATTTATACACATTTAGAAAATTCTCAGAATAAATGGATAAATATGATTAAAATTAATGCGTGTAACAAAGCTTAAGAACAAGCAGAATATAGAACCCGTGTATGAAGAATTTGAAGGAAGAAAAAGAAATATGTAAGGATTGAGTTATATTTCGAAATGGTTTTAAGATGTAAATAAATGTAAAGAGTTTTATAAGTTCCCATTTGATGGGAATTGGTATGATGTGATAATATAATAATGGCGAATGATTGTAAAGATGTGAAAGTATGTAAATATGTGAAATAATATAAAGGGTTTTCAGCCTCCTCATTTGATGGGTTTATGGTATTATGTTATGTATATATATAAATAATATAATATATTCTTAACGTTAATTAAGAAGCAACTATGGTTGCTATATTAAAAATAATTACTAAATAATGTGAATAGTTACATTTATAATAATACATCAAATTAAACATAGTTAGCTATCCTTATCACTAATTTGAATTTGATACAAGAGACAGCCAAATATTTAATTATTGTAGTCATAGATAAAAGTTAAATTTTATTTTTCGGTCCACATTAAGATATACAAAGAATTCGTTTTATTTAATTAATATAAAAATTTATGAATTTTACATTCATTTCAAAAGTGATCTACAAATCAAAGAAATTATGGTTTCTTTATGTTTGGCAATTTCTAAATTTTCATAAAAATCAATTACTTCTACTAGTTAATGCAAGAGACCTTTATTATGCTTTACTTCAAATTTTAAGAAATTTGATGGAAGTTGATTTATTTACCAAATGGAGTAAATCAATAATGCTTTGTATCCGTGATGATAAAGTACCGATGTAGGTACTCTTAAAATCATACTATGCTGCTTTCCAAACTATTTGCTTAGATCAGAGTATATAATGAAGAGCTATTGAAGAAGCAACAAGTACTGGAGAAACTATGACAAATTTAGCTACATACGTAATAAATTACCGCTAACATTTAAAAAATGTATAGTATCATTTCTACTTCTAAATCATTCTAGGATTTTTGATACACATTAAAGCTGCCGTCTAATTCGAAATTTTGACAATCAGCTAATAGTAAATTATACTATCAAAACTATCTTCCTAGCATTGAAGCTGGCTGTTTAGTTTTAATTTTATGATATCCTTACTTAGGGAGCAAGCTAGGACATATGCTGCTATACAATGAGTAGATAACACATCTTCAAAGTATGTATATTATAATAAACAATTTGGAAAAGGTAAATAAACATAAGAAAAAAATTACGATCTATATCTTATATAAATACACAAATATCAATATGTTTTATCACTTGGCTCAATGCATTTTTGTCCTCGGGGAATTCTTATTTCTATAATTTCTACTAATACATAATTTGTGTAAAAATCCTTCAACTTTGGAAGCATTATATTGGACCACAATTTTTCGTCTCTTTTTATTTTCTCTATATAAAGATCAATTTTGTCATTGATGTAGACAATAAAATAACAATATTTTCTCTTCAAAATATTGAGCTGTCCCTAAATCTGAAAAATTATATTGTACACAGGAGTGTAGTGCCAAAAATTTAATATTTATCATGTTCAATATGTCTTTTATTATTAATATGATATATAATAATTACCTGATAGTAGTAATCATGATTTTTCTTCAGTCTTACTTCTCCTGCCTTATATTCCAAACTTGTTTTGTTGGATTTTGTGGCTTCCTCTATCGACCAGCCCATCTTCAAAGCTTTATAAAAGCATTTAACTTCGACCAAATTACCGTCATCTGTCATACTTAAATATATATACATATATATATATATATATATATATATATATATATATATATATATATATATATTATATTTATAATATAAAATAAATTATGTAATAGCTTACCATCTGGAGATGCTGCGAGGAAATAATTGTCTAAGTCTATATACAAACCGCAGGGTTGCACATGCCTTTTAAATGTATCCTCAACATTTTTTATTGCTACACTTTCTTTACTTTTCACATATTCTTTTGCAGCTGTGGTTATGGTATTTTGATACAAAACAGATTTTACAAGAATATGGCGTTTTGTTGATACACGTCTTTTTACCACACAACCAAATAATGATGCAGTAAGTCTGTCTGCTCTTGCCGCTTCGTAAACAGGATTCCCAAGCTGACCAATTGAATTTTCTCCTATTTCCTGCAATTCCTCTTAGGACACCTATAAGTGAAAATACACAAATTTTATCATTTGTTATAGTATCTATTATATTCTCACTTTTAGATTTTTTTAAATTCTTTCACTCTCAGTGTATAATTCTTCATGAGATAATAAAGGCACTTGAGAATTTGGCCCATAATCTATATCTGGTAAACAGCGCGCTCTCTTCGCCTTGCTGTGTGTTTTTCTTAATTCAGTTGATCTATGTGCTGACTTTTGTTTCCGTAGTTCAACTTCATGATTTTGCTGAGATATATATTTTTTTAAATATTTTCCAGGACTGTAACTTGTCATTTTTTTTCCAAGGACTTTTATGCCATGTTAAACCTTTGTTATACCGTAATCGGGCCAAATAGCATCTCATCTGGGAAGATCCTCTATTGGTGAGGTTTATTCGTTTGCCTGCATTAAATTTTGCTAGAATACTCATAAATATTTCAGCTCGATTATTTGTTTCAAGAAATATGTCGATCTTAATAATTGATAATGTAAAATGAAAACTTCTTGAGTACTCATTATTTATATCGTTTGTGGATTTGGTTTTATTAGGTTATATGGAAGAAAGAAAAATCTTAATAAAACGTACCACTTACCTTTTCTTCAACTAAAAATTTACTATAACACAAATAAAGGTCTAAATAATAATGTCACTTCGGAATAATATATCACTGATCACTTATAAAAGAACAATAAATAATTAACACACAGGAGTAACACAAAACACAATATGAATTAAATATAAATATATATTTATGTATTGATAAGCAAACGTGCAAAATAATCATAGAAAACTATTTAAACATAACGCGCTTGGAAGAAAATTTGATATCAAGTGCAGATCTCCAAGCGCCAAACCGCTGAACTAATTTAACATTGGCTCTTATGGGTGGTATGTACTTCCTATTTTACTCATGCAACGTAGAAGTAAGTGTAATTGTTTTTGAAAATTTGTACTTAATTATGAAAATGGAATAACATTAGACCAAGAAAATTTAAATTATTGGTTTATTGTAAGTAAGAGTTCATCATATAGTCACACTAAGCAAGAATTTCTAATTTTCTTTCAATAATGTTGTTTGTATTTATGTTATAATTTACATAAATAAAAAAATTTGAAAATCGGCTCAGTGGTTTTTCAATAAAACATGAATAACCATTTTGAGCAATTGGACGGCAGCCTTAAAATGAATACGGAATGTCAAACTTCAAATTATGTAAATATTTTGTTTTTTGGATTAACAATTGACAGGTGCGGATGATACGATTCATGTAAAAATAAATGTATTAAGAAGATATTTCAAGTGGCATTTTCTTGTTTGCGCTACCTTTTAGGAAAAAACGTTTCAAATAATTGTACAAATTATTGATATCTATAATTCTTATTGTAATAATTTCTCTGTCACTGCAACCAATTTGGAGTAATTGCAGAAACCGCTAAATATGACAAGAGTAAACATGTTCTTCCGGTTAGAAGATTGTTTTCAAAAATTGAAGGTGCACACCCAAGGCATATGCAAATCTTATGTTTAAAGTTTCAGAATTTTCACTTCAACCGTTTCGGCTATAGAGAGAATGCACACACACACAGACACACGCACACTCATACACACACACACACACACTAACGGAAGTCATTCCAAAAATTGTTGGAATCGATTCAAAGAAGGTCAAAACGTATATTTCCGTTCAATTCTCGAAATCGAAATTTTTTATGATTCCAATACTTACTTATACTGCGTATAAGAAAGTAAAATAAAGAATGACTGTTGCGAGAATCTGTTAACCGGTGACATTTGATTAATTTTTACACCAAATCGATTTGTCATCCTAGATAAATTTATTCCTTTACAAATTTTGGAAGAACATATTTAAATCGTAAATAAATTTGTTGTTAGTTAAGAGGCAAAAATATGACCATAAATTCATTGCATAGATTACTTATAAGCCAATCCCAGTTGCCGTGGTAATTAATATTTATGCCTACTTTATGTTCATTCAATGTTCGAAATAAATTTAATCTCATAATCATTGGAATCAAAATAGATTACTTTCTAGAAATATTTTATTACCTGTTCATCAAATATAAATTCGATACATTCTACATTCGAGTCATGTCTGCCTTCCTCCTTACTCAATGTGTATAAGGCCAATAAAATCCAGACACTAACGTGCGATATTTTTTCAAAAGATTAAGCCAATCCAGTGAAATTCGGTCAGATTTTATTAGTGAAATAAAATGCAGATGTTTGTAGAATATATAGCGACAGTAATATAACAAACATCATCTTTCTCATAGCTACCCAGCTATACATAAAATGCTTGATTCAAAGTTCAGTTTAATGAATTTTTCCATTTATAAATTGAATAGCATTATCTAAAGTATATACTTAACTTTTATAACGCATTTACGTTACTGTATTAACAACTGAATACGTAAGTGCTGCGCATGTTATAAAACAAATCATTAAATCCTTAAGGGGACATTGCAGGTTGCAACTTTGAAAAAATCGAATTTTTTTATTTTGCATTTTTGCTAAGCTACATTCATGTAGAATAAGTGGCCGAAAGGCCTATGCGATCCGGAATGTTTTACGGCCCCTACGGCCACTTATACACAGGTACCTCTCGAGCGCTCAGCGCTGCGCCGGTTCCGCAGAGTTATTATGTTTCATTTTTGGGGAATATTTCGATTCAAACATCTTTTATTTTGCAAATTATTACGATTCCAAACCCAATTTCTTAATTTCAAGTTCGCGACACGCTTATATGTTCAATTTCATGAGAATTGAAAACTGCTTTTTTTGACATCATCCGCCATATCGGATCTGTGGACTGTCGTTATTGCAATTTGATAACAAAATCAAGCTAATATAGTGTCACAATATATTTAGAATGATTGTCGTCCACAATGGTGACACGGATATATTATTATTGCAGTCGGAAGCATTGCGAAAACTTTAATCGCGTTTTTCTCGGAACTCCTTTTTTTTATTGTGTCGTCGATTGCGGTCAAACGGCTTGACCAATTGACTTGAAATGAATTGTCCTAAAAACTAGACAAAATTTACTGGATCCTGAACTTATTTTCATTCAATTATTGTTAAAATTTACTATTTTTTATTACGTTTTAAGCTCGAAAAAGCAATGTAATTTTTTGATGTGCGTTTTTTGGTTAGATGACAAGGAGGGGCCCGAGGCGCGACACATTGGGCAAATGTTTCGCGTGCGCGGTGCCAGGACGGCCACCGGTGCGGCCATGTTTGTTATAACATATTGTTGAATAAATGGTCATTAATAGAAGAAGGATAGATAAATACAACCCGCAAAACTGCATGACAACTGATTTTAGTTCTTTCATAAAAAATTCCCAAAGTTGACCCATGTTTCAGGCCTACAACCTGTAATGTCCCCTTAACTGTTGGGTTAAAATTTTGGAACCCCTTTTCACAAAGTAATTTCTTAGAATAAATATTAAATGTCAAACTGCAAACTATGTAAGATTTTTGGTTTTAATTAAACAGCTGACAGGCATAAGTGATACGATTTATGTGAAAATTATAAAAATAAGAACAATTTTCTATAGCCATTTTCTTATTTTCGGTACCTTTTTTGAAAAAATGTTTCAACTATAAGTTGTTCAAAATGCTAATATCTATAATTTGTATTCCAAAAATTTTTCTATAAGCTCAACTATATTTGGGTTATCGCCGAAACCAAAAAAAAATAACTGGAGTAAACATGAAATTCCGGTTGGTAAATTGTTTTCAAAAATTTCATGTTTTCTGCCCTGGTAAATAGAAATAATAAGTTTGAAGTTTCATAATTTTACCTGCAACCGTCTAGGCTGTAGAGCGCTCACACACACATACACACACACACAATAGCGCAGCCACACACACACAGATGGACGTCATTCCAAAAATAGTCGGAATCGTTTCAAGGAAGGTCAAAACGTATATTTCCGTTAAAATCTCGGGATCGAAATTATTGACTTTTGTATTTCGCGCTTTGTTAATGATCACTATATGTGGAAGAAAGAATAGAAGAGAGTCGGATATTAAAAATGGTGGAAGATTTTTTTATAACAAAATAAATGATGCTTTTACTTGATGAAATGTGTTAAGAAAACAAGCTGTAGTAATAAAAGTTATGTCTGTTTGAAATAAGCAAAAGGTTATGGGCCCAGAACCCGTGTAATAGCTGCGGTAAATTTTCCCGATTTCCAACTGCAACACCTTCATTATTTGCATTATCCCATTAAGGCCGTTACTAAAATTGCAGGCAGCCATAATAGCCATAATCTCGACTATTTGCTTGCCGCTATGAATTGTTTTTGACGAAAATGCCCAAATGCAGGCGTTGTAACTTTCATTAGCGTTTCGCGTATACTTTCTCAGGCAACGTGTCAGTAAGTCATTGCGTCTTATACACGGGAAGTATAGCGGTGAAAACAAACCTATAAACGGCGGGTTCTCCGAGCGCTCGCTTGAGCGCGATTGGAGCGTCTCGACACGGGTCGGGTCCACTAATCGGCTTGTAACTCTGGAACGAGGTTACTTGTGGTAAGGTCTATCCTAAAGTAGACATTCCAAAATATTTTTTTAGCTAAAGAAATAAAAAACGAACATTTGAAATTTCCTGAGTGGACTACTCCCTTAAATTTAGTGATTCTGAAATAAAATCACCAGACATAACCTCAGAAAATACTGCGGAAGCGTGTTCTTTTTTTTGAGAACTGTTATTAAAGGAATTTGGACTGAGCAAAAACTATCAAGATGGCAGATACTTTAGTCCTAAATAGCTTAAACAAGTTCGTTGGCAACAATTACAACTAGTGGTGGTTTCAAATGAACTGTGCACTTCATGCAAAATGATTACATAACATCGTCCATGGGATTAAGCAGAATCCTGAAGACGGCGAACCTACATGGATGATGAGCGATGCTACAGCGATGTACATCTTGACGTCCGCATTAGACTATTCGCAAATTATATTTACTTTGATTGTGAGTCAACACGTCAGAGCATTGGTAAGCTTGATTTCATTAACTTACAACGGTCTGAGTCCAGAAAGCTGATTGAACACGAACGATTTCACCAGTATCACATTAAAGACTACGATAACCTTGCTCAACACATTGCAAATGTTGAAAATTTGGCAAAGAAGTTATAGGACATTGGTGAAACAGTTAGTGATGCAGCAATCATGAAATAAATAATAATCACCTAAGCATCGAAGTTTCGAAAATTTCGACAAGAATGGCTATCAGTCAGCCAAGATAGCCAAATGCTGGCAAATCTGACAGCTAGATTAGTTGACAAAGGAGTAAATTCGTCAATTACTGAGCAATTTCAGACTGCATTTACAGTATCGCTAGGAAAAAATTTATCAGGGAAATTTAGTAAAAGGACGAACTACTGAAAGGCACTCTCACCTAAATCAAACAAGCAGAGTTCGTATAAACAAAGCGAACCCGAAGGGAAATCAAACGTCATCTGCTATCTAGGCAGATAAAGAGGGCACATTGCACGATTTTGTAGGTGCAAACCGTAACAATATCCACCATTTAAAAACAAGGAATAATCTGTTTTCAATGTAGAACTTTCTGGAAGCGTAGACCAAATGAAATATACACGGATCATGCATAGCGGTGCAACTGTCAATATGTCGTATCGGGTAGAGTATTTTTCCAACCTGTCTGATGTCGCTCGAGGAACTACGGTCGTAATATGGAATGACGTGTCACATCCTATCATGGGAAAGGGAGATATCGAGATCGAAAAATTGATAAAAGGAATGTGGCATAAATCGATAGTTAAAAATGTCTTGTTTGTTACTGCACTGAAAAGAAATTTTTTTTCTGAAGCCGCCATAACAAACAAAGGCTGGTCGATTGTCAAAGGGAGAAAACAGGCCGAAATATTAGACGACTCTAAATGAATTGCAAGTACAGTTCTTGACGATAACAATGTCTATGAATGATGTTCGGAATGAACGTCGCTCATCATGCCTATCAAGTTACAGAAACTAGTTTGAAAGCGGGGCACGACAGACTCGGTCATGTAAACATTGTACGAATTTGGGACATGATCAAGAATGGAGTGATAAGTAGTATAACGTTGAGTGATAAAGAAAATTTTCACTGTGAGACTTGCTTCTTTGGCAAACAACATCGTTTTCCAAATCCGTCATGAGAAGTTCAAAGTAAGGAACCTGGAGAATAAATATGCTCTGGCGTATGCGGACCTATTGCAACTGAAACCGCAAGAGGACCAAGATACTTTGTTCTTTTCAAGGACAACGCAACGTCGTACATGACTGTTGACAGTTTAAATCATAAGTCTGTTGTTTTGGATCGTTTAAAGGACTATGTGAACATGATAGAAATGCAGCACAATCGCAAGGTTAAAGCATTACACTGTGACAACGGTGGCGAGTACCAATAAAGATTTGCTGAGTTATTTCACGAAAGAAGGAATTATTTTGGAAAACACCTGGCCCAACACACCGCAACAGAACGGCCGCTTAGAGAGGGAAATGCGCAAGGTCATGGTGAGCGTCAGATCCATAATGCATGCGATAAATGCGTCAAAATACCTTTGGAGAAAAGCGGTTAACATGGCATTCTATATTCTCAACCGGACACCTACGAATGAAAAAGGGAATATGACACCATATGAGATTTTCACAAGTAAGAAGCCGACAGTGTCACAAAGGAAGAAATTTGGATGCACTGCATTCTTGCAAATAGCGGATAATCTAAGAACTAAGCTTAAGGCCAAATCCAAGAAGCGCATATTTGTTGGATATGATGGGAATTCAGACAACTATCGGTTATTTGATTCGGCTACGAAGAAAATCAAAGTATCGAGGAACGTGATTTTTGATGAACATACCAGGCTAGAAACTGAAAAGGAGACAGCTCAGATACGCGTCGTATCAGAGTAACCTGTAGTAAATTATGTTGAAGAGAATCCTGCATCGGAAATCATCGAGCACCGACAGAACATAGCAAAAATAGGGCAAGACATCGTTAACAAAATAAATATAAAAGTCGCTTGAAATGATGGCACAAGATGATATAACCTGAGAAAGATAGATGATCTAAAGCGTCCAGAGTTGTAAACGGCATACATTGCTGAAGTCAAGGAGCCACAAACTTTTGCAGATGCCATGGATATTAGCTAGTCAAGAGAATGGTCAAACGGGAACACAGTTGAACTCAACGCTCTCGAAAAGAACCGCACGTGGCAACTTGTAAAAAGAACTTACAACATGAAAGTCGTTGGATCCAAGTGAGTCTTCTCTATTAAAGATGCAATGTCGAAAAAACCAAGATTCAAGGCCAGGATTTATGCTAAAGGATATTCCCAGGAGAGAGGAATTGACTACAATGAGATCTTGTCGCCCCCTACAAGATTTGATTTGGCCACAGCAGTAGAGAATGATTACAAAATCGTTCTGGTCTATGTACGGATGGTCTCTTTGTATGGAGTACTCAAAGAGACAATATACATGGACACTTCATATGGCGCTGATATAAGCGATGATGAAGAATGCAGACTATAGAAGTCGCTCTATGGGTTAAAACAGGCGTCGCGATGCTAGAACCAGAAATTCAATCAGTTCATGCTAGATCAAGGATTTCAAAGAGGTAACGCAGACAAATACGCCTACAGGAGAAGTACCACAAACCCTATGGTAATCCTCATTCTTTACGTCGATGATGGACTCGTCATGTCCTCGGATGATGCGTTGTTCGATTGTTTTATGGAAGATTTGAGAAATCAATTTGATTTTACGGTTTATAAACCTGGACAATTTGTCGGGATGGAGATCCTGGATGAAACGGATGTAAATGATAATCGCCGCATATTCATTCATCAATCTACTTCAGTTCGCAAGGTAATCGCGAAGTTTCGTATGAAAAATGCATCAGTCATCAGTACACCAGCAGATGGGCACATGAGATAGAAGAAACCAGATGACAACGGAAGTAGCGCAGATATTTTGCCGTACCGTGAAGCTGTGGGATCGTTGATGTTTGCAGCAATAATGTTCGCGACAAATCTAGTTAGTACGTATATTTCTAACTATGACTCGTCACACTGGACCGCGATCCATCGCATTCTAAAGTACTTGAAAGGTAGAAAAACTATTGTTATTGAATACCGAAAAGACATGGAGATGTCCCAAGTCGTGGGATACTCCGACTCAGATTTTCTAAACGACCTCGACATACGCCGCTCCACGTAGGGCTACGTTCTCTTCTTGTCAGTTGGGACTATCACTAGGTCAAGTCAAATACAGAAGGCAGTGACTCTGTCGACGACTGAAGCCGAGTTCGTCGTGGCCACTGAAGCAACTAAAGTAGCATCGCGTATTCGTCAATTCCATGATGATATTGGAGAATCAGTCCAGGATGCAACAACTTTGAAAATGGATAACCAAGGAGCGCTGTATCTTGTGAGGAACCCAGTTTTCCACAAGAGAACAAAGCACGTCGACATCAAATTGCATCACTTTCCTGAGAAGTTAGAAGATGGGATGATAAACGTTATTTTTGTACCTTCAGAACTTGAACTAGCTGACGTCTTCACCTAACCTACTTAACGTGATTATTTTAACAAACTTATCTTCAACTTGGGAATGAGAAATTGTTTCTTCACCATTTGTTCTGTCTGACGCGAACATTTGTGCGGGCTAGACGTGCGGTTCCTCGCTCATGCGAGTAGTATTGCTTACATTGCAAATAGCTTATTACACATACCTCAATTTGTGTATTACTTAATTATGCAAACGCAGCAAATTTAAATCGCGAGTGTAATAGTTTTATTTTATATACGTAACTGGGACACCATGAAAGGTGACCCAAAAATAGTTGCTAAAATTATACAAAGAACCGACGGAAAATATTCAATAATTCCACCAACAGGGAAGAAAGCTATACCAGCTGAATTAAAGAACTTAAGATTTATCCCACCAACGCCTCCTTTGCCATCCACCGAGCATGCACGAGCGAAGTCGGCCACTCTACTCTACGCACAGGCTTCAACATCTCACGCACTCCAACAAACGACCAGCATAATGGATACCGAAGGATCGCCCGCCTTCTCAAAAAGCGCAAAAATAGTAATATCTCCCATTTTTACTAGGAAACTCTCAAACTTCGAATCTAACATAGTACCACCAACACCCCCACCACGAGAGCAAATAGCAACCCCTACAGGAAGCATAAATGAACAAGAAATCGCTTCGACCTTAAACACCCAGTCGATCTCGGAACCTGCAGTACTAGATAAAACTGAAGACAGCTGGACAGTTATCAATTCCAGAAAGAGCAAAAGATGCAGCCCGGAAGAAAATAGAAACGTAAGACAGAAAACCCTAACAGACTACTAGCTCAATGGACGAGAAACCTCAAATAAATTCAAAAAACTAAATGTAGAAGTTTTAATTGAAGAAGATATTAGTCCTGAAATCATTAAACCTCCACCAATTTTCGTACACGGCATAGGAAACATAAAGCCTCTGACTGACCTCTTGAACCTCCACGCAAAAGAAAATTACGTAACTAAGCTTATTGGAAGTTCGCAAGCCAAAATCCAACTGACCGAGCCTAGATTTTATCACGTCATAACGAAAGAACTAGAAGAAAAGAAAACAGAATTCCATTCATTTCAATCAAAATCGGAAAGAAAATTCAAAGTTGTACGACGTGATCTGCACCACACTGTTGACATCGAAGAATTAAAGAAAGAAATACACTCATATGGACATAATGCATTAAATATATTATGCACTCGAAAATCAAATTTGAACCTCCACGCCAAAAAAGAGTAATACCTCAATGTACAAGATGCCAAAGATTTAATCATACAAAAAATATCTGCAACCTTTCACCACGTTGCGTGAAGTGCACTGGTGATCATGTGACTAGAGACTGCCCCAAACAAGATAAAAGTACTGCCGCAACCTGCACCAACTATGGAGGAAACCACCCAGCGAACTACAAAGGCTGTAGTGTCTTTAAAGAAATACAGTCACGTAAGTTCCCACCCCTTAGACAAAAACAGAATACAGTCAACAATAACATAACCGGAAATCCAACACAACCAGGCGTATCATACGCCCAAAAGACAAGGGCCAATGTCCAACAGACACAAGAAGAACATAACAAACAACAAAATTTAAATCATATTTCCGACAAACAGCAAAATTGTAAACTAGAAGCTATGATGATCAAACTGATGGAGCGCATGGACACCATGCTTAATCTCCTCGCTTCCCTTGTGGCTAAAATGAAATAATGCCCCAGCTCCTAAAAATCGCTCTCTGGAACGCCAATGGTATTGGATAACACAGCCAAGAAGTAAAAATATTTATAGCAGAACACAACATAGATGTGATGCTCATTTCCGAAACTCACTTTACAAATAAGACGTATCTGAAGATACCAGGATACTCAATATACAATATTAAACACCCAGATGGTACTGCCCATGGAGGCACTGCCGTAATCATCCGACAGAAAATTAAACACCATGAACTAAATAAATACATGCACGAACACCTCCAAGCTACTAGCATTGTAATTAACGAAGAGACAACAGGACCTCTAACTATCTCAGCTGTGTACTGTCCACCTAGACACACAATTAACAAAGCACAATTTAAAGACTTTTATAACAGTCTGGGGTCTAGATTTATAGCTGTAGGTGACTACAATGCAAAACATCCCTACTGGGGTTCACGACTGACCACCCCTAAAGGTAGACAACTCTACCAATCAATGCAAGAGAATAATCTACATCATTTATCTGCTGGCCAACCTACATACTGGCCTAGCGACAGAAGAAAAGTTCCGGATCTCATAGACTTTTGTGTAGTAAAAGGCGTGTCATCACATTATCTAAATGCCGAAAGTTGCTTAGATCTATCATCGGACCACTCTCCAGTCATAATTACTGTAAATAGGCAAATAACAATAAAACCTCCATCACTCATTAGTAAAAAAACAGACTGGCACACATTCAGAAATCTGCTGGATAACAAGCTTTCGCTCGAAATTTCACTCAAAACCGAACACGAAATATTCGAAGCCATAGAATTCCTAAATGACGCAATACAAGAATCAGCATGGGGCGCAACACCGGTACAAAACGCCAATCAAATACGAGAAAATTGTCCTAAAATCATTAGGGACATCGTCGCTGAAAAACGGAAGCTACGTAAACAATGGCAAATAACAAGATCACCACAGGACAAAACAAAACTTAACCAGGCAATAAAAGCAGTCAAAAAGTTACTAAGCAACCTGCGAAATAAATCTGTCGAAGAATACTTAGAAAATCTCACTCCGTCAGCATCTACAGACTATTCGCTCTGGCGAGCAACATAAAAGCTCAAACAACCGGAACAATCAAATCCACCCTTACTCCTAGCAAATGGTAGCTGGGCCAGAACCGATCAGTCAAAAGCGAACACATTTGCGCAACATTTATCATCAGTATTCCAACCCTTTCCTAGTGAAATTTCGGTAGAAGAAGAACAAGAAATCCTGCAGTACCTAGAGACCCCCCTACATCTCTGCTTGCCTATAGTCAAATTAAAAACTAGTGAAATAAAAAACGCTATAACAAATCTTGACCCCAAAAAAGCTTCAGGATATGACCTAATAGCAGGAAGGATTCTGCAAGAACTTTCTTCTAAAGGAATCAAGCTGATAACAAAGATCTGTAACTCAGTTCTTAGATTAGAATACTTTCCCTATCAGTGGAATGTAGCCCAAATTATCCTTATACCCAAGCCAGGAAAACCACCACTAGAAGTAAGCTCCTACAGACCCATCAGTCTCCTTCCTATAATCTCCAAACTTTTCGAAAAGTTATTGCTTAAGCGCCTAAAGCCAGATCTAGAAGAAAAAGACATAATTCCAAACCACCAATTTTGATTTCGAACGCACGTACGTATTGAACAAATCCACAGAGTCGTGAACAAAATACGCAAAAATCTAGAAGAGAAAAAATACTGCTCGGCTGCCTTCCTAGATATAAGTCAAGCTTTCGATAAAGTATGGCACACCGGGCTATTGTTTAAAATTAAAAGAATCCTACCACATAATTACTACCAAATCCTCAAATCATACCTTTCCAACAGATATTTCTATATTAAATATAAAGATGAACAAACCAGACTCTATCCAATAGAATCCAGTGTCCCACAAGTTAGTGTACTAGGACCCATACTATATCTCCTATACACAGCCGACCTGCCAACATCTGAAACAACAATTATCGCAACATTCGCCGATGATACAGCAATACTTGCCTCTCACGAAGATCACAACGTGGCCACAAGATATCTTCAGACACATCTGAACAAAATTCAACTATGGTTAACAAAATGGAGAATTAGGGCAAATGAAACCAAATCTACCCATGTCACATTTACGATGAGAAAAGAAACCTGTCCTCCTGTGACACTGTATGGCAAGCCCCTCCCACAGACAGAAGAAGCGAAATATCTAGGCATGCACTTAGATCGTCGTTTAACATGGAAAAAACACATTTGGACAAAAAGAAAACAACTTGGCCTGAAATTCAGTCGCATGTACTAGCTAATAGGCCGCAAATCTCAACTCTCAACAGAAAACAAAATTCTTCTTTACAAGACTATCCTCAAACCAGTCTGGACGTACGGAATCCAACTAAGGGGTATCGCCAGTAACTCTAACATTGAAATCCTGCAGAGATTTCGGTCCAAAGTGCTCCGCTCTGTCCTTAAAGCATCATGGTTCGTCACCAACGCCATAATTCACCGCGATCTCTCCGTAGTGACAGTGAAAAAAGAAATTAAAAACTTCAGTGAGAAATATCATAGCAGATTACGTGCGCATCCAAATACTTTAACAAGTAATTTGCTGACAGTGAAGATAAAATATCTGCAGTGTCATGCACCGAACTGTCTTATCCGCATATGGGTTAAACCATATCGTAGTTACATTATTTTTCAAATTTATAATATTTGTTCTAACCTTTAGATCGTTTTTACACTAAATATGTTTCTTAGAATAAATATTAAATGTCAAACTTCAAATTATTTAAGTCTATTTTGTTAAACAATTGACAGGCGCAGATGATACGATTTATGTAACAATATATATAATAAGCAGAAATTGTACTAAATATAAATTAATTTTTGTTCACAAAAATTTTCTGTAATTATAACCATTTTTGAGTAATTGCAGAAACTGCAGAAAATGACTAGTGTAAACATGCACTTCCGGTCGGAATATGGTTTTCAAAAATAGGAGGTTTTCGTGCCAGGCACAAACAAATCTTAAGTTTAAAATTTCATAATTTTTCCTTTAGCCGTTTGGGCTGTAGAGCGCTCAAACCCACACACAGACACACACACACACACACACACACACACACAGACGGACGTCATTTCAAAAATAGTCGGAATCGATTCAGGGAAGGTCAAAACGTATATTTCCGTTAAAATCTCGAGTTCGAAATTTTTCATGATTACAATACTTACTTATACTGCGTATAAGAAAGTAAAAAACGCTTAAAACTTGACCTACCTAATAAATAACTAACAAATTCAATGTTTTTAGTGTCATCACACCTGTTATGCAGAGTCAACAGAAAAAAAAGCCACCTAGCAAATTCCGGACCTGTCATGCAGAGTCGACAGAAAAGAAGCCAGCTAGCAAATACCCGATAAGGTGACTAGAAATAGTCACCAACATTGACACAATTAGCACTTAATCTAGAACAAGAAGAGGACTATCACAAGATAGCACCCTCTACATGCCAATGTATTTTTTGTACATCTTACTATAAGTTTTACTGAATGTCAGTTATTAAGACAGATTGTAAATAAAAAAAATAAGAAAAAAACCCATTTGTTCTAATTATGTTAATTGAACATTTGTTCCTTTTATACTAACCCAATACTTGTTCTTTTGTAACGAAGCACTAAATTGGATGAAGTATTGACTCTTTTATTTCGCGATTCGTTTATGATCACTATATGTGGTAGAAGGCCTAGACGAGAGTCGGAGATTAAAATAGTAGCAAATGTTTTTATAACAATATAGATGAAGGTTGTACTCGAAGAAATGTATTAAACAAACAAGCTGTAGTAATAAAAGATATGTCTTTAATTGAAATAACCAAAAAAATTTCTCACGTCTACTGCATTATTAACTTGACCACCGTAAGTTGTTGTTGTACTTGCATCGGCGTGGCGGTACATATCTTGGCATGCGGCATATCTGTCGCTGAACTTTATTTTATGCGTTTTGGTAAGATCTCTAATATTTATAGGACTATAAACTTTTTCAAAGTCTTTTTTAATTTTACAGAGCTATTTAAATTCTCAAAAGAAAGTTCAGTCTCAGATAAGTCAGATATATATTTCTTCAAGATTTAATATTTTGCATCTATTTTTGACCAATCATATTTTGTGATAGATTGTTTGAAAGATTTGTTGAAAGAATAAAAAATTAATATCTACGCTCAATTGAAGCCCAAAATATATCCAGCCATATGATTATCAAATAAAGCGTAATCTATATTTCTTTATACATGCAATACGCATTTTTTGTCACGGATTTAATGGTTTACATTGACTACATGAATACTTCGTGAAACAAAACTTTATATCTACTGCCAACATTGTTAGATAATTAATATTAAATTAATAATTGCTAATATTGCTACATAAGGCAAGTGGAAAGGAATTTTTATGTCTAAATACTTTTGCCACAGTAAGGTCACCAAATTGATAGCAAAATCCGTTATAATAACCAATATATAATATATGTAGTAATAAAATTATGTATGACAAGAACTATTTAGATCTGTTTGTTGAACTGTCATATTGAAGTCGTGTAAAATGCAAGTTGCTCATTTATATTTCCGTTTGAACTGTTTCAGATCTAAAATGAAAATGACTAATGTAAGTACACATATGTATTGTGATAACAAAAGTAATATTGTTTATGGGTAACTTCCGGCTTAAGTATAAGATAAAATGCTATGCTTTGCTTTATTTGTAAATCCTAGTGGATTTGCACAGCGTTCTTTAAAAATAATTGTAGATGAATCAATCAGAAATGATGCTCGAGAGATTAAAGTGACTGAATTTGATGGGATTGAAATCTAAAAATCAAGCATTATTTCAAGTTTGCATTGCTTGTTTTTGGATAGCAATTATTTTTATTGAAATTTATTCCACATCATATTGTTATGTACGACTAAATACAACAGTTTGAATGGTATCATTATAGATATCGTCCTACTGGGTGGAAATTGGCAAGCTAGTTGTTTAGAAACGGCAATCCACATAAAATGTGAAATAATATATCCATTATAAATGATAGCAGAACATTTGAAAATTTGTTTATAATAAATTTTTATTTATGCTTGCATTTTCATCTATTTTATTTATGTGATCTTTAACAAATGATTAACTTTCAGATATTTTACAAAATATATACATACCATACCAAATCTAAGACACTTCTCAATATGGTAGAAATATTTTTCAATAAATGTAGGTCAACAGAGTCGGTGACGAAGGAGCAAAATGCAAAAATTGAACATATTATTCGCATTACAGTTACAACTGCTTATTTGTTCAACTATTTAATACTATGTATTGATCTTATCTTGATCATTTCGTCGTTATTAAAAGACGAATATGATTTGCTGTTACATATCTTGGTTACAAATAAAGGCTTTATAGAGTAGTCGCCAAAGTATGAAATAGTATTTATTAATAAATCTACCGTCTCGATTTTAGTTGTACTATCATCCCTAATAGAGATAGATATGGTGTTTATAGTGATGGTGGGTACGGTTTGGTAGCAATTTAAAATATTGGAATATTCCCTTCATAATATAGGCATTTAAGACATAATTGGAAAATTTGAGAAACAGCGGAACTGTGTAGAGCACCACAAAATGTTACTTGAGTGAGCTTTTATAATAAACCATTATGCAAAAGAAAATAGGGTAAATGAATTTTTGCATTTACAGATTTATCAAGGAATTCGAGTACCTTCCTTCCTACCTGACACTTGATATGCTAGGTACTAATGTTGTGTTATCCGTTCTGACCAAATTAAGCGTATTAGTTGAAAAGAACTTGTAATTTTAAAGCACAATTAAGCGTTCAATTTGCTTTCAAATTTAAATCAATTTTTGTATTCAGAAGCGCCATTAGAGCGTTAGTATTAATGTGTTCTGCAATTTGCTATTTATTAAATGGTCTCTGTGGACAATTAATAAAAGATTAGGTGAATATGTTGAGAGCCGCTGTAAAATACTCAATATATATTACATTACATGAGACCTTTAAAGTAACATGTTTTAAATATCAGGCTCAATTTGTCAGTAACTCTGCTTATAATTGTAACTGGGAAAACATATCATAGCGTAAAATTCGTCTTGGTGTAATGATGTTTATTCAACAATCACAAAATCCCGTCAATATAACGAAGGGTGGTTTGGTTATTCAATGTTTGGAAAGCTTCACACAGGTTAGTATAAAACACGATTTACTTTTTCCATTATAATTTAAAACAATTATCCATGGAGCAGATAACTAAAATGACGTATTCTCTTTTGACGTTCTTAACAATTTTAAAAATCAACAATAATAAAGAATGAACAATATTTAGTAACGAAGCAACAAAGGTGGTATTTAAACTTGTAAACTAAGAATTTATAATAAATGATTGAATGTGAATATATTACTGTATGTTATATTAAATTTATACACTGTTACATATTTAGCTATATTTGGGTGTTTGTTTTCTGTCCTCTTTGGTTTATCGCAGAGATATTTATCGTTGCCTCCAGTAAATACGTAGGTCTTATTATTCTTGTATTTTTAGAAGCAGTGAAATGGGTTCCTCGTGTCACATATGAGTGTCGAGATTCAATATGAGTTTAAAAGAAATGCTTTATTTCAGCATGGTCGTCAGTTGAAACATCTGAGGCTTGGACGGTCACTCATTTTGGTTGATTTATGAACAGCAGGACTGCTTGCGTGCCATCTATAACTATCCAGTCTCGAACGGGTAAGGCCTGTACGATATTACGGTTGGCGGCGCTAGTAGTATTAATAAAATTGACCAATGTGTTTTACAGTTGAGATAGAGGCTATGATTGGACGCGCGAAGTCCAGAAAAATGAACAATGCAATAAAGTGAACTAACTGTATATGTTCTTTGCTAAATCGAATCACTCTTAGGGTGGATAATCTTCTATTTTGTGTTCTCTAAAATTGTATTTTGATTGTAACTGATATTCATAAATTATTTGTGAGTTATCCGAAGAATTTACTTCGTAAGATGATACATACTTTGTTCCCTCGATATTTGTGAAATAAACAGCTGATTGCTTTATTAATGACCGGCGTGACGACTAATTTTTTAGTATTTTAGTTTCACCGCTAGGTAGCAATATTATAATTTCGTTCACAAATAAGTTAAATCAAAACCGCCCTGTCTGTCACTGATTTCTTATCGAGATAAAACGGAAACTGAAATATTAGTTATTCGTGACATAGCGTATGACATCATTATAGTAGCCACCTTCAGGGCAGAGGCAGCACTACATTATTAAGTGCTGCTTTACGTGATACGTCAGTATATACTTGTCTGTAAATCAGCATCAGACATGCCGTGGCGAGTAGATCAACTACTGGCGTAGTTCTTGTATATAGACTTAACCTCCGCTACTAGACGTCAGCAGTATTGAATAAAATATTGAAAAAACCTAATTTTTGTTGTAAGCCGGTCCTTTTTCTGAAAATACTTTTCTGATGAAAGTTATGCGTTTTATTAACATCAAAAACTTAATTTACAAGTGAATTATTTAGGTTCTTTGCCGAAGACAAAACGTCTTTAACGATATGGTTTATTATTACCCGAAAGTTTTCGTTGTATAATTTGTGGACCATCCAACTGTGGTAAAACAAATGTTATGTTGGGATTACTAACACATTCAAATGGTTTAAAATATGCAAATATTTATGAATATTCAAAATCAATGTATCAACCGAAATATGAGATTTTATAATAATGTTTACCAAGAATCAAAAGAAAGAGTTATTTTCCTTATGATGAAAATGTTGGTATTTTGAAACCAAAAAATGCAAGACCAAATTCAGTGTTTGTGTTCGATGATGTATCAAGTGATAAACTGGATTGTATACGTGCTAACTTCAGTATGGGACGACATGCCATTGTTCATTCATTCTATTTATGTCAAACTTATGCTCACATACCTAAGCACTTGATACGAGATAATTCAAATTTAATCGTTTTATTTAAACAAGATGATATTAATCTAAAACATGATATGTCATTTACCAAATTAAGAGAGTTTTGTTCAAGATGTTGGGGTGATAAATTTGGATTCATAATGATTAATAATGATAGTTATATGGTGCGTTATAGAAAAGGTTTTGATAACTATTTAAAATGGATTTAGATTTTATCTGTGATTGAATATATCAGTATATAAATATATAATGTTTAAGGTATTTTGTCATTTCAAAAATAGTATTGTTGTAGTCCTGTCTCAGACCTATAAATTGTTAGTTTGTTATATTTATTTATTAAATTGGAAGAGTTATTAATTTAAAATGAATAAAACAGAAATGAAATCATTGAAGAAAATATTGTAAGTTAGTGATGCTATACGCAAGAAGTATAAATCACTCAAACGTGGACATTCAGATGCCGAGGAATTACTACAAAAAAGTTTTAAACCCTTTACTTTACCCCTAAAAGAAATAGATGAAAATACTTCAACAAAATTCAAGAAATTTGAAGAAGACTCTCCAGATAATACAGCAATTAAAATAAAAAAGAAAAGGGATATTGAATCGCCCATTGCACATTATCGCAAACCGGTTGAGACATCTAGTAGTGGAGCAATCAAGTACCCTCAAAAATTATTGCCAGCGTTTCTGGAATCTGATGAAAAAGCAGTGAAAGATGAAGATCTATTCACCAAGAACCCAAATGAAAACGCAATTAAATATTCCAGGAAGTCTAGAAGAATTTGAACAGTTGAAATAATCTGCAGCAGATTTTGCAGCCCTTTACATGTTTATTTTCGCATTGCATGGGAGTGATACTGATAAAGTATATGGCATTAGAAAAGATAGTAATAATATTTTTAAAATCGGTAACACTCCAGTTGAGATCGAAAATAATGATTGGACATCAATGGTATGAAGGAACAACGGGCCTGTTTGAATTATTATTTAAAAAGTATCCTATTACCATATCATTTTCAAATAATGATAAAAAAATGTATTTAAATATAATATTGCAAACAATTGCTCTTAGGAGAAACTTTAGTTTCACTGGTCAACTTAATGGTTCACGAAGTTGGAAGCATGTAAATATGATTAAACCTGCGATTACAGTAGGAAGATCAGGATCATCATCTGGATGTGGTATAATACCCTCAAATATGCAATTGTCAAAAAAGAAAAGAGAATATGTATCTTGGAATGATCTTTATGAACTTATTGAAAGATTGAAGTTGTAAATCGCATCTAAGACTGTTGGTCATACTGGTCATGATAATGAAATTAGGTCGATAATTGAGGAACTTAAAGAAGCTGTTATAATTTAGTAATATTTCATATCTTAATCATTCTCAAGATGTCAGTTGACAAGTTTGGAAGACCGTTGGAGTCATATGGGTAAAAATGTAAAACTAGTTTGAATACAAATAATTTTGATGAGTTCGATGCATCATATCGACGAATAATAAATATAGCAGAAGCTAATGAGAAAAATGATGCTGTAAATAAAGGATATATCGATATGATACTTGCAGAATTAGGAAATTCTTTAACAGCGACTATTAATTCCAATAAGGAATACATTGGCTCATCTTAATAAATGAGGAAATAAGTTAAACTACACTTTACCTGTATGGATTGATGAAACTGAAAAAGAAGTTTATAATGTGGAAAAGAAAATGATTGTGCAATTAGCATCACCTACATTTCCAAATGATGCTGCTCATAAAATTATATCGACCAATGTAAAATTGAATTACGTTCACTAGTTAATATTAACACAGTTATTATTATTGATTTAAAATTTTCAAATAAAAAAACTCAATAATTATGTGCCACACTTGATTTAAGTATTTAATCCGTTGCTAAGAAAATGAACGATTTTGTTGAATATACACCTGAAATAATTCATAAATAGATCGCGTCATATTTAAAAACGAATTTAAATTCAAATAAGTTAGTTGCCAATATATCTGCACACAAAGATGAGCAAATTGCACATAGTTAATGAACTGCATTAAGCAGCTCGTCGGAATTATCTTAGACGAAGAGTAATTACAAAAGGAATTGACGATTTGTGGCAGTATGATTTTGTTGAAATGATTCCATATAAACAGGAGAATGATGGTTTTAAATATTTACTAACTGTAATTGATGTATTTTCGAAATATGAGACCTTGAAATCAAAATCAGGGAATGATGTCATACAGGATGTGCGTAACATAATAGCTCAGCAGAGAATTCCACACAATATACAATCTCATAATGGCAAAGAATTTTACAACTCGGAATTTAAAAACCTCATGAAACAACATAAAATAAATCAATATTCAACATAAGGCAATCTCAAAGCTAGTGTAGTTGAAAGATTTAATCGTACAATGAAATCTATCATATGGCGTGACTTCAGTTTAAATGGAACTTATAATTGGATAAATATGAGTATTTTACCAAAATTATTAAGAAGCTATAATGGAAGAAAACATCGTACTATAGGACTGAGTCCAAAAGTTCTTACATTTGATAAAGAAAAGCAGTTATTGGATTTAGTGTATAGTAATATTAAGATTGCAGGGCATGGTTAATTTAAAATTAATGACCATGTACGCATAAGTTAAATGAAAGGTCTTCTTTATAAGAGATACACTGCAAATTGGTCAACAGAAATAATTAAAATATATAAAATATAAACTTGTCGAAATATTGTTTATATTAAATACATTGTAGTTTTAGTTATCTCTATGACATACATTCGCTATTTCTATGGAAATATGTATATTGTTTTATTCATCTGTTTGTTAATAAACAAAACAAAACAAAACAAAAAACCAGAATTTATGTATTCATCTATTGTTTGTTCATATAATCACATACCGATTAGTAACGGACAAAAGTATTAAAGTATAGGTAATAATAAATCATTATAAATGTATAATTATAATAATATATAATATTTAAACATAAAATAATACCTATAGTAATATTATTTAGATAGCGAGCACGATATCCTGGGCCGAGTCCATGAAGGACGAACAATGGATGGACGAAGTGGCCCTGGACGTAGGGTCGATCACGGCATGCCAGGAGGCGAGAGCAGAAGAAGCATGCCTCCAATTGACGCCAGTGGAACAACCACAGAACCAGGCCTACCCACAACGGAGGAAGAAGACTGCGTACCTGAATATGCAGGGCTTCCTCATAAACGGAGACATCTCTCCAAAGGAGGTGGCGCTCTTGTTAGACGGAGGAGAGTGCATGCACCTCCTCCTACAAGAACCGTTTCAGGAGAGAATTGTTAATGGGAAGGGCCTGCAAAATATCAGGTACGCGAGGCAGAACCTCCATGGGTTGGCCTGGGGGGAAGGAATGGTTAACCACAGCCGGGGGATTGTGCGACTTCTCATGAAGATGGCGAGTTTGGACAGGGTGTATCTAAAAGAGAACATCAACTCGCCAATATATCGGTTCCTGAAGCACCGCTTCAGGGGCGAAATAACACTTCTCAGAGGCAATGCGGGGCCCATCAAGGATCGGGAATGGCATGCGCCAGTGAAAGGGTGCATGCCATGAGGCGAATGAAGAAATAATTATAAAAAAAAAAGGAGGGACAAGGAGATGAGCCCACTTTTAACATCAGGGAAAAATTGTTAACTGCGCAGGGGAGGGCGCACAATAAAACGGTTAAACGGGAACTAGATGATCAACGAATATAAAGAGTAAAGAAGCAATATACAGCAAAGAATCTCACCTTGTCTTCCTCATAATTAAAGCAAAATAGGACCTGAGCAGAAGAAGCATGTACAATCATACTTCGGCGACCTCTGCTCATTATAATAATATGAGAAGCGGCTGCAGAAGTACGACAAGTCAGGCAAGGCTCATTAAAGAAAAAAAAAATTTTCTTCTTTTTTGAATAAAAATTTTGGTCTTGATATAGAATTGTTGCAAATAAAATATCGGATTTAAGAACGTATCCCGCTCAATTCTTGATAACAAAAAAGATGTGAGTGGACTATGAACATAAACCAAACAAGTTCAGCAGAATCAAAAGTAGAATCCAAATCCTGCCAAAAATAGAAAAGTGAGGCAACCACAGCCAGAGAAAACTAAATAGAAAAAAAAATACATATAAAAATAATAATTATAAAAATATATATACATATGTATATACACACACACGATAATAATAAAAAAGAGATGAAGTACTCACTAAACAAAATAAAGTTAAAATCCTCAAGATAAAGTTGAAAATACACCGTGCGGCGGCTTTTTCAAAGTAGCCGCTGATCCAGCTGTTACAAAATACAGAAAGAGCGACGACTGCTACTGAGAGAACCGCAACACATTCAGAAATATAAATAGATGCAAAATAGTGGAGGTCATCAGTGTGAAAGAAACTCAAAAATAATTAACTAAATAAAATTAAATAGCCGAAAAAGCAATGTATGAAATTAATCACAAACATTCTTACAATCGAGTAAAAAACACTGTGAGATGAAAAAAGAGTGTTAAATTGCAAGCATAAAAAATTGTTGTAAAAGCTTTAATTTGTGCAAGACACAACGCGTTATAAACAATAACAAAGTAAAATAAAAGTACTTGACTCCGTCAGATGTTAAAAAATTGAAAATTAACAAACAAAATTAAAACCTTAAAAAATAAATCCACGAGATGGAGTATATATAAAAAAAAAAAAAAATTTTATCACGGTAAAATATCTTAATATTAAAAATACAATCGGGATATTAAATCAGAAAATTCTTTTTAGAGAAATAATGGTCATGCCATCCCAAGCAACAAATAAGTATTAACGCTCATGAGAGCAACATAAATTATAATTACAGATTTCTAATGATGGGGAGTTACGAAGTATCCATGCAGGAGATACCAGTTCAAGTGGTAGCAGGGGCGTACTGGAAGGATCTGCCGGAGGCAATCACCTACGAGGCAACGATCCCACTAACCTACGAAGCTGACTGGGTATCCAGAGAAGATGGGGACAAAATAACAAGACCAGCAAGCAGTTGCAAGAATGAACCAATGAAGTGCAATGTCAGTGCAAAATTTAATGACTTGGGAAACCTATACGATAGAACCTACAACCAAATAGACGAATCCTTGGATCCAAACTATTTCCTAGAAATCGAAGTTGAAAGCACAACAGAACGAAATAAACGATCTGCATCCAATCCCCAAGAATTATCCTTTGAATCCCCCATGGAAATCTACGGACATGAACCAACCAGAGCAGAAAAGAGGAATCAACGCAACAAGAGAGCGCTAGATTTTATTGGCGACGCCTTCAACTGGTGTTGTGGCGTCATTACTGAGACAAAAGTAAAACCGCTAGTTATGAACGATAGGTCACTCGAAAATACGGTAAGGGTACTGAAATCCGGAATGCACGCACAATACAAACACATATCAGATATAAGGTGAAGTCACCGAGTTACAAAAATCAAAAGAAGAAACAATTGAATTATTATTAAACGCCTTCGACAATTTAAAAAGAATATTATATTTAACAAGATTAATGAGACAAAATGAAAAATTACACGCCTGCAAACAAAGAAATATTCCAACAATATTATTGACACCAGCAATCTTAGCAGAAGATTTGGAGAGGTTGTCAATAAAATTAAATCAATATGGCCTGCAGTTAGCCATACCAGCAGAGGAATTGTAGCAATATTACAAACTACCAATTGTAGACTGCGGAATAAGTAAAGATAAAGTAGTAGTACACGTAAAAATACCAGTGATTCAAATACACAAAGAATGGAAGCTTGTGGAATTACTAACCACACCCTTCGCTTGGAAAAATGACACGTGTATTTTCATGCATGATGTGATGTATCTAGCAGTAAGCGATAAAGAAATGCGACCAATATCAGGAGCGGGCTTACATCAATGTAGACCATACCATGATAGACTATGTTATCTACCAAGGTTTTCATCAGACGCAGTGTACGGACCACAGTGTGCCTTTAAAATGTATTCAGGCGCAACAGTCGAAGAAATTTCAAAAGAATGCGCATTTCGATGTTAGAGAGCAACCTCAACGATAATATCGGAAGTGAGTTCTGACACATATGTGATTACACATCCACAAAGGAATACCAAAATCCGCTGTCCGAAGCAGATAAGAAATATCGATGATATATATATAGGACAACCAGGAGCATTGCAAATTCAGTTACCTTTCAACTGCTCGTTGTACGTGAACGCAGTTCAAACAATTCCAAGACGAATCCCATATGGAGAAGATAGTGTCACACTCGGAATAATACACGTATTACCAGCAACCTGGTCGAATTTAAAATCATTCCGAATAAATCCGTTATTATCTGCAAATAAACCTACATACAATAACTTATCAGAATGCTTAAACCATAACTGGACAAATCAAATACCACATTTAAACCTTTCATCGATAAGTGGTTAGTCGGACATCGATTGGTCCAGCATACAGAATACACCACTTGAGTGGCCATTACTAACATACCATAGAGACATATTATTTTATGTATGGAACGTAATCACAACAGTCGCAGTACTATTGATACTGAAAAACAATGGACTGAGGCAACTTGGACTCATCCATGTAGCGAGAGCACAAACGATAAACGAAGTTGACCTATTAATAATAATAGAATTGGTCACACTTCTGGTCATTACGGTCGTAACATTAGCTTACCTCGCATGGAAACTGCAGCAAAGAATAAAGAAAGACGGAATACAGTGCGAACGACTTGAATATTGTTTTAAGAAGAAAGAAAGAGGTTACGCGGTAACAGACATTGTACAAGGAGTCAGTTTTGGAATGCTGACATTAGCCAGTGGAGAAAAAGTACAGGTGAAGCTAGAAAACAGCGGCGGTGTAGGACGGTCAGACCTAGGCACGGACACGTCAGAGCCTCGGTTGTAAGCGGCAGCCGACCCCTCAGTCAATGGGATCTCGTTGATAGGTGATCGAATTCCTCCAAACACCCCAGCGTAGGAATCCGTCGGCCCATTGATTGCTACAGAAGAAACAAAGGTTAGTAAACTCAGTTATGGAGAAAAAATCAAATCAGTAACCGAATTAACGAAAAGTATAATAAACTCTTGTAATAAGTAAATAGTTCTTTGCAATTAGCCAAGCAAAATAATTATTCTTTAGACAATATGACCAGTAAAATCTGATCAATCTGAAGAGTCACATGAAGTCAACAATTAAAATTTAAAAAATCGCATCGACAAGCTGATTAAATTTTTTCAAATTAAATGAGAAAACCATGGTTAAATGATAAATTAAAAGAAATAATTAAAACTATTAAACTGAATTAAAATAAATGATAAAAGAATTAATATACGAATATAAGAAGTTAAATTGAAATAAATCGAGACATTGATAACGAAATAAAGTATTACGACATATAGGAATAACAAAATATATGAATAACTTAGGTTAAAAAACTCGAAGTTAAGGTCAGATTAAAAACACAACAACGGAAATATGATTTAAAGGACAATAATAATAACGTTGTATCAGTCGAGGTTAAATAAAATAAATTAGCTAGTTTTTATTATAAAAGTAAATCCAAGAGTTAGGGAATAAAAAACGTGAAATATTAAAGAATAATTAAATATAAATTATAGGATATTGCGAAATCCTGCAGGTTAATGTTGAACCAAGAATAATTGATTAATAACTGAATAAATAAATAAATATTGGTAATGTTTATACCATTGTAGGGACTTTAGATATAAATTTACATGGAGGTGTAAATTAAATTAATTAGCTGAAGTTAAAGCAAAGAAACAAAATTAAGAGCAGGAAATAGTTAAATAAGAAAAAATTTAACCATTAATTAAAAGAAAAAATGATTGCGAATCATTAAAAATTTCTTTTTAAATTTAAATTGCTATGCAAAAGGAACATTCTATGAATAAATAATTAACAAAAAGACAAAAAATATTCAAAAAAAAAATAAAAATAAATAAATATTCACATATTTATAAACAATATTTTAACGATAATATTGAAATATTAAAGGAAATATGTTAATCAATAGAAGTAATTAAACATTATATATCTGGAATAATAATCAATAAGAATTAATTATAAGTTGTAGGAACAACACTCGTAGCATTAATTGAATGCATAAATAAAATAAAGTACAATAATTTTATCAATCAAGTATAATAATTTTATCAATCAAGTATAATAATTTTATCAATCAAGTATAATAATTTTATCAATAATTTTAAACACGCAACAAATATTTAAGTTACAATTATAATTAGAAAAAAAAATTTTTTCTATTAATGTTAGCATAATATAAAGGAACAACTAGAATAAGTCAATTATGTTAATTAATCAAGCAATGTATTGCATAAAGTAATAATAAATAAGACGGGAACCAAAATACTATAGAGGAAACATAGAAATAAGAAATTATAAAAGAAAATTCAATACACACTAGAATTGTAAGCAGTAGTAAATACATTTACCCAAGGCAAAGCCATCATATCATATTATCTTTATATTATATTATATTATATTTGTTTTCGCATGTTCTAAAAATGCTTTTTATTATATAATCTTAAACTATATTAATTTTTATAATTATACCGCGGCATAAAGGGATGTGAGCCAGGCTAACTCAATGGATAAGGGAGGGGTTGCGAGCTACTAGCTGAGGTGTGGTACTTAAATGAAACACGGTTCAGATCAACTCGACAATGTTTATACATAAAGAGAAATAAAAATGCCTTAACTGGGTGCGTGGCCATACACTCTAATGCCTAATACATTTTAAAGTTACGTGGACGTTATGGTGAATTTAAATACAATAAAAAGAAAAGAAAGAATGGTGATACTCAAGTGAGTCCGTGGGAGCGATGTTCCAACGGGCCGGCGGATAAGTTTGTGTGGCGGCTAGCGGTAGTCCAAGGTTGATTTGTTTTGGGCGCCAGCCCTAGCAACAGCAGGACGCCTTGGATCCGGTAAAGAAGTTGTTCCGTCCGCTTGCCCTCGCCCCAGGTGACTCGCTTGGTAGTCGATTTACCCAACGATAGTAATAATCCTGCGTTGAATTACAGGACGATTAGAAATAGGCCACAATTTAATATAATTGATTCAGATTGTTTAAAGGAAGTTAAGTTAACCAAATAAATGAAGTTACAAATTGCGAGTTAATAACATTGAACAAATTGATTTTGACTCTTAAAACAAATACAAAGAAATGATACAAAGCTCTCAAAGTCCTCTTGAGTCCGTAACTGGGATTGGATGGTGTTCATCCGTTTCTCCAAAAGTATAAATACGGAAGCGGTTTCTTCCTGGTTCTCTCGCTTACAACCCCTTCGCCAGGGTCTGAGCCTTGACGTGACTCGTACCGATATCTTCGTAATACCAAAGATAGTTGGTGGTGAATTACCCTTGAACGTATTACAGGTTAAACATCGGAGCAGATGAAGGTTTATGATGCGACAAAAATGATAACACAAATGAAGGGAATCAGTAATAATAGATTACCCAAAATTAATGAAACGCAACGTGAATTCGATCACTAACTAGTGATTTATATCCATTCATGTTACGCTCAAACCAAACCCTAACTTAACATCGACCAACTGATCGGTTCTACTATCTAAATGAAGTCTCCATACAATATTCCCGTATATAACGTAAGTGATATCAACAATAAAGTTATGGGTACCACGGGGTCGCAACATCAACGGACGGCATTAACGGACGGATTTGAGAGTGGACATAAGTACAGCATGAAATACAAAATCGCCGCTAAATCAATAATAATTACGCGGATATATAAATACACATAAATGTAAGCAGAATTACTTAAAGTGCTAAATGGCCGAAATTGAGTAGATAAACGAAATAAACCTTAACCACACGGTTAACGTGGTTAATAATATTGTTAAACAGAAATTACTATAAATGTTACATTTCAAAGGGGTACCAGAATTAAATAACCAGATCACTCAGGTAGCGAGTGACCTTGCTGTGCCGCAAAAAAAGAAAAGAGCACGTGTTTTACCAAAACGTTCTCAATCGAGATCCAGATTAAATTAAATAGAGTAAATACTTAACTGAACGAACGCAGTAATATAGACTAATTTGTGTCTCCACATTAAGCAAGAATTTCGCTACACGTGCACCAAAAATGAATTTAAAGATAACATGTGGTATCCACAACGGCTCGAAGACGACAGAGAGCTGTTCATGTACGTTTTTGCCGCAGGTAACAATTGCAAACCGCAACGAACACGTCCGATAAACGGTCAAGTATTCTCATGTGAAACAGTAAAATAGAGAGAACGGCGTTTTCGTCACAGCATAAATGTAAATGCACCAAATTAATTGTTAAAAAAAAAGATAACAGAAATTAAATAAGCAAGAAAAATTTGTTTCTCTTTTACTTCATGCATTCTTAATAGAAAAAGTTTTTTTAAATGAATGAAAGAAAAAACATCAGACGATAACGTAAATAGTTAAATAAGGTCAGGGAGAACCCAAATAATAACAAATAACCTTTTTTAATTTCTGTAGTCCTAATACAAAGTGGTTAAAATGGACCACAAAGTAAACAATGTAAACCGCAATGCTAACCACAAAGCGAGCCACAAAAATCACAGATTGTGGTCGGCAATGATTATAATAATGATGTGGTTAAACCATGAGAGTTTAGGAGAAACTGAGGTCAATACGGGAGCATATATTCAAAATCTGCCTTATGCAGTATCGTACGAAGCGGCTTTACCACTTTTGTACGATATTCCCTTTATTAATGATGAAACAAAGCTAGCAATCACAAGTTGCTTTAATAAAGCATGTCAAGGAAATAAGGATTGTATGGCTATCGGCAATAGAATGACCGCGATAATTAAAGGAATAGGTGAATATAGTCCAACTAAAACAAATATCTTAGCTAATGATGGAGATAGCGTAGGTTGGGATTTTCACATAGCATCAAGAAATCATGTTAAAAGACTTTTTACAACAAATAGGGAAGTAGAAATATTTTAAGATAAAATTAAAAATTTTCCATATAAAATTGAGATAAATAAATTAGGAATAGTACGAGATAACTCGTACACACAATGCATACCATCATATATTTATATTTTAAGTCAAATTGTGACTGAAATGAGTATATTAGCAGGAAGTTTAATAAGTGCGTGTCATGCAAGACACTTATCACTAGATATTTTAAATATTTATACATTAGAAGAAGCATTAAAATCATTTGAAGTGGAAAAAAATTAAAAAGGATACAAGCTAGCTATTACAAACGCAGCAGAATACTATGGATTACCATTATCAGACTGTATGTTGACTAAAGATAGAGCACTTGTGGGAATTCTTATCCCAATAATAAGAAATAACATCGGAAAAATTGAATTTAAAAGACTAATACCAACACCTCTCACGTAGGAAGGTAAGACATGCTATCTGGGCACAGAGAGCATCGACATTGCTATAGTATCATTTAAAAATGAACAAAATATAGAAATATTCGTGAGTTATCAAAGACGTACGATAACAAGGCCATTACATCAGTATGCACAAGATTTCTTCTCATGGGCGGAACGGTGAATAAATTAGCTCAATTTTGTCCGATCTCGTGCCAGTCAAAAGTTCAGCGAGCTACGCTTATAACTCCACTCAGTCAAAATACATTCCAATTAACACATGTTAAAAATAAATTAATTTTAAATTATGGTGATACACAAAAATATTTAGATTATGAAAAAGGCTTCGGAGCATTGTGGGTGCAGTAACCTTGCGATTATTCAATAGAATTCGAAGATAAAACAATATTAAAACCATCATTTCCGTGTTTAAACAAAACAATTACGTTCATAATGAAACAAATAATTCCAGCCACATGGGCAAATTTAAAAACTCAGATATTGCCACCGTACGACGAAAATCGTTATCCAACATTTAACAGTTTAAAAGAATGCTTAAACAAAGCAGCAGCTGATTTACAAAATAACTGGTTTGACAGTTTACTACTAAGATCGCCATGGTTACCAATTTTATTAATCATAATATTTTTGATATATATGCATGTAAATTGTAATTATACTAGAGTTACTTACATTTAGGCAGTAGCGCAGCGAATGTTCAGACATCCTGAACCAGGAACGTCGAATACAATTCATCCCGATCCCCGCAAATTGAGCAAACCGAGTTTGAATCAAGACCCATACCCCTAAACACTTCAAGAGCAAGATTGGCGTCAACATCAAGGAGTGCCGAACTTAATTACATGACCCCAATCAACGTTAGCCCAGAACCCCAAAACGCAAAAACCCCACGAAGACCCCTACCCCAACCATACTCAAACGTTAACCAATTCGGAAGACCAGAGGACAAGTACAATGAGGTGATGGATCACAGCCAAAATATAGCCATGGAACGCGTGAACCGACCATAGCTGATAGCATAATCGCGAACAAAGTATACAACCTACTTCCGCAGAGAGAAAAATATAATCTCTCGATATTTTGGAAACAATACGAAGAGGCTGCGAAAAGAAATAAAATTTTATTTTTCTTTTCACCTGCACCCAGTATTTTGTCAGGGTCGACAAAATTTTTCATGGAGGGGGGTAGTGTCACGTCCGGGTTAGGCAATAGGGCGTCAGAGTCATGTCCGGCCCGTGCCACGCAAATGACCTAAATAATAGGCCCAATGGCCGAATACTGCCTGATTGCGGCTTAACAAAGCGGCACGTGCATACTTATCCAGCAAATCCTGGTCCAAACCAAGGTTTCCTCCATACACCACAAAACCAATGGCCGGGATAACGACAGGCTATATAAACTATGAGGAAGAGACAATCGGGACAGTCTCTCGTATTCTTACTTAGACTACGTTATAAACTTATATACAAACCAACGCTCGATTCAATGTTAATCATGTGTTCTTTCAATGTAATGATGTAAGTACCTTTTATTTAATAAAACACCAAACTAAAACGTATAAATGTATAATTGTGTTATGAATTAGTAAACCCCCTTCACATCCTCTCGTGCTTGACTCCTGATATGATTTAAACCCTGCAGGAGTTACAGTCTTGGCTGGTACCTCAATTCACTTAATAAGATCACGTCACAGCCAACCCCCAGTTCAAGACAATATATATATATATATAAATATATATATATATATATATATATATATATATATAAATAAATTTATTTATATATATATATATATATATATATATATATATTGTATCGACCTTCGTGAACAAGCAGCCTACAGAAGGAGAAGAATGGTTTGCTCCGGTGAGCTCTCAAATCGGAGTCGGGAGTGGGCGTTACATGTAGAACCAGTACTGCTAGGTGGAATAAAACTAGAATTTCCGACCAATGACAAATATATTTATTAGGATGGTAAACGAACATAACAGGGCTTCTGGCGCCGCTATAGATTAAGGATAACACAAATCGAATAAAATAAATAAAAGATAAATGAAAATTAGTGCGAAAGGAAAGGCTGCACGATCGTGGCTAGACTCAGACGAAAAATTGAGAGCCAGGTGTATGTCGTGAGAAAGTATCGGCTAGAAGGTCCAGGACAATTTTGTATATATATATATATATATATATATATATATATATATAAATATATATATATATATATAAATATTTAAATATATATATATATATATATATATATATATATATATATATATATATATGTATATATATATATATATATATATATATATATATATATATATATATATTATATATATATATATATATATATATATATATATATATATATTTATTTATATATATATATATATATATATATATATATATATAACTTTTATTTCTCACTATAAAAAGTTAACAAAAAATGATATCTTGTATAATTTTATTGTACGTGTTTATTATGATGTTTAAACAGGACAAGATCTGAACAGAATACGTGAATTATATCTAAAATTCGGAACATTTATAGTTTTCGTAACTTACACTTGTCACGTGACAATAAACATGTGTTGTCTAACAAGACAAAGAAATCAAATCATCAGCTAATAATGCAACATGTAATATGCTTATAATACACTAATATAACCCCTCCCTTATTAAGAGATGATTTAAGTTCTTTTTACAATATTACCGAGTTTCTGACATCTTCCAAAAATATATCGGTATTAATTTTATTTTTCTTAATTTTCAAATATTTAACTCTTACTTTATATATTATTACAATGATTAGAATTACAATTATAATTACTATTATTACAGAGTTAGTTACACTATGTTCTCCGTTAGTAGTTATTTCTTTTATCTTTGGGATTTCGGGTATAATTATATTTTGTTTATGAATAGTGTTGATTTCAAAAGATCTATTAACAATTTTGTCATTTCTGATTTCAAAATTCATGTTTTGAAAAATGATTTCTCTAGAATTATTCATTGTTGGGACTAAATTATAATTATCTATCGTACAATTATTCCCGACAATAAATTTGTATATTCCCATAATTCTCTTTTTAATATAATAATGTGTACAATTTATTTCCAAATTTCTTGTTTTACTACTAGCGATGTAAGCTATGTTTGAATTTTCAATTTTGAATAAGGCAAATATTTCATTTATTTTATGATATTCGCATTGTTCATTATTTTGATAGTTTATTAATTGTTTATAACATTCATTGACTTCTATAAAGTTTGTTTTACAATAGTTATTATTATTAATCATTTTACAATCATAGACGTAATACAATTTATTATTATGTTTCATAATTAATTCTTTTTCTTTATTTAGCAAATACATCTGATTTTCAACTAACGTTGGTATAGGTGTTGTTTGTATTAATACGTAGTTTTGATTTTCGAATAGTGGTATTTCTAGAAGATATTTTATTTGATCTTGTTCAATTTTACAATGACTGGTTATTTGGATATTTAAATCCCAAAATTTTAAATTTATATTAAATTCAGATATTAAATGTTTTAATTCATTTATATTTATTATGGAACTATGTAGTTTTCCTATATTACAAAAAGTAAGGCTGGTCTCTATTTCATCTATCATTTCGAGAATATTAATTAACATGAAAACAATCTGATTTATAATATCTTTTATCCTAAATAAGTTTTCGTAGGTCATTTGATTTTGTAACATCCCATCTAACTGCATTATTCTGGACCTTATTAAATTTTCGTTATGAAATAGATTTTCGATTTGTTTATTAAATTTATTAATCATTTCCTTATTTAATTTAATATTTTCTATATTTTGTTCTTGTAATAATTTCTGGTTTTCCTTAATTTTTTCGAACATTAATTCATATTTTTCCGCATCTTGTGAATCTAAATTCCCTGTTATACTTTTGATTATGTTACCTAGTCCATTTATTAAACCTCTTTTTGACCTTTTATTGAATAAATTTACGAGTTTTGCCTTAACTTTTGCATAGTTATAATTTAGTATATTCAAATTATTTTGTAATTCCCTTTCATAATGTAATTCACTCTTACTATTGCTAATTTTTTCTTTTATATCTAAAATATATATTGTTATTTTATCGAATTCTACACTAATTTTACTAAAATTAAAATGATAATATGAATATTTAGAATGCGTATAAATATTCACATTGCCGAGTTCTAATAAATTAATTCCGGCGGTTGAGTCGATCTTGCTTAAGATTTCTGTTCCTCGGCAGGAACATCTGAAACGAACATACGTTTTCTCTTTAGTTTATTTATTTTAAACTTTCTCCCGTCCTTTAAAGTTACTGTATTTCTTATCTTATTGAATTCTGTCGAGGATTGTTTTTTAAATAGAGGCTTTTTAAATTTTGTTATTAATCTAGGATTTTCTTTTACTAGAACTTCTTTTGTTTTAATTTCTAAATCTTGGTCTTTTGTTGGTTTTTGTTTCAGGAATCTTTTAATTTTATTCATTTCTGCTCCTTGTTTCACCTTCTCGCGTATTTTCTTCAATTTGTCTTTCCAAATGTTTAGATAATCCTGATCTGTATCTTGAAATTTTAGTATTTTATTTTCACAATCGTTTCCAAATAGTGTTTCAATCGGGGTATATTTGGTTGAATTTAACGAATTGTTATAGGCTATTATTGCGATATTTATTTTATTAACTGTATCCAAGGTTTTAAATTCATGTCTTTGCTCCAAAATTCGAAGATGTTCTATCAAAGATGAGTGTAAGCGTTCGATTAAACCGTTACTTTGCGGGTTGCTAGTTGAAGTAATATGAAGTACAATTTTATAACCGGTTAATAAATTTTTGATCATTTCATTGTTAAATTCTACACCATTATCGGTAATAATTCTGTTAGGCACTTGATATTGGGCGAAATATTCTAATAAATTTTCAACAATTTTAGTGGATGTGGTATTATCTAATAATTTACATGCTGCGAATTTAGTAAAGGAATCTATTATAGTTAAGTACTTCTCCTTATTTAGGGTTAATACATCAAGGTGTAATATATCGAAAGGATGTTTGGCATTGAGAGTTAACTGATCGGGTATTTGGTATGGATTTCGTTCATACTTACAAGTTTGGCATAATTCGCAGTTATTAATAAACCTCTGAATATTTGAAATCATATTAGGCCAATAATATCTTCTTTTTAATTTCTGATACGTTTCTGTTATACCTCTGTGATTTGTTTTTCCTTCATGATACAACTGTATTTGTAAATTTTGATCGTTTTCATTTAAAACATCTTCTAATAATTGTATTGTCGTTTGAATAATTTTGAAAGAATTTTTAACAAATGTAGTTTGTAATATATTATTAATTATTTTAAATCGTTGTCAATTAGACAATAATAATTTATATTTGGTATAAGATAATTTTTAAACATTTCACAAATATTTTTATTTGTATTTTCTTTATCTACGGTTACTATTAGTCTTTGTTTAATTTTGAATAATTTTTCTAAATTTATTTGAAATTTGTCACCTATTTTTATTATTATTTGGTTTTTTCCAACATTTAAAGGAATATCCTTGAATATAACACCGTTAATTTCATTTTCGTTATCAGAGTGGATTGTCTGTTCGTCGGTATCATCTAAATTGGGTAGTAAACTTTCTAAAGAATCACTGACATTTATTTCTGGAAGTTCGTGGATAAACCAAATTATATGAGTGTCTTGAAATATTTTACAAATTAAATTTTTAATTAATTCAAAATTGATTTCGTCTAGCCCGGAACATATTTTGGGTGAATGAATTTCAAAAATGTCGTTTTCAATTAAATAATTTTTGATCTCGATAAGTCTATCTTCAATTGTATTTAACGTTGGTTTATCGAAGTAATTTGATTTTGTTATTAAATGTATTCATTTATATTTTTCTTCATATATTGGTTGTATTGCAAAATTTTGACTATTCATTTTTATATTTTGTAAATAATTTTTGCTATTGAAATTTTTATTGACTTCTAATGCGAAACCTTTATTTAATTTAAAATCTTTGCTTATACAATGTATTATGTTATTTGGTTTTTCAAAAATGTTTTTGTGGGTAAATTTTAGTTCGAAATTGTTTCGTATTCTCGATAAAGCGTCGGCATTTGAGTTCATTGTTCCTTTTTTATATATAATTTCGTAGTCATATTCTTCGAGTTTAATACGCCATCTCATTAATTTCAAATTGGGGTCTTTTAGATTCATAAGCCAAACTAGTGGGCGGTGATCTGTTACGATTTTGAATTTCACTCCATAAACATATGGCCTAAAATATTTACATGCCCAAACTATTCCCAATAGTTCCTTTTCTGTTGTGGAATAATTTATCTCATGCTCGTTTAATGTTCTAGACGCGTATGCTACTGGTAGGTCTTTTCCTTTTACATTTTGGCTTAATACGGCTCCTATGGCGTAATTGCTTGCGTCAGTGGTTATAGTGAAGGTCTTTGTAAAATCAGGATATTGGAGAATAGGTGAATTTATTAATTGTAATTTTGAATTTTCGAATCTTTCAATATATTGTTTATTATTAGTATCTACTTTGTTTCCCTTTTTTAAATAGTTTGTTAAAGGTTTAGTCAGTTTGGCGAAATTCGGAATAAATTTTCTATAATAGCCAATAAGTCCTAGAAATTGTTTGATCTCCTTTTGAGTTTTAGGGATGGGAAAGGATTTTACTGCTTCGATTTTTGAAGGGTTAGGTTTTACTCCTTCCTGTGAAATAATATGACCCAAATAAGCAACTTCTTTCCTTAATAACCCACTTTTATCTAACTGCATTTTTAAATTATGCAATTTTAATGTTTTAAATACTTTTCTGATATTTCCAATATGCTCTTGTAAACTTGTTCCTAAGATAATAATATCGTCTAAATATACTAAGCAAATTTTATTTAAATGTTCCCTTAAAGCATAATTCATCAGTCGCTGAAAGGTTGCGGGTGCATTCTTTAGGCCAAAGGGCATTCGTGTGAATTCGAAATGTCCTTTATCGGTGTTGAAGGCGGTTTTACTAATAGAATCAGGATGCATTTGGATTTGGTGGAAACCGGATGCTAAGTCGAGAGTTGTATAATATATATTTTTTCCTAATTTATCAAGCACTTCTGTTATGTTGGGTATCGGGAATTTGTCGTCTACTGTTTTTTGATTTAGTTTTCTATAATCGATGACCATTCGAAATTTCTTTTTACCGCTTGCGTCTAATTTTTTAGGCACCATCCACACTGGGGACGACCAAGGTGAATAGGATGGTTGGATTATTTTGTCATCTAAAAGTTTGGCTATTTGGTTATTAATCTCGTTTTTATAAATCTCGGGGTGCCGGTAACTTTTTGTGTATATAGGGGTTTCGTCTGTAGTCGTGATTTTATGTTGTATTACACTTGTGTGTGTTAAGGGTTCTTTTTCTTTTGGGAAAATCATTTGGTATTCGCAGATTACTTTAAACAGCTCTTTTTCCTCTTCTTCGTTTAAATGATCACTTCTAATATAAATTTCATTTAATTCGCTGTTGAAACAATTAGTATTATGGGCGTTAAAATATTCGAAGTTACATTCTTTATTGTTTAATATTGCCTTTTTATTCTTTAAATCAATAGACATGCCTAATATTTCTAGAGTGTTAATACCCAATAATAAATTAAAGTTTTTATGAAAATTATTAACATAACATTTAATCGGATTTTTATTAACATTGATTATAACATATGAATCTCCGGAAGATTTGCCACTAACTGTTTTAAAAGTGAAGTTTTCTTTAAAAATTTTAAACCTATTGTTTTTTTTGTTTTCTGATTCCACAAAATTCTTGTTTATTAGATTAATAGTGCTGCCTGTGTCTAAAAGTATAATATAATCTTTAATTCTGATAAAGGGTAATTTTGAATTACAGTTTATATTCATCAATTCTCCTGTTGTGTTATTTCGTCTAAGTCTAAAAAAGAGTTTTCGTCAGTGATGTTTTCTGATTCGTCAATGTCTTCGACATTTTCGTGCACGGGTAAATTATTATCATCTTCGTTTGTGTTAAGTTCTTCTACAATGTAATTTGGTGTGGTTGTGCCGAATTGTCTATTTTGTCTCATAAAGTAACTGTTAGGTTGATTGGAACTAGTTGTCATTCTGGATTGGGTTGACATGGGTGTTGGTGGTTTTTGTCTTTGGTTATTAATAATATTTTGACGTTGGGCGAATCTTTTGGGATGGTTACTAGTAAAATTCCTGTAGATTGGTCCGGTAGGGAAGTTTGTATTTGCTATGGAAATTTCGTAGGAGGAATATTCGGTAAAGAGCGGATTTTATTTTCTGAATATTGCATATACTGAAAATCATTTAATAATAATTTTTCAATATCACTAATAGTTTGCGGATTTCGTGTAGCCAAGTTATTTCGCAAAGGGTCTCTCAATGAACTAAGGAAATGAGTTACTATTAAAGACTCGTTAAATTTTTTTAATTCGTTTGCAACATTATTATCATAGGTGGTGATAATTTTAGTTTTGAATAATTCAAATTTATCTTTTATATTATTTAATAAGTTCCTTGCATTTTTCGGAGAAATACAATCTCTTAAAATATCTAGAATAATGGTAATAGGTTTTTGATCATTTTGGAAACAGCTTAATAAATGGGTTTTTAGGTGTAGCCAGTTTTCAAATTTATAATTACGCAATTCCTCGGCGGCTTTATCCGTTATTTTACTTTTTATGTGAAATAATGCACATTTTTTTTGTAAATCCGTTATTCCGACTGTAGAATTTAATATGTCTACTATTTCGTCGCAAGTGATAATAAAAGAAGCTAAAAGTTTTGGGTTTCCATTAAAATTTGGAATACCGTCCAACAAAAATTTAATTTCAGATGTATTTGCCATACTTGAAGTATTACAATTTAAAATATTTGAGTCCTGCTCGATTTCGAGTATTGATTCAAATAAGGTTGATAAATTTAATGCCAGGTTGGCTTTTTCTTATACTAATTTATTTGTTAGTTAAAATTCACTCCTATGTCGGGAGTTCGAAGTGTTAACCAAATCACACTTCTCTAGTAACTAAATAATATGATAGTTTTTTAGTAATGCTTACAGTAATATTGTTAGAAGAATGTTGGCTATTGCAATCTTCATTTATGCGGCGGAGACTTCGGGCACTCGGTTTGCGGGCTCTGTGAAGTTGCTGGTGCTTAGGTTTGCGGGTTCCCTGCGTGTAACAAGACGGCTGCGGCTGTAGTGCTGCAGGTTCCCGGATCCTGGACGTATCTGTCTTCTTGACGTTGGATTTAACCCTGGTATTGAGTTAAACGTTTCTGCGGGTGTAGATTCTTCCTTGATCTTCCGAATGAACGATTAAAATCGACTGAGTACGTTAATAACGAATCGACGCTTTTTTTTTTTTAATTTATTTAATAGCGTTTCGAACGTCACTCTTTTCGGAGATCCTACCGACTGCGCCACTTTTATTTCTCACTATACAAAGTTAACAAAAAATGATATCTTGTATAATTTTATTGTACGTGTTTATTATGATGTTTAAACAGAACAAGATCTGAACAGAATACGTGACTTATATCTAAAATTCGGAACATTTATAGGTTTCGTAACTTACACTTGTCACGTGACAATAAATATGTGTTGTCTAACAAGACAAAGAAATCAAATCATCAGCTAATAATGCAACATGTAATATGCTTATAATACACTAATATAACTTATATATATATATATATATATATATATATATATATATATATATATATATATATATATATATATATATGTGTATACATATATATATATAAATATATATATATATATATATATATATATATATATATATATATATATATATGTGTATACATATATATATATATATAAATTATGTTTTTCAACTTTCAGATATCGTTTTTAAAAACGTTTATTAATCGTAATTGCAATGTTACAAGCTTGGTTCTCATAGAGAGACTGTTTTATCTAGGTGTTACATATCCTGATTATGTCTCGTGGAAAGTTTACAACTAACTCTAGACTCAGCATTTTTATATGTGGTCGGCTTATATAATTCCTCCCCAACAAGTTTGAACTTTCCACAAAACTTACATATTTTCTGTCATTTTTCCTAAGTTTCTTAATTCTATAATTGTTTTTGAACGTTTAAGTTTATAATTCTTATAATATCTAATTGAAATTTTTATAATTGCTATAAGTATTATTACAATAAGTATGGTATAAATTATATAATAATGATGATTTTTACTTTCGTGATTCTTTATCTCTTGTATTTTTTGTAATTGAGAAAGTGAAATATTTAATTCTTGTAATGGTTTTAGATGGATTTTATTTATCTTTGTATCGAATTTTTTTAGTTGAACATTACCAAGTTCTAATTCTTTGTAAGCTTTTGATATTCCATTAAATGTCCATTGGTTAATTTTGCAATCTCCGTCATTGATAAGTTTAAAAATTCCTTGGAAGGTTTTCTTTATATTTTTATTTTGGCATTTTATTATTAATTCTTGGTTAATCGGAGAAATAATTATTATATTATTGGTATTTGGAATATGTATTACGTTATTTTTAATACGTTTTTCATTTATTTCACAGTCATCATTATTTTCGTTAATTACTATGCTATTGATACAATTACTTACTTCTATGCCTTTTGTTTGGCAGTAATTTACATTATTCGATTCTTTATTGAATCTTTCTATTTGTATATTTTTGTTATGTCTGTTTATAAAATATGTAGGTGGTTCTGTTAGTTCGTATAATCTGTTATGATGGATAAATGGGATTGGGTAAAGTTGACGTAAAGGGTAAGAATTTTGTGAGAGTTCTGGTTCTGTTAATAGTATGTGGATTTGTTCGTTTTCGTGCTTGCAGTATGTTGTTATTTCGTTTACTTGTGTCCAAATGTCTGTCTTTCCTGTGATTTGAATTAGGTCATCGTAGTTTATAATAGTTGTGTCTAATTTGTTTAGTGAGCAAATTACTATCATTAGTTCTACATGTTTGCAAAAGTCCTTTAAATTCTGAATGATTATCAATAATTTGTTGATTTTTACGTCGGCTTCGATCAGAGTTGCCCAATCTTGTTGGTCGTTTACAATACGTATTGTATAGTCAAGACTTTTAGATAATTTATCTTCATTTAATTTTATCTGTTCTAGTTCGGAGTTGAATTTATCTGATAGATGTTTTTCAATTTTTATTATTTGTCCGTTTTGATTTTGGAGAATCTTTTGATTGTCTTTTAATTGATCTATTAAATTATCATATTTTTCCGCATCATTTTGGTCTAAGTTACCTGTGATTGATTTGATTATGTTCCCTAATCCGTTTATTAAACCGCGTTTAGTTCTTTTATTAAAAAGTTTTTGAATTTGTTGTGTTAGGTCGTTTAAAAAATAGGACAGTGCTTTATGCTGTTCTTCGAGGTGAGGGTTATCCTGAATTTGTTTTATGACTTTGGTTGTGATATTTTTTAATTTTGAATATTCTTTATAGATTGGAGTGATATTATAGTTGAAATAATGTATTATTTCTCCTTCTTTTAGTTTACAATCGCCGATTCCGAATAGGAGGAATCCGGTATTGTTAGAGATGTTCATCAATTGGGTGTTAGTGTAGGCTCTGAAATTAAAGTTTGATTTTGTCTAGTTTGAATTTTCGTATGTGTCTTTTATTTTTTATTTCCACTGTTCCTAATATAGGGTTATAATTTTCTACTGTGACTCTTTTGAATATAGGTTTTTTATATTTGTGTATTAGTCTACTGTTTTGTTTAACATAAACATTTTCCGGTATTTTTAGGGGCAGTTCATTTTCTTTTGTTCTTTTTATTTTTTCATTGTCAATCATTTTGCTAATTATTTTGTTTGTTTCTGATTTATTAATGAAGTAGTCGTTTATGATTTCTTCTTCAAGTTTTTGTGCTTGGAAATATTTATTGTGTTCATTTTGTCCGAAAAGTATTTCGCAAGGTGTTAATTTTGTTATGGAGTGTTTGGTATTATTGTATGCTGTTATTGCTTTGTTTATGTTTCTTTGTAGATCTTTGTTTTTACTTGTTGAGTTTAATATTCGGAGGTGTTCTATTAGTGTGGAATGGAATCTTTCTACCGCGTTTGATTTTGGGTTTGATATGCTAATTAAATGTAGTTTTATGTCATGATTGTTACAGTAATTTTTTACTAGGGCATTATTAAATTCTAGTCCATGATCGGCTATGATCAGGTTTGGTTTTCTATAAGTTTTAACGAATTCCTCTATTATTAACATCGTTTCTTTTCCTGTTTTATTAAAAGTGGGGTGAATGAAGCCGAATTTAGAGAATTCGTCGAATATAGTGATGAAGTATTCTTTATTTAATGTGAGAAGATCTATGTTTATAATTTCAAAAGGTTTTTTTGGTGTGGGGGTTAAATTGTCATTTAGTTGTATCGGGTGTCGGTCATATTTATTTTCTTTACAGATTCTGCATTGATTAATAATTTCTGTAATATCTTTGAGCATGTTAGGCCAGAAATACTTTTCTTTAAGATCGCTGTAAGTCGCCATTATTCCTCTATGATTTAAATATCCGTTGTGGTTATCAAAGATTATTTGAGTTTGTTTTTCTTCATTCTCAATATCTTCTACAAGTTTATTACATTTTATCAGATTTATTGTATTTGAATCGAATTTGCATTGGATAATGTGGTTCAATGTTTGTTCGTGCTGTTTAGGAATTAATACTAAGTATTTAATTTTTGGTACTATATATCCCTTTAAAAATTCCAATAATTGTTCTTCTTTTTTGTCTATATTAATATTTATTATGAATCTCTGTTTTTGGTGATTAAATAATTTTTTAACTTTTATTTCTAATGGGTTATTTGAGAAGTGAAGAATAATTTGATTTTTTGCTATGTTTATTCTATTGTCGACAAATTTTAGTCCATTAATTGGATTCTCACTTGAACTATGAATTGTATTTCCTGATTCTGAGTTATTTGCGATTATACTTTGGTGTTCGTTATTGTCGTTGCCATAAATTGTAGTTAGTGTATCGATATTAGGCAAGGGAAATTTATCTTCTATCGTTTTCTGATTAAGTTTTCTGAAATCTATTACTAATCTCGTTTTGCGTTTCCCTGACGCGTCCATTTTTTTGGGCACTATCCATATGGGTGAGTTATACGGGCTTTTAGATTTTTGAATAACTTTTGTTTTTAATAAATTTTGAACGTGTTCCTCGATATCATTTTCGTATACTTGTGGGAGTCTATAATTTTTTTGAAAAACCGGTGTGTCGTCTGTCGTACGGATTTTGTGGGTGGTTACATTTGTGGCGGATAATTCGTCGTCTGGTTTTGGAAATAAATTTGAATATTTCTTAATTAAATTTTGTATCTTTTCTTTTTGTTCGTAGGTGAGGTGTTCATGTCTAAATTGTGTAAAAGAGTTGTTTACTGTTTGTGAAGGTAATAATTTAAATTTTTTGTTTCCAAGTGTTATGGTTTTATTTTTAAAATCCATTAAAGCATTACAGTGTTCTAATATTTTTACGCCGAACAACATGTTGCTTTCCCGATGAAAATCATGTATAAAGAATTCAAAGCTGTTATTTAGAATTTTTATTTCAACACAGTTTTTGCATTTTACTTTTCCTTGAGCTGTTTTAAAGGTGATTGGTTTCTGGATGATTTTTAAATTTCTTTGTCTAACAATGTCTGGAGAGATTAAATTTATATCGGAGCCTGAATCAATTAAGATAAGATAGTCATTAAATTTTATTAAGGGGATAGATTTTAATGTTGAGGTCGTTACGTATTTTGCTCTACTTCTAGGTTTTCCTCTAAAAAAGTATCGGTATTATTTTCGTGATCATTCTCTATTTCGTGTTCTTCGAAATATTGTTCGTTCGAGTCAATGTCTTCATTTTGAATTTCGTTGTTATAGTTTTGTCTGATAGTTGATGTTGTCATAGGTTGGGTGTTTCGTGTCTGTGTTGACATTGGTTGAGGCTGGAATTTACGGGTTTCATAGTTGTTTACTAGGTTTTGTCTTTTAAATTTGTTAGGTCCAGGGGTTGGTTGTCCATAAAGATTAACAGGTTTTGAAGGGAAGTATTGTCCGGGAAATTGCTTGGGTGAAGGATTAAAGGTAAAGTTTAAGTCTTTGGATGTGTTTGTGTATTGTTTATCGTTTCGTGTCATTGGACTGTTGTGTAATGAGTTTGCGTAGCTAAATTCGTTTTTTAATAACAAATCGCATTGTTCTAACGTAGAAGGTTGTTTCACAATAAAAGATCCTTTTATTATGGGTGGTAGTAATGATATAAATTTATTTACAATAGCTTTTTGATTTTCTTGTAGAATAGCATTTTTTTGTTCTAAATTGTAATTTTTTGCAAGTATTTTTGATTTATATATTTCGAATTTAACTAACATTGTTTTCAACGTAGTTTCTGTATTTTGCTTATATTTAGTTTCAAATAATTCTCCTAGCAATGTTTCAGCCGTTGTTTTGTCTGAGAAGTTGGTGGTTAAATATAATTTTAGTTCTTCCCAATTTGCAAATCTATTTTGTGAGACAATTTTTTTTGAATCACTTATTAATCTATTTTTTATTAAATTGAAAGCAAATACTTTTTGTACTGCTGACATTTGTAATGTGTTTAAGATGACGTATGCGTCATCCACGGTTTGAATAAAATTGTTAAGTGTTGTTATGTCCCCTTCATATGTTGGGATCATCTCAACGTAATTTTTAATATCTTGTAAAGAAGTCATATTGCTTTCGTTATTTAGGTTAGACCTTGTTTGCCTTAATATAATTCTATCAATATTACACTGGGTTGTTCTTACAAATTCTTCACTTTCAGAACTGGACATTAATTTTGTGTAATTGCCTTGTGTGGGGCTCGTATTCTTTATTACTAGTAATAGCTAGAGAGTACTCTATGTATTATATAAAGTTTTACTTACAAGAAGAATAGGATTATGACTATGATTTTCATTGTAAGGAGTCTTCTATTGGGGTTTTCGAACTGCTTCTCGTAGAACGAATTAAACGAGATGTGAAGTTCTTGAAGCTTGTCGTCCTGGATTCTCGTGATCGAGTGAACAGCAAGAAGAGTCACTTGGGACGTGTTGCAATGTACTGGTCTGATGGGACGTTTGAATAGTCCTTGATGGGCACTGTTTAGCCGTGAGATGGGATAACCCTTTCTCAGTTATGAAGTTGTTGATGTATAAGGTCTTATTGATATAGCCTTACGTGTGTTTAGTATGCACACTTTTTGTTGTAGTGAATAGCCAAATTTTCGTATAGAAATACGACAATTAGATGAGTAACTTTGTGTTTTTCACTGTCACAAACTATTGTTGGCTAATCCTACCGACTGCGCCAATTATGTTTTTCAACTTTCAGATATCGTTTTTAAAAACGTTTATTAATCGTAATTGCAATGTTACAAGCTTGGTTCTCATAGAGAGACTGTTTTATCTAGGTGTTACATATCCTGATTATGTCTCGTGGAAAGTTTACAACTAACTCTAGACTCAGCATTTTTATATGTGGTCGGCTTATATAATTTATATATATATATATATATATATATATATATATATATGTGTATACATATATATATATATATATATATATATATATATATATATATATATATATATATATATATATATACATATATATATATATATATATATATATGTGTATACATATATATATATATATATATATATATATATATATATATATATATATATATATATATATATATATACATATGTGGGCTTCGTTTGGTTAACTAGCAACACTGTAAGTTAAACTAAGTTTATTAAGCACTGAGGCTATTACAAAAGTGATTGAAGAACATATAATATTAATAATAGCAATCTTACAGAGAAAAAGTAATAGTGAACACGTTTTCTTCAGCGCGCGAACTCTCAATGTGTCCTCTTGTATTCCTCCGCTCACATAGGCGGGGAGTCATTTTTTGAGAATCCCACAACTCGGCCGTCCTGCAGGTCCATCCGCCTCCGGTGGATCGACTTCACGGCTTGTGTTGGGCTCATCTATTTCGGTGTCATCTCCAGTGTCATCGTCGCTCCCATTGGCTCCCCACGGCTTCATGTAGTCAGCACTCGTAGAGGTCTTGCATGAACCTTCCCCTGGCTCCACTCTATTTACAAAATATCGATAAGCTCGGTTGACTTTACTCACCTCGTAGGGTCCTAAGTATTTTGGATGCAACTTCAATGCTGGTCCGAACTGATTCCGTTTAATTGCCATCAGATCGCCTACGTTATTTTTTCGGGCGTCTTTTCTATTCTTGTCGAACGTTCGTCTAATTTCTTGCTGTATTTTATCTATTTGTTTCTTTGCGTGCTGCCGTAATTCATCTCTCGATTCTTGGAACTAGTTTAAGTTTTCAGCTGCTATCAACTCCTGCAATTTAACATTTTCCATTCTTCGCATTTTTACTCCGATCATTAACTCGAATGGGGTGGCAGCAATACTGCGCTGGTACGTACTGTTTATGTATCGTTGCATCGAATTTACGTACTTGTACCATTCGTTAGGATTTCTTATTGACAGTTTAGTTAAGAATGATACAATGATTTGGTGAACGCGGTCCACCTGTCCATTGCTTCGTGGAACACCAGTCGTAATTAGGGTGTGCCTTATTCCTTCTTTCTTACAGTAATCTTCGAAGTCATGGCTGGTGAATGCAGTTCCTCGGTCAGTTATTATTCTACTCGGGTTTCCAAAAGTTTCTTGTTGACTTCCAAGCTTATCTAGTACTTCCTTTGTACTCGTCGTTTTTGTTAGATATATCCACACAAACTTTGTGAATGCGTCGATGAATACGAGGAGATATTTCTAATTTTTGTGCGTCGACAACAGTGGTCCTAGGTGATCTACATGGTAAGTGTGTAGTGGTCCACCATCTTTGTTGATTGAATTTTAAAACCCTTCCTGTTTCCCTGTTTTAGCTAAGGCCAGAATACAGGGTACACAGTTCTGCGTAACTTCTTTTATTTTTTCTTGTAGCATCAGGACCCAGTAATTTTGGTAGAATATATCTTCTGTTTTTCTCGATCCAAAGTGACCTATCTCATGCACTCTTCGTATCATTTCAGTCTGTATTCCTTTTGGTATAACCAATAACTCCGTTCCGTTGCGGTACTTGTATAATAAACCGTTCTTCATACTGTAGTCCTCATGAGCACCATTTTTTAATTGTTACTTTATACTTTTCAATTTTTCTTCTTTTCCTTGGGCGAGACGAATTCTGGGGATAAGACCATCTGTCGTTATAATCATAACAGGCTTTCTTGACAAAGCATCCGAATGCTTCATCCGTACTCCTTGTCTATGCTCAACTTCGTAGTCGAAATTTTCTAAAAGCAAGGCCCATCTTGCAATACGCGTCGTCAATTCTTATTTACTCATTGTCATCTTGAAGGCAGAGCAATCAGTCACGATCTTGAATTTAATTCCTAGCAGATATATTCGAAATTTCTTTAAGGCTGTTATAACTGCTAATGCCTCTAGCTCGTAGCTTGTATAGTTTTAATCCGCACTGGATGTTTTCTTGCTATAGTAGTAAACTGGATGTAATTTGTTGTCTTCTTGGTTTAGCTGCAGCAGAATGGCTACCAAACCATATTTGCTGGCGTCGGTGTGGAGTTCAGTTACAGCATTCTGTTGGTAAATATTTAACACTGGTTGTTTGATTACCGCGTCTGCAAAGCCTTGAACGCTTGCCTTTCTTCTTCTTCAAATTTGTACATTACATCTTTCTTTAGAAGGTCGCTCAATGGCTCCGCGTTTACTAAGAAGTTTGCAATAAATTTCCTGAAATATCCCGCAAGTCCTAGAAAGCTTTGTATTTGTTTGATGGTTTAGGGCTCCTGTAAGAGGGTGACTGAGGTGGTCACTTCTCCTCTTATATACTCGGGTTCTTGCCAAATAGACGTTTAGGGTAAGGATGAGAGAGGGGTGGTCACTAGACTACCACGGTGTCGATATAGCGGAGTTGGTTTATATTAAATGTCCATGATACAATGCGGTGGAACAACTACTTGTCGTTGTCCACATAGAGTTCTTATAAAGTCGGTCAAACTGCTGACATAACAATATGCGATATATTGTTATTTATACATTGCTGTAGTAACTTCACGGAAGGTGATGTTACTATGCTGTCTCAGCATATTAGCTTTTGTAATAATTACATTCCTCCCCCCTTTAAAAATTTGCTACCCTTGGGAGCACAATTTACTCACAATTTCGCGATACAATTTTGCTGGACTATATATGAACCCCTTACAGTGTTTTATTTTCCTTAATTTACCCATTCTAATCCACCTGTTACTGGAGTGGGCACTTGATGTAGATTGTCCCGTTACTTTTCCCTATTGATTGGCTGGTGACCATATCCAGGGCTGCTCAGTAACCGGCCCTCTACTTCGGGTATGGATTCTACTAGGAGACAAGTGTTGAGGAGCGAGTCTATGACTTTCTTCTGCTTCTAACTGCCTGTGCATTGCTTCTAATTCTACCATGGTTGGTGCTTTTCTTTTCTCGATTTGAGTTGAGCTCTCCATTCCTATTTCCTCTTCCTGAACCTCTTCGATAACTGCTTTAAATGGTTTGAGCCTATTCACATGTACTACCATATTCCTTTTCCCAGTTTCCTCAACAATTTTGTAATTCACTGCACTCAGTTTTTCTTTTATTCGGTACGGCCCTGTCCACGGTTTTATTAATTTTTTTGATGTCCCTGCTATTTATATTATGGTCGAATCATGAAAATATACTTGGTCTCCTATTTCAAAATTTGTTTGTTCGGCTTTTATATTAAATTGCTTGTTTCGCTGTTCAGTTGTTTCCTTCAATTTTGATTTTACTCGTTCAAACACAAATCGCATTCTTTCTCTTACTTCGGCCGCATAGTTGTCATCATAATCGTATCTTAGCGTTCTTGGTCGTGATATGTCATCATAGGGCATCTCCATATCTCTGCCATGCATAATGAAGAATGGTGTCTCCCCTGTCGACTTGTGTACTGCTGATCTATTTGCCATGAGAACATATGGTAGCCATTCGTCCCAATCGGTTTGATCTCGGCTTATGAAATGGGACAACATATCTTTAAACACTCTATGGATTCTTTCGATCACTCCATTTGTTTGAGGGCGGTATGCTGTTGTTTGCAGTTTCTCAACGTTGAATAATTTGCACACTTCTTTCATAGTATTCGAGATAAAAATTTTCCCTTGATCCGTCAAAAGTTGCCTTGGTGCTCCGTGTCTGGCTATAATCTCTTGTGCAAATATCCTTGCTATCGTTTCTGCTGTTTGGTCTGGGATCGCTAATGCTTCTGGATACTTGGAAAAATGGTCTTGGAACGTCAAGATGTATTTGTTCCCTTTCCTGGATGTGACTAATGGATCTACAATATCCATTGACGTCCTTTGAAATGGCGCAGTTATTTCTTGGAACACTTGCAGTGGGGCTGGTTTTTGGTTTGATGGTGTCTTCCTCTCATTGCATGAATGACATTTATCACAATATTCTTTTATCTCCGTGTCCATATTCTTCCACCAAAATTTGTCTTTAATTCTTTTTAGTTTTCTCGTGTGCTTGATGGCCTGCATACGGCCGATTATGATAGTCGTGTATCACTTGGAACGACATATCTTTGGGTATGACTAAATTATGATTTCTCTCTTCTCCTGCTTATTCTTTAAATTTTATACCTTCTCCGTCTTGGAAGTAGCCTTCTTTTGATGTCAGTGTCCTGATTTCTTCGTCGTTTTCTTGCAGCTTCTTAATTTTATCTCTATCTCAGATCGGTAAATATATATTATCTGTGTTTGACACTGAATTAATTGGTATTCGTGAAAGCACATCTGCGTTAATATGTCTCTTTCCAGGTTTGTGCAATACCTCGTATTCGAATTCGCTCAGAAGCAGAGCCCATCTCATCAGACGCGAGTTTGGATCTTTTAGAGACATTAACCATTTCAGTGGTTTATGATCGGTTATAAAGGTAAATTTTCATCCGTACAGATAGCAGCGATAGTGCTTCATACCCCAAATTATAGCCAGACATACTCTTTCTGATGTGTCGTAGTTTGTTTCCGCTTTGTTCAATTGCCTGCTTGCAAATGCAATTGGTCTTTCGTATCCGTTCTGCTTCTGGCTGAGAATTGCACTAGCTGCTAATCCACTTGCGTCTGTTGACAAGATGAATTCTTCTGGTCTGGGTGCGCTAGTAGTGATTCTGTGCATAATGCTTCTCATAATGTTTCAAACGTTTCTTCGCAATCCTTGGTCCATGTAAATTCTTCATCCTTCTTTGTTAATTGAGATAATGGGACTGCCGATTTAGCAAAATCTTGTTATGAATCTCCGATAGAAGCAAACTAGTCCTAGGAATGCCCTTATTTCTTTCACAGATTTCGGTGTTGGATAGTTTCTGATTGTAGAATTTTTTTCTGGTTCCGGCTTAGTTCCGTGTCGACTTATCACATGTCCTAAGTACTTCGTTTCACTTTTTAGGAATTTACATTTATTCGGTTGTAATTTTAGATTTGCTTTTCGCAGACGGTCGAAAACTTTAATCAATCTAGCAATGTGATCTGCTGTGCCTTCTCCGTTAAATATAATCACATCATCCAGGAATACTAAACATCTTTCTCCGGTTAATCCTGCCAGTACACTATTCATTAATATTTGGAATGTGCTTGGTGCGTTTGCAAGTCCAAACGCCATTTTCGTAAGCTGGTAGAGTTGCCCTACTGTGGTGAATGCCGTCTTTTCATTATCGTCCTCTTCTAATTCAACTTGCCAGTAGCCTGACGCTAAGTCCAGCGTTGTAAATAAATTCGCATTTCCCAGTTGGTCGAGCGTTTCTTGCATACTTGTATTTTCGTGGTTGGAGATTTGGTTCATCTGACGGCATTGATTTCTATGGATTCGGTCGCTTCTACCATTAGTGTTCGCTCCTCTCTTTCTGCAATTTCCACGGCACCTTCGACTGTCAAACTTGCCGTTACTTCCATTATTGTTCTGGTTTATATTCTGATGTGTGGGAGCAATCCTGATTTAAATTGTGTCAATACTAAATTTGAAGATACTATTTCTGTTGTATTGCTGTTTGGTTCCATTATTTGAGACTTCAAGTCCTTTCTCAGCGCTTTCTTGTACTTCCGTAACTTGTCAGCAAATTCTCGTACTGCTTCGTCTCCCGCCTGTGTACATTGTACTATTAGCCGGTAGATTTGAACCCGGTAATCTTGGTAGTTCAAATCTAATTAATACTGCGTTTTTTATATCTTTGTACCTTACGTTCTCTTTTTGTAGGTCCGGCCGTTGCGATACGAAATCATAGGCTTCTCCTCCTATGCGTAATATAAATATTGCTACGGGTTGCTGTTCTGACCAACCTTCTAACTTTGCTCGGAATTCAAGTTTCTCGAAATATTGGCTCGTATCTTTCCCTGTGAGTTGCTCCACTGTGTTAGCTACATTGCCGTATGTCATTCTTGGACCTCTTAGTGTAACCGTACTCTCTCCAGTGCCTCCCATTCTGTTTGTTGTTTCTTACCCAGTCGCGATCAGTCCAGATAACTGGCTGATCTTTATTCGGCACAAAAATCCATAAACCGCTGCCACCAATGTAAGAGGGTGACTGGGGTAGTCACTTCTCTTCTTATATACTCGGGTTCTTGCCAAATAGATGTTTAGGGTAAGGATGAGAAAGGGGTGGTCACTAGACTACCACGGTGTCGATATAGCGTAGTTGGTTTATATTAAATGTCCATAGTACAATGCTGTGGAACAACTACTTGTCGTTGTCCACATAGAGTTCTTATATAGTCGGTCAAACTGCTGACATAACAATATGCGATATATTGTTATTTATACATTGCAGTAGTAACTTCACGGAAGGTGATGTTACTATGCTGTCTCATCATATTAGTATTTGTAATGCTTACACTCCTGGAACTTCAAAACTGCTTTTATCTTGGACGAGTTGGGCTTAATCTTCCCGTATTCAATTTCGTACCCCAAGTAATCTATTTTATTTTGCAAAAATTGACATTTCTCAAAATTTATTTCCAGGCCAAATTTTCCGGTTAGTTTAAAAACTTTTTCCAATCTCTCAAGTGCTTCCATTTTGTCTTTCGCCAAAACAACTATATCATCTAAGTATGTAACCACAATTTGCTGTTGAATTAATGGTATCAAGGTACCATAGATAATTCTTTGGAATACTGCCGGTGAATTGCAGAACAAAATGGTGTCTTCAAAAATTCTTATTGGCCACTAGGCGTAACAAATGACGTATATTTACAGCTGTTTGATTCCATCGGCACGTGGAAATACCCATTCTTTAGGTCTATTGTACTAAAAACTTTAGCACCCTGCAACATGTTGAGTTGATCCTCTATAAGCGGAAGAGGATATCTGTCTCTTACTACTAGCTGGTTTAATCTTCTATAATCAATGCATATCGTTGTGCTGCCATTTTGCTTCTTTACCGGTACCACTGGACTACTGAACTCAGAACTAATTGGTCGTACTATTCCTTGCTTGATCCAATCTTCTATCGGCCGGTCAACTTCCTGTTTCTCTTTTGGTGCAAGTCTTCTCGGTGATTGCGATATTGGTGTTTCATCTTTCAGTATAATTTTAGTTCTAACAGCTGTTTCTGCTGTGGCTTTGCATTCGTAATTTTCTATTAAACTCTGTATGCTTTCCTCATATGCGATTTCGTCCGATGTTTCAATCAGATTTATTGGATTAATTTCCACATGCTTCATGATCATCATTTCCCCAGAGTTGATGATGACTGTCGCATGCTTTAGTAGTTCATTTCCTAATATGCACCTCATTTCCATGGCACTGCTATCAACAACATGATTGGTTGTGTTAAACATACTGTCGTCGATGTTTACTTTGGTTAGTGGCAATTAAACGGACTCAGTTCGGACCGAGATTGCAGTTGCAACCAAAATACTTAGGACCCTACGAGGTGAGTAAAGTCAACCGAGCTAATCAATATTTTGTAAATAGAGTGGAGCTAGGGGAAGGTCCATGCAAGACCTCTACGAGTGCTGACTACATGAAGCCAATGGGAGCGACGATGACACTGGACATGACACCGAAACAGATGAACCAAACACAAGCCGTGAAATCGATCCACCCGAGGCGGATGGACGTGCAGGACGGCCGAGTTGTGGGATTCTCAAAAAATGAATCCTCGCCTATGTGAGCGGAGGAATACAAGAGGACACATTGAGAGTTCGCACGCTGAAGAAAAAGTGTTCACTGTTACTTTTTTTCTGTAAAATTGTTATTATTAATATTATATGTTCTTCAATCACTTTTGTAATAGCCTCACTGCTAAATAAACTTAGTTTAACGTACAGTGTTGCTGGTTAACCAAACGAATCCCACATATATTTATATATATATATATATATATATATATATATATATATATATAAATATATATATATATAAATATATATATATATATATATATATATATATATATATATATATATATATATATATATATATATTCATATATATATATATATATATATATATATATATATATATATATATATATATATATATATATATATAAATATATATACTTATGTATATATATTGTTTTCTGCAATACAAAAATTATATATATATATATATATATATATATATATATATATATATATATATATTTATATATATATATATATATATATATATTTATATTTATATATTTATATATATATATATATATATATATATATATATATATATATATATGTATGTATATATATATATATATATATATATATATATATATATATATATATATATATATTCTTTTGTTATCTTCTTCACCTGTTAAACCATAATCCTTATGTAAAATAATCCGTTTGTATTTAGTTGTATATTATAAGAATCATTTATTTCATAGATGAGTGTACATAGCATTATTTATATAATTACTCTTATAAAGGAACATTCGCCGAGCAATGAAAAGAAAATCTTCATAGATAGAAACATAAATTTTCCAGTATAAGTCAAATATTGGAAACATGATAAATGAATTTGGATCGAAACTTATATTTCTTCCGGTGAGGTTGCCCTGAAAATGAATTTATTTGTAGAAGAATATTTATTTCATTAATAAATACCTGCGGTGTCTCGAACTGAACTCTCATATACGTATTTTTTTAAGATATTAATGTTCAAATTATAACAATTCAAGAACATACTTTTAATTATTTTGGCGATCAAATATTTCTCCAAAAATAGTAAAAGTATAGAACTACCAAAAAGCTTGCCAGACCGTTGTGCAAGCTAGGTCCAGCCTATTTAAGACCGAAAAATGCTTTATTTAAACAGAATAGTTTGTTGCTCTTTTGAAGTTCAAACAACATTGTCCCTTGATCCAATACAACAACCTTGTTCGTCTTCAACGGTTCTTTCCTATGAATCTGATAAACTCCTAAGAGGCTCCAAGAAAAATTGCTTTTTTAATTATCCATTCAAGAAGGCTGTAGTGACATCGAAATTACTTATCTGCTTACCATATTCTACAGCAAAAGACGTCATAAGTCTGATTGACAAAAGGTGAGTCACTGTTGCGGATGAGTCAAAGATTGTACATCGGGATGGAGCCTTGAGCAATCAAGCACGATCTTTGCCTTCACTGTGCTCCATCAGACTTAAACGATTAACGAAGTACTTTATGACCTTCTATCAAGACGTTTTTCTCTGGGTGGTCAACTAATATCCAATTATTATTCTCGGCAATCTACTTAATCTCTCGGTTTACAGCTTTACACCAATCATCGGTGTTCGAACTTGACTTACGAACTTTGGGCAAGTACTCTAACTCTTCCTGATCGTTATCAGATATCTCAAATTCTTCAGAGATTTTTTGGTAAATTTTACGAGATTGTCCTCTCTTACCTGTTCGGATGAGAGTCCGTCTGCCAAAAACTCTTCTTTTTGCAATTTTAATGTCCTCCTCACCTAAATGTACTGTAGTTTGGTCAAAAGAAACCAACTGTTTATCACCTACATCCAAAGTCAGCCTTCTGTTCAAGTCATAGGGAAATTCATAAAGATCAAAAGCGGCGCTGTTCACTTCGATCTCTTCTTCATAAAAAACCTCGTTATTATACTCTGTTTCTTTGTAACCTCTCTTACAAAACAGACTATCAGATAATGACCTGCTCGCTTTTTATAGAGCAGAATTGAATAGCTTGTGCTTTCGTCCGCATATGTCCCTTAGATTCCTTTTCTGCCGCAAGGATCAAACTTACTTTTTCCAGCTTGTATGTCTAAATATTAAGCCAGATTGCCTTATACTTTAAAATGGGTCACATCGGGTATTTTCCCGATATATTCCTCGTTAGGAACACAAGCTTTTTGAGAGAAAACGAATACAAACTTGTTGAACCGGGTTGATCGCTTCCGCTAAAAAAGAAGCAGACAAAGAAGATTCCAAAAAGAGACATCTGACAGTTCCTACAAGAGATCAATTGTCCTACCGGCAACACAGTTTTGCTCGGGATTATCGCGGTAGGTTAATCCCATAGTTATTCCATATTTCTTTAGGTAGGCAGTGAACTCGCTACTCAGTATAGTCTGTTTTGTCGACATTCCTCTTAAGTTTTTCATTAACGTGATATAGTAAGACGTCCGCTTTAAAGTGTATGAATCAAGCTTTTTACTTGCTTGATTCATATGTAGGGAACTCCAGGTGGTACGTCTAAGAGATGCGAGGCTCATAAGCTCGTAGCCAGCTATTTGAACTAAATCGAGAATTTAAATTTGCCTGAGCGACCTTTGAGGAAATGGCTACCAAAAAATTTTCACCTTCAAATAAACAACGCAATTGTATCTTTACGAGGTATTCGTGTTGAATTACTTGTATCGCTCCGATACGTCCAGCAGACAAGATATCTTTAGTATAAGCATGGCTCATTCTAATATCAAAATTCGAACGTCGCAGAGCCAGATTTCAACGCAGTCGCTGAGTTACAATAATCGTGTCCATTCATATAATGGGATACCGATGCGTTTTTTGTTTCGGATTTATATCGCCGTTTGCATTAAATGCTAAAGCGTGAATCTTTTTAAAATAAATTATTTAACGGTTTTTTGTTATTTTTCTGATAAAATATTATCATAAGATCCGGGACGTGCAACGAATTTCCGAGAAGGATATATTTTCTTCCGCACAGCATGTCAGCTTCGCATTACAGCATTTCTATAGCAGCTTATTCCATTGATGAGTCGTTGGCAAGATGCAAAATGCCAAGATTAAATTTACTTGTTTTACTGACATCTGCAACGTAAATGTGCTGCAGCACCACTACCAAGAATTCAGCTTCGATTGTCACCAAATTTCATTATAAAAAGGCACAGTAGCATAATAGTAAGTCATACTAGATTGATCTGTACCTGCTTGTAGAAATAGTTTGTGGACAGTCTAAAACAAAATATTTAGATGGTCACGCTCGCCATTGCTTTTCTCGCCGGTCCCGTGACTGGTAGATCGAATGGGTTGCAACCAAATATGTGCGGTCATACATTTCTTTACATGTTTTAGCTCATCGAGACTGATCGACGAGATCATGTCGGCATCGTCTTGCCATCATGTTTCAGCAAAGCTCCAGAGTATATGGATCGTTCTTTATCTCCTCGGGCATTATAAATCGTCCATCCACGTACTCTTACAAATAATTTATTATCAAACTTGCTTCATTTGCAACCTCCGCGTATCGTAGTTACTTTTATGCAAAAGATCAACTCTAGACATATTTATTTTTGATTTGTGGTTAACGAAACAAAATGTTCCGTTTATGTTAAATGCGCAACGCTCCTAACCTAGTCAAAAGATACAAACAAATACGAACTAGTAGAACAAAATATTTATTTATATTACAGTAGCACAATTGCTTTCCTGATTCACCAAAAACGAGGAAATCATCTGCATCAACGAAAGCATGACTAGTAAAACCACCATTTCACCAGCTACAAAGACGGATGCCTTGCCTTTTTAGTAACGTTCACAATCAGTTTTTACTTTCTTATACACAGTATAAGTAAGTATTGTAATCATGAAAAATTTCGATCTCGAGATTTTAACGGAAATATACGTTTTGACCTTCCCTGTATCGATTCCAACTATTTTTGGATTGACATCCTTCAGTGTGTGTGTGTGTGTGTGTGTGTTTGTGTGTGTTCTCTACAGCCTAAACGGTTGAAGCTAAAATTATGAAACTTTGATCTTAAGATTTGCATATGCCTGAGGTGTGCACCTCTAATTTTTGAAAAAAATATTGAAAGCGAAAGTGCCTGTTTACTCTAGTAAATTTTTGCATTTTCTGCAATTACTCAAACATGGTTACAGTTACAGAAAAATTTCATGACAAAAAAATTAAAGTTATTTATCTTTAGCACAACTTTTGTTTGAATTATTTTTCCAAAAAGAGTAATGGCTCCAAATTAAACAAAAATAAAGTACTGTTTTCAAAATAAATTCTTGCTTATTATATATATTTTTACATAAATCGTATCATCTGCGCCTGTCAATTTTTTAACAAAATAGACTTAAGTAATTTGAAGTTTGACATATTATATTGTATCTAAGAAATATATTTACTGTATAAGCGAAATAATGTTAGAACGAATATTATAAATTAGAAAAATAATGCAACTACGATATGGCTTAACCCATATGCGGATAAGAGGGTACGGTGCATGACACTGCAGATATTGATTTCAATAAAACCGCATTTTTTATAAAGTTTTGTTATATTCAATTCCGAAGCTGAGTCTCCGACAAGCACCTATACCGCTAGTAGGGCATATTTATTATTTGACTACTGCATATATTTTACTGTGATATAAGATAAGCGGAACCCAACTTACCACGCAGTTGCGGAGTTGTATTTATTTGTGGTACACGTGCCCATCCACTTTGTTAATTATCATTAGTAATTTCGGCGTAAAGTATTCAACTCCTAAATCTGGGTTCTTTGGTTAATTTTGACCCAAATTAGTACCTGGTAATTGGTTCTTCCATCTTAGCAATTTACAACCTACCTTAAATCTGATGGTCACTTCACGCCTTATATTTTGTGCTAAGGATTTTAATTGTAGTTAATTTAGGTTTTGTCTTTTGCAAATGTTCAGTATTCAGTATTCTCTCTCGACATACCGTTAAGTTTCTTAGCTTAACAGTATTTTATAAAATGTTGACTTTATGTTAAACTTTCTCCGAAGTTTGCCAAACACTCGGTCTTAAAGTTAAAGGCCGATAAATAGACCTTTGTAGCGGCGCTTCAAGCGCGTACAGGCGAGCACGTGGCGAACCCGTCCGTTTAATACGCTATTATCTCGAAACTATATGATGGAAATTGCCGGGCGTTCTATCTCAGAAACGGTTCATCCGATTCAAATGGCGTTTGGATTTTTAAAGTATGCAACATTTTACTTACCGTCGTATGTAGCAGTTTTTTGATATTACCAAAATTAGATCTATGGTGCAAGCTTTTACCCAATTTTTTTGAGTCAAAATACAAACTATTTTCTTCACAACGTCGCAATATTTTTATTAATAAACAATATAAAATATTCCTACCTAGCTGGTGGGTAATACATCTGACAAAAACAAAAGAAATTGTTTTGTTATTTCTACAATAATACAACCTCTATCCTGGCCACCAATCAGATGGAGGTGTCTGGCTGCACGTTGTTTAGCGCATACAGCAGTTACCCGAGTGAAACAAATTAAATTTTAAATCACAGATTTAAAGAATTTAAAATGTGTACTTCATTTTTACCCTGGATTCTTATTTACCCAAAAGAAATTACGAAAATCACCTAATTTTCATGCCGCCAGAGTGTACTACCCAATTAATATAATATCCGCAAACTTCGTCGCTATAAGTTCTACTCTCGTTAATATCACGTACATAACACTTATCACCTGTGTTTTAGGTAATTAATAACGCCTGATCGACGTTATATATATAAATTATATAAGCCGACCACATATAAAAATGCTGAGTCTAGAGTTAGTTGTAAACTTTCCACGAGACATAATCAGGATATGTAACACCTAGATAAAACAGTCTCTCTATGAGAACCAAGCTTGTAACATTGCAATTACGATTAATAAACGTTTTTAAAAACGATATCTGAAAGTTGAAAAACATAATTGGCGCAGTCGGTAGGATTAGCCAACAATAGTTTGTGACAGTGAAAAACACAAAGTTACTCATCTAATTGTCGTATTTCTATACGAAAATTTGGCTATTCACTACAACAAAAAGTGTGCATACTAAACACACGTAAGGCTATATCAATAAGACCTTATACATCAACAACTTCATAACTGAGAAAGGGTTATCCCATCTCACGGCTAAACAGTGCCCATCAAGGACTATTCAAACGTCCCATCAGACCAGTACATTGCAACACGTCCCAAGTGACTCTTCTTGCTGTTCACTCGATCACGAGAATCCAGGACGACAAGCTTCAAGAACTTCACATCTCGTTTAATTCGTTCTACGAGAAGCAGTTCGAAAACCCCAATAGAAGACTCCTTACAATGAAAATCATAGTCATAATCCTATTCTTCTTGTAAGTAAAATTTTATATAATACATAGAGTACTCTCTAGCTATTACTAGTAATAAAGAATACGAGCCCCACACAAGGCAATTACACAAAATTAATGTCCAGTTCTGAAAGTGAAGAATTTGTAAGAACAACCCAGTGTAATATTGATAGAATTATATTAAGGCAAACAAGGTCTAACCTAAATAACGAAAGCAATATGACTTCTTTACAAGATATTAAAAATTACGTTGAGATGATCCCAACATATGAAGGGGACATAACAACACTTAACAATTTTATTCAAACCGTGGATGACGCATACGTCATCTTAAACACATTACAAATGTCAGCAGTACAAAAAGTATTTGCTTTCAATTTAATAAAAAATAGATTAATAAATGATTCAAAAAAAATTGTCTCACAAAATAGATTTGCAAATTGGGAAGAACTAAAATTATATTTAACCACCAACTTCTCAGACAAAACAACGGCTGAAACATTGCTAGGAGAATTATTTGAAACTAAATATAAGCAAAATACAGAAACTACGTTGAAAACAATGTTAGTTAAATTCGAAATATATAAATCAAAAATACTTGCAAAAAATTACAATTTAGAACAAAAAAATGCTATTCTACAAGAAAATCAAAAAGCTATTGTAAATAAATTTATATCATTACTACCACCCATAATAAAAGGATCTTTTATTGTGAAACAACCTTCTACGTTAGAACAATGCGATTTGTTATTAAAAAACGAATTTAGCTACGCAAACTCATTACACAACAGTCCAATGACACGAAACGATAAACAATACACAAACACATCCAAAGACTTAAACTTTACCTTTAATCCTTCACCCAAGCAATTTCCCGGACAATACTTCCCTTCAAAACCTGTTAATCTTTATGGACAACCAACCCCTGGACCTAACAAATTTAAAAGACAAAACCTAGTAAACAACTATGAAACCCGTAAATTCCAGCCTCAACCAATGTCAACACAGACACGAAACACCCAACCTATGACAACATCAACTATCAGACAAAACTATAACAACGAAATTCAAAATGAAGACATTGACTCGAACGAACAATATTTCGAAGAACACGAAATAGAGAATGATCACGAAAATAATACCGATACTTTTTTAGAGGAAAACCTAGAAGTAGAGCAAAATACGTAATGACCTCAACATTAAAATCTATCCCCTTAATAAAATTTAATGACTATCTTATCTTAATTGATTCAGGCTCCGATATAAATTTAATCTCTCCAGACATTGTTAGACAAAGAAATTTAAAAATCATCCAGAAACCAATCACCTTTAAAACAGCTCAAGGAAAAGTAAAATGCAAAAACTGTGTTGAAATAAAAATTCTAAATAACAGCTTTGAATTCTTTATACATGATTTTCATCGGGAAAGCAACATGTTGTTCGGCGTAAAAATATTAGAACACTGTAATGCTTTAATGGATTTTAAAAATAAAACCATAACACTTGGAAACAAAAAATTTAAATTATTACCTTCACAAACAGTAAACAACTCTTTTACACAATTTAGACATGAACACCTCACCTACGAACAAAAAGAAAAGATACAAAATTTAATTAAGAAATATTCAAATTTATTTCCAAAACCAGACGACGAATTATCCGCCACAAATGTAACCACCCACAAAATCCGTACGACAGACGACACACCGGTTTTTCAAAAAAATTATAGACTCCCACAAGTATACGAAAATGATATCGAGGAACACGTTCAAAATTTATTAAAAACAAAAGTTATTCAAAAATCTAAAAGCCCGTATAACTCACCCATATGGATAGTGCCCAAAAAAATGGACGCGTCAGGGAAACGCAAAACGAGATTAGTAATAGATTTCAGAAAACTTAATCAGAAAACGATAGAAGATAAATTTCCCTTGCCTAATATCGATACACTATTAGATCATATCGGAAAACCAAAATTTTTTACGACGCTAGATTTACATTCCGGTTTCCACCAAATACTAATAGACAAAAACGACCGCGAAAAAACAGCCTTCTCTACACAATCCGGACATTACGAATTTGTCCGCATGCCCTTCGGACTAATTAATGCTCCAGCATCATTCCAAAGAATGATGAACGAAATACTCTCTGAATATATTAACAAAATCTGCCTAGTCTATATGGACGATATAATCATTTTCGGAAACACGTTAGAACACCATTTACAAAATATAGAAAACATTTTTCTTAAATTACAAAATGCAAATCTAAAAATCCAAATAGATAAGTCAGAGTTTTTAAAGACCGAAACAGAATATTTAGGATTTATAATATCACAAGAAGGACTTAAACCCAACAAAAATAAAATCGAAGCAATCGATAAAATAATGATTCCAAAAACAGTAAAAGAAATAAAGTCTTTCCTAGGTAAACTTTCATGGTATAGACGCTTTATTCCAAATCTTGCTAAAATCACAAAACCTTTCACAGAATGTTTAAAAAAAGGTAAAGAAATAGACATAACTAACAAAGAATATCAAAATTCATTCAAAACTGCTAAAGAATTAATAAGTAACCCTCCAATTCTAGAATTTCCCGATTTCTCAAAAAAATTCATTCTTACCACTGATGCATCAGATTTTGCCATGGGATCATTAATCTCTCAGATCATAAACGGACAAGAAAAACCCATAGCTTACGCATCAAAAACATTTAACTCTGCAGAACAAAATTACAGTACCATAGAGAAAGAATTAAAATCTATTATTTGGTCTATCGAAAACTTTAAACCATATTTATTCGGTAGAAAATTTACAATTCGCACTGATCATAAACCCCTCACGTGGTTATTTTCCATGAAGAACGCAAACCAAAAACTTATGCGTTGGAAGATCGAGTTAGGCGAATATAACTTTGACATTGAATATCTACCAGGTAAAACAAATAAAGTAGCAGATTTCTTATCAAGACAAAGAGATGAATTTAAAATAAATAAAAAATTAGGAGATGTAACGAATACCGATATTTTTGCACATTGCATTTCAAAAGATATAAAATTCTCAAAAGGTCTCGCCAGACAAATAGATTTAAAATTTAACAGTAAAGATTACTGCGAAAGAAACGTAACCAATAAAAATATCATAATTCAAAACATGCAAAATAAAACAATTTTCCATTTAATTACAAAGGACATCCATTTAGAAAACGTAAACAAAAAATTCCTAAAGAAAACCCTAATCGAATTACGGGACTATCTAATAAAAAACGACATATATGAAATCAACATTCCTTATTTATCATGCGGATTAGACAAACTAGAAAAATCGGAACTAATAAAAATTTTAGAACACATTTTCGACAACACTCAAATCCTGATAAATCTATACGAACTACCACAAAATTTTAGTTTAGAAACAGATGAACTAGACCAAATCATAAACGATACACTAACTACAATTTATGGCAACGACAATAACGAACACCAAAGTATAATCGCAAATAACTCAGAATCAGGAAATACAATTCATAGTTCAAGTGAGAATCCAATTAATGGACTAAAATTTGTCGACAATAGAATAAACATAGCAAAAAATCAAATTATTCTTCACTTCTCAAATAACCCATTAGAAATAAAAGTTAAAAAATTATTTAATCACCAAAAACAGAGATTCATAATAAATATTAATATAGACAAAAAAGAAGAACAATTATTGGAATTTTTAAAGGGATATATAGTACCAAAAATTAAATACTTAGTATTAATTCCTAAACAGCACGAACAAACATTGAACCACATTATCCAATGCAAATTCGATTCAAATACAATAAATCTGATAAAATGTAATAAACTTGTAGAAGATATTGAGAATGAAGAAAAACAAACTCAAATAATCTTTGATAACCACAACGGATATTTAAATCATAGAGGAATAATGGCGACTTACAGCGATCTTAAAGAAAAGTATTTCTGGCCTAACATGCTCAAAGATATTACAGAAATTATTAATCAATGCAGAATCTGTAAAGAAAATAAATATGACCGACACCCGATACAACTAAATGACAATTTAACCCCCACACCAAAAAAACCTTTTGAAATTATAAACATAGATCTTCTCACATTAAATAAAGAATACTTCATCACTATATTCGACGAATTCTCTAAATTCGGCTTCATTCACCCCACTTTTAATAAAACAGGAAAAGAAACGATGTTAATAATAGAGGAATTCGTTAAAACTTATAGAAAACCAAACCTGATCATAGCCGATCATGGACTAGAATTTAATAATGCCCTAGTAAAAAATTACTGTAACAATCATGACATAAAACTACATTTAATTAGCATATCAAACCCAAAATCAAACGCGGTAGAAAGATTCCATTCCACACTAATAGAACACCTCCGAATATTAAACTCAACAAGTAAAAACAAAGATCTACAAAGAAACATAAACAAAGCAATAACAGCATACAATAATACCAAACACTCCATAACAAAATTAACACCTTGCGAAATACTTTTCGGACAAAATGAACACAATAAATATTTCCAAGCACAAAAACTTGAAGAAGAAATCATAAACGACTACTTCATTAATAAATCAGAAACAAACAAAATAATTAGCAAAATGATTGACAATGAAAAAATAAAAAGAACAAAAGAAAATGAACTGCCCCTAAAAATACCGGAAAATGTTTATGTTAAACAAAACAGTAGACTAATACACAAATATAAAAAACCTATATTCAAAAGAGTCACAGTAGAAAATTATAACCCTATATTAGGAACAGTGGAAATAAAAAATAAAAGACACATACGAAAATTCAAACTAGACAAAATCAAACTTTAATTTCAGAGCCTACACTAACACCCAATTGATGAACATCTCTAACAATACCGGATTCCTCCTATTCGGAATCGGCGATTGTAAACTAAAAGAAGGAGAAATAATACATTATTTCAACTATAATATCACTCCAATCTATAAAGAATATTCAAAATTAAAAAATATCACAACCAAAGTCATAAAACAAATTCAGGATAACCCTCACCTCGAAGAACAGCATAAAGCACTGTCCTATTTTTTAAACGACCTAACACAACAAATTCAAAAACTTTTTAATAAAAGAACTAAACGCGGTTTAATAAACGGATTAGGGAACATAATCAAATCAATCACAGGTAACTTAGACCAAAATGATGCGGAAAAATATGATAATTTAATAGATCAATTAAAAGACAATCAAAAGATTCTCCAAAATCAAAACGGACAAATAATAAAAATTGAAAAACATCTATCAGATAAATTCAACTCCGAACTAGAACAGATAAAATTAAATGAAGATAAATTATCTAAAAGTCTTGACTATACAATACGTATTGTAAACGACCAACAAGATTGGGCAACTCTGATCGAAGCCGACGTAAAAATCAACAAATTATTGATAATCATTCAGAATTTAAAGGACTTTTGCAAACATGTAGAACTAATGATAGTAATTTGCTCACTAAACAAATTAGACACAACTATTATAAACTACGATGACCTAATTCAAATCACAGGAAAGACAGACATTTGGGCACAAGTAAACGAAATAACAACATACTGCAAGCACGAAAACGAACAAATCCACATACTATTAACAGAACCAGAACTCTCACAAAATTCTTACCCTTTACGTCAACTTTACCCAATCCCATTTATCCATCATAACAGATTATACGAACTAACAGAACCACCTACATATTTTATAAACAGACATAACAAAAATATACAAATAGAAAGATTCAATAAAGAATCGAATAATGTAAATTACTGCCAAACAAAAGGCATAGAAGTAAGTAATTGTATCAATAGCATAGTAATTAACGAAAATAATGATGACTGTGAAATAAATGAAAAACGTATTAAAAATAACGTAATACATATTCCAAATACCAATAATATAATAATTATTTCTCCGATTAACCAAGAATTAATAATAAAATGCCAAAATAAAAATATAAAGAAAACCTTCCAAGGAATTTTTAAACTTATCAATGACGGAGATTGCAAAATTAACCAATGGACATTTAATGGAATATCAAAAGCTTACAAAGAATTAGAACTTGGTAATGTTCAACTAAAAAAATTCGATACAAAGATAAATAAAATCCATCTAAAACCATTACAAGAATTAAATATTTCACTTTCTCAATTACAAAAAATACAAGAGATAAAGAATCACGAAAGTAACAATCATCATTATTATATAATTTATACCATACTTATTGTAATAATACTTATAGCAATTATAAAAATTTCAATTAGATATTATAAGAATTATAAACTTAAACGTTCAAAAACAATTATAGAATTAAGAAACTTAGGAAAAATGACAGAAAATATGTAAGTTTTGTGGAAAGTTCAAACTTGTTGGGGAGGAATTATATAAGCCGACCACATATAAAAATGCTGAGTCTAGAGTTAGTTGTAAACTTTCCACGAGACATAATCAGGATATGTAACACCTAGATAAAACAGTCTCTCTATGAGAACCAAGCTTGTAACATTGCAATTACGATTAATAAACGTTTTTAAAAACGATATCTGAAAGTTGAAAAACATAATTTATATATATATATATATATATATATATATATATATATATATATATATATATATATATATAAATATATACATATATATATATATATATTTATATATATATATATATATATATATATATATATATATATATATATATATATATATATATATATATATATATCGACGTTATATATATATATATATATATATATATATATATATATATATTTATAAATATATACATATATATATATATATATATATATATATATATATATATATATATATATATATATATATATATATATATAAATATATGTATATATAATTTATAATTCACAAGTCTTAATTTAAAATAAAAAACTTTTATTAGAATTTTCGTGTTGATTCGTACAGAGAATGTTACAGAGTGCCATATTATATTCCACTTCTAAGTTGTACACAGATTATCTACTTTCCGTGAATTATGATTGTTTTTCGACGCGTCGGCGCTTTATGGCTAATGAAATTAGTTATTTAAGTTATGTCTTGTCTTCTGCTTCTTAAACGTATTAAATATATATATATATATATATATATATTGCCAATTAAATCGCTACAGCGAGCCGAATTATATTCGTCAATTCGTTATGGCAAATCCTACCGCCTGCGCCACTTAACTTTTTACAGACCGTTAATGCCTTTTTAAAAATTAAGATTTTATTTGAAAAGTATAACTACTTAATACAACCCATAAATCATAACTTAACTATTTTACATAATAATCTTACTTCTAATAAAAATGATGACTATTCTAATTCTATGTATTACTAACAAAGAAAGGGGGAGAAAATGTTATGCTAAGCATAATATCTTAACGTAGCACTGTAACTCCTCCAGCCTCAGAAGGAAGGCCCCTCTGGTAGTGGAATTTCCGAGTCTTCTTGTATTTTACGCAGTTCGGATTTCGATGGTATCTTAACCCTTGTATTACGACGTAGAATGTTAATTTATTCTTTCTCGAAACCATTTAATTATGAAGTAGGACCCGAGGATAATTATTGCAATGTACAATAATATAGTCCAAATACTAGGGATATAAATATTGGCTTGTTCTTCTCCAATAGTTGAAATTGGATTAATTTTTATATCACCGAGTGTAATTGGGTTTAATTTAATCGAAAAGTTAGCGATTTTGCTATTTTTTAGTTCGAAGTTTAATTTGGGTAATATGGTGGGGTTTCCTTGCACTTTGTCCATAATTTGTAGTCTTTGCTGTTAAAATATCATATCGCAATTTTTATCATTATTTATCAAGTATACCCCGGACAGAGATTCAATGTTAATTCCTTCGTAGCATTTGATAGTGATTTTTTCTTCTTTTGGGAGTATGGCTATATATTGGTTGATATTCGGAACTACTTCGAAGTGGTTATCTTTGATTTCCAATTTTGTGTAGTGGCATTGTTTCGAATTTTGTTCGTTGACAACTTTTTCTTCGCATGTTGTGTTATGGTGGGCATAGAATTTATTTGGACACTGATATATTTTGCTTTGAATACACATATCACTCAGAGGTATAGTATCAGTATTAGATTTTAGAATGTATCTGATATTGGGTATAATAGTTACAAATTCTGAATCGTACTTCGTGGGGATTGAATACAGGTAGAAATGTTCAAAATCAATTTCGAAATTAATGGGAATTGATATAAAATAATTTATTTGTAATGGTTCGATTTTGCAATGTACTTTTAATAGAGATTCGTAATTTAGTATGTTTACTTCATTTGGTTCATAAAGTTATTGACCTTTATAGTGTGTTGAGATTTTCTTTAGTTCTGCCAGTAATTCCTCTGTATGTATTATACTTGGATGTAGGGTTCTTAATTTACAAAATGTTACAGAGTTTTCAATATCTTGCAAAATGTACAAAATTGTGTTATACAGTATAATTAACTGATCGTAAAGATTATTTACAAAGAGAATATCTTGGATATGCATATCATTCATTATTTCCGTTAATTGTAAAATTTTATACTTTAGAATTAATTCGTTATGTTGTATTTCTAAGATTATACTATTAAAATTTTTTATTGTTTGAAGGTTTAAGGAGTAAGCTAACTTTAATTGGTTTTCCATATTATGCTCGTTATGTTGCATGTGTTCTAATATTTGATCATATTTTTTGCCATTTTCTGCATCAACATTGCCAGTGATAAATTTAAAAATCAACCCTAATCCGTCTATAAGCCCTCTTTTATTTCTAGAAGAATGAGAGTGGATTCTTAGGTTGTTTATTTTATTAATAATGTTAGTCCGAATGAATTCAAGAATTTCGTCGTAATTGTGAAGTTCTTCCATATATTGTGTATTATTTGCAATTGTTAATTTAAGAATTTTGAATTGACTGTTTAGATTATCATACTGTTCAAAGAAAGGTTTTAGGTTGTAGTAGTGAATAAATGTGTGTGTTGATTTGTCAAGTTTAGCGGGACCCAAACTGATAGGTAGTATTCCTAAGTTCTCGGTTATATTCCTGATGATTGATCCACGTCCGATCGTGAACAACCTGGAAGAATTTTAAAAGAATAAGTCCTTTTTCTTGGTCTTTTTATATTTGAAAGGTGGATATTTGTTATTTTGTTACCATGTTTTGTTTCGATCTTTGCAGTATTTAAGTTTTTATTCAGTGATTTTAATTCTTGATGATAATATTTATTTTCTGTTTTCTGTTGCTTCTGTCTGTTTTTTATAAAGATTTGTTCAGGAATTTGGGGAAATTCTTATCGAGTTTCATTAATTTTTCCTATAATTTTCGTTTTGTTTTGTTCTATTTTGTTGTTAATTGTTTGGTAGAGTAGTTTTGTTTTATTTCTGTGACTTTCAATGTAGTTATGAATTAGTTGTTTGTTAATGTCAATGTTGAATGGAGATTTGGTTTCTAAATGACCAGATGTTATTTTGCAGGGTTTTAATTTAGTAACTGAATGTGTGGTGTTGTTATAAGCCAAAAGTGCATGATTTACTTTTATTTCTATTGGTTACTTATTGTATTTTGGTTGATTGTTAAATAATCTAATGTGTTCAATTAATGTAGAGTGGAAACGTTCAATGATACCGTTTGACGCAGGGTGTTGTGAACTGATGAAATGTATATCAATTTTGTGTAGCTCTAATAATTCTTTAACAATGGAATTTTTAAATTCAAGTCCATTATCAGATATGATTTGTTTGGGGATACCATGATGTGTAAAATATTTAATTAAATTATTTACTATTTCAATGCCTTGACCTGAATTTAATTTGTAAGCTTGAACGTATTTAGAGAAAGAGTCCACTAATGTAAAAATTTTGTAATTTCTAAAGTTATGCTATCTACGTGTAGTATTTGAAATGGTTTGGATGCTGTAGGGGTGATGTTTTAATTTTAAGGGCCTTCTATCATATTTGGTTATTTGACAGATTTCGCAGCCATTAATGTATGTCTGTACGGATTTTCGTAACTTAGGCCAATAGTAATGTTGTTTTATTCTAGTTTCCATATCATCGATGCCTCGATGATTTGTTTTGCTCTCGTGAAAGTTTTTTATTATCTGGATTACTTCGTCTTCGTCAGTAACGCCTGTTAGGTATTGTGTACATTTAATCAAATTGATTTCAGAATCTTTGAAGAAGTTTTGTAGGGTTAAACTAAATTTTTCATACATGTTATTATCAAAATATAGGTAGTATTTTACTTTTGGCACTATGTATTGTTTAATAAAGTCTATCATTTCTGTTTCGTAATTTAGTTTAGAAAACTCTACTAAGAACCGTTGCTTAAGTTTATCGTATAGTTTTAAGACAATAGGGGGTTTTGGGTTATATTCCACTTCCGATATTATAATTTGATTTTTTCCATAATTTACCGGACATTCGACTATGGGGATTCATATGATTTGGTTTTCATGATTAGAATGTACTGTGATATTACTTTCACTGGGTGTTGCGTCAATTTCACTTACTGGTTCATCACCTGTTTCTACGATTAATGATTGATTGTCTATTTGTTCATTAATTCTAAATTGTTCGTTAAAGTTTTCCATATGCTTAAAAAATGATTCGAAATTGGCATTGTCAGTATCGTTAATATTAAGTTCTATATGAGTTGGTGTGTCATAAGATTTCTTGAATACTGTTATGAGTATGTCGGTGTCGGTAAAAATATATTGGAACATCGATTTGACGTCTGTCCATTTTAACATATCTGTGCCACAAGCGATTTCTGGAATGCTTAGATTTTTAATACCGTTTTTGAGAGAAAATACTTTGAGATTTAAAAGGGTGTAGAACAAGTCATGATTAGTAGGTTTATTGAAGTATCTTTCTTTAGTAATTAAATACATGATGTATCTAGTTTTATCTTTTAAATAAACTAAACTATGAAGTCGAGGATTTTGTTTTTTTAGTTTATCAATATTATTAAAGTTTTCCTTGAAATGTTCTGCTATGCCTATTGCCATGTGTAGATCTCTACTAATGCAATGTGCTAAGCTGTTATTTATTGGGGCGTCGAATAGATCTCCTTGGATTTCTATGATAATGTTATTAGTATATGTATTAGTCTGTTTTGTAATGAGAAAGTCTTGGTATTGTGCTAAAGGGGAGTGTTCCGCGGAATTTGATAACAAACTTTGAGTTTTACTAAAAGATTCATGGGGAATTCGGCTTAACGCATCTGCGTTTGTGTTAAATTTACCCTTTTTGTATACGATTTCATAGTCGTATTCTTCAAGCTTTAGTCGCCAACGTATCAATTTCTGACTGCAATGTTTTAAGGAAAATAGCCACTGGAGTGGTCTATGATCTGTATAAATTTAGAATTTACGACCGAAAATATATGGCCTAAAATACTGGGTTGCCCAAACTATTTCCAAAAGTTCTTTTTTTATTATTGAATAATTCATTTCGGAACTGTTTTGTGTTCTGCTTGCGTATGCTACTGGAAGGTCATGGCCTAAGTTGCCTTGAGATAAGATAGCTCCCATTGCAACATTACTTGCGTTGCATGATAAAATGAATTCTTCCGCGAAGTTAGGATATTGTAACAGCGGTTCATTAATAAGCAGATTTTTGCACGTATCAAAACATTGTATATATTCAGAGCTATTAACGTCTATGATTGCGTCTTTTTTTAGACATTTAGTCAAAGGTTTAGTTAGCTTGGCAAAGTTTTTAATGACTTTTCTATGATAACCCAGGAGTCCTAAAAATCCCTTAATTTGTTTCGGAGATTTCGGGATTGGAAAATTTATGAATAGCAACAATTTTGTCGGGATTAGGTTTCACACCTACAAGGGTAACAATGTGCCCGAGATATGCAACTTCCTTCTTTAAAAATTCGGATTTGTCCAATTGAATTTTGAATCTGGATTTTCGAAGACGATCAAAAACTAATTTTAAATTTTGAATGTGCTCGTGCAAGCTTGTACTAAAAGCAATAATGTCATCTAAATATACCAAGCACATTTTGTTAGTCAGTAGTATATTGTCTATCACGCGCTGGAAGGTAGCGGGTGCATTTTTAAGGCCTATAGGCATTCTAAGAAATTCATAGTGGCCGTTTTCAGTATTGAATGCTGTTTTTGAAATGTGGTTATGCTCCATTTCTATTTGATGGAACCCAGAAGCTAAGTCGAGCGTCGTGAAGTACTGGCATCGTCCATGTTTGTCTAGTAAGTCTGTAATGTTGGGTAATGGGTATTTGTCACCGATGGTTTTTTCGTTAAGTTTGCGATAATCGATTACTATTCGCCATTTTCTTTTGCCGGATGCGTCAAGTTTTTTAGGGACAATCCAGATAGGAGATGACCAGGGTGAATTAGATGGACGGATTATATTTTGATCGAGCATTTTTTGAATTTGTGACCGAACTTCCTTTTTATGGATTTCAGGGTATCTATATGTTTTCGTGTAAATGGCCGTTTCGTCTCTTGTTTTTATGTTTTGTCTGATTTAATTTGTAAATGTCAATTTTTGGTTTTCTATATAAAAAATATCCGAATAGTCTTTGATAAGATTTAAAATGTACTTAATTTCTTCGGAATTCATGTGGTGTGTGCGAATGTTTGATGTGTCAAATTTTGATTCTTATGTGTGTGTAAAATTTAAATTTGGAGTAGGACAGGAATATATATCGTAATCAAAAAACTTTCTCACTGGTATCGGCTTTAGAATTTCGAAATTTATTTCTAATTCTGTAGGGTTAATAATAGTGCACATACAATGATAATCTTGTGCGATGGTAATACAATCAGAAATGATTAGATTTTTTAATCTGAATTGTGCAATTATAACCGTACCATCTTTTACATCTATTGGAATTTTAATAATTTTCTCTGAATTAGGTTCCACGTTTTTAGCTTTAATTGATAAATTGTGTTCTATGGTTTTATTTTGAAAATCGTTTTGATCAGTTAAATTATAAAATTTTGTTACTAGTTTTTCGCTTATTTCAATAAACCTAGGTAATAATTCTTTATCACCAAAGAATTCAGGTATCATATCCAGAAATTCTTTCTTTAGAACTGATATAGCCATGATAGAATTAAGCTTGAATATAGGTTCTCTTAATATCGTAAATGCTATTAAGGAATGTTTGTTTTGATTACGGTCTTCGAGATCGGAGTCAGATTCAGAATTTGAGCTTGTATCAGATTTGATGAATTGAGAAGGACCTCTTGAGGACATGTGTACTCACCACAATATCAGTATATGCTTCATGTGCCCTGAACTCGATACTGATGTTTAATGTTGTTGTGTTTTGGTCTTCTCAGGGTTGTGATCTTCCTTTGAACGACTGATGTTTCCTCAGCTTGCCCAGAAATGCACTTGGAAATTCAACTTGTTTTTTGGATTGATTTTTTACTTATACGTGATTTTACTATTTGTTTATAATTTTTATTTCAGTTATTATTTTTCTTCGTTTGCCAACTAAATCGCTAGAGCGAGCCGAATTATATTCGTCAATTCGTTATGGCAAATCCTACCGCCTGCGCCACTTAACTTTTTACAGAATGTTAATTCCTTTTTAAAAATTAAGATTTTATTTGAAAAGTATAACTACTTAATACTACCCATAAATAATAACTAAACTATTTTATATAATAATCTAACTTCTAATAAATATGAGGACAATTCTAATTCTATGTATTACTAACAACGAAAGGGGGAGAAACTGTTATGCTAAGCAAAATATCTTAACGTAGCACTGTAACGTAGCACGTAGCACGTATATATATATATATATATATATATATATATATATATATATATATATATATATATATATATATATATATAAATATTTATATATATATATATATATATATTTATATATATATATTTATATATATATATATATATATATATATATATATATATATATATATATATATATATATATATATATATATATATATATATATATATATATATATATATATATATATATATGAATATTTAATACGTTTAAGAATCAGAAGACAAGACAGCACAAGAGATGAGCACTGCAATTATCAACCCTCTGCCACCTATATATATATATATATATATATATATATATATATATATATATATATATATATATATATATTTATATATATATATATATATATATATATATTTATATATATATATATATATATATATATATATATATATATATATATATATGAATATTTAATACGTTTAAGAATCAGAAGACAAGACAGCAAAAGAAATGAGCACTGCAAGTATCAACCCTCTGCCACCTCCATGACTTTCTGGATTAGCGGGGTGGCACCCATAGAAAAATTGTCCTGGACCTTCTAGCCGATACTTTCTCACGACATACACCTAGATCTCAACTTTTCGTCTGAGTATAGCCACGATCGTGCAGCCTTTCCTTTCGCACAAATTTTCATTTATCTTTTATTTATTTTATTAGATTTGTGTTATCCTTAAACTATAGCGGCGTCAAAAGCCCTGTTATGTACGTTTACCATCCTTATAAATATATTTGTCATTGGTCGGAAATTCTAGTTTTATTCCACCTAGCAGTGCCAGTTCTAAATGTAACACCCAGTCCCGACTCCGATATGAGAGAACACCGGAGCAAACCATTCTTCTCGTTATGTCCGCTGCTTGTTCACGAAGGTCGTTACAATATATATATATATATATATATATATATATATATATATATATATATATATATATATTATATATATATATATATATATATATATATAAATATATATTCAGTCGTGTACTAGACACCAAGGTGAACGGACATTTTGTACGCGAGCTCTGAGTGTATACATTTATTTATCAACAAATAAATTTCGTGTTCCATATCTCCAGGTCATGTCAAAAGGTTTTTCTAGATCAAAAAACATTGCAACCAGATGGTTGCAATTTAAGATGCTAGATTAAATAGCGTTCGTCAGATTCACATGCAGGTCAGTAGTGGATTGGGGCTGACGAGATCCACATTGGTGCTGGTTGATGAGATTGTGGGAATCTAGAAACCAGTTGAGTCGATAACTGATCATACGTTCATATAACTTTGACAGGTGACATGTCAAAGATATTGGACGGTAGCTTGATGCATAAGACACGTCTTTGCCCTTCTTGTGTATCGGCACAATTATCGCTTCGCGCCAGATGTCAGGATAGACATATTCAACCCAAAGCCAGTTGAGACATTCTTCTATTCTGAGTTTAAATAGGTTGTGTAAATGACGATACATTGCGTTAGCAATATCATTGTACCCAATAGAAGTATTGACTTATGTTAGTGCAAATTTAAATTCTGCAAGAGTGAATATTTAATTGTGATTCTCAGAATTATCACACTCGAAGTTTAGGGGAACCTCTCCGGCCGCTTTTGAGGGAAAAAAATGGAGCGAGTAATTATCCGAGTGACTAACGGACTCAAACTTGTTTGAAAGAACATCAAAAATATCAACTCTGACAGTGTGCACCTGACCATTGACCTGGAGCTTTGGAATATGGAAACTTATCTTGTAACCATTCATATACCTGATTTGCTTCCAAAGCAGAGTTAGGTCGAAATCAGTATCAATAAAAGAAGCAAATCCGCGCCAAGACTCAGTTTTAGACAGAAGAATTGAACGCCTGGATTGCGCACGGGCTTTTTCGAAAGCAATTTGGTTTAAAAGTGTCGAATTTCTCCGGTACACTTTTAGTGCACGCTTTTTAGAACGTATAGCAGAAGCTACTTGTTCATTCCACCAAGGAAAAGACTTCTTTCTGAGACAACCAGATGATTTCGGAATTGATAACGAAGCGGAATGCACAATAGAATCGTTTAGATGTTGTAGCTCGATATTTAAATCTGGTAACGGCATTAGGTTGCTGATGAATCGGCCAATCGGCCAGATCTAATAACCATCTTCGTGCTGTTGTTTGTGCAACAGAATCAGTATTTGAAAGAAACGACACAAAAATGGGAAATTGTTCACAGTAATGGGCATCGTCAACTACCTGCCACTGAAGAAGGGCAGCTACAGTAGGGCTAAAACAAGACATGTTCATGAACGTGGTTGAGCCAGTGTTGATAAGCGTGACAGCATTGTTGTCCAAGAAGCTTTCGACTTTTCGACTGGGTTCCTCAGTCTGCCCTTAGGCCACTATCGCCAATCTTTGTGTTAACAGACATTTTTTAACGTCTCATTATCAATCGACAAGGCGCATGACTCTGAGTCGGAGAAAGAAAAGTTTTTATCCTTTCCTGACAGAACAGGAGCAGGAGATGGCATAATATTTGAAAAAAGCACTTTATTCAGAGATTGAGAAGTACCTGGCAAAACAGGTACTGGAACAATAGAAGGTGACGGCATAGTTATGTTACTGGTTGTTGTACAGGATTAAGAAAGAACAGTGTTAATGATGGCGCCCATATTAGTGGAAATCGCCTCTATAATCATTTTTTTAATTTCAGGTAAAAGAAGAGCAGCAATGTCGTTAACATAGGTAGCAGAAGTAGCAAGTTTAGCTGCAGCAACCTTGGCAAAGCTCAGTGTCGGAACAGTAGGTTTCTGACGCACAAAAGCTCTAGCTTCAGGAAAACTACAATTGTTTAGAGATTTGTGTTTCATTATAGCATACTCTTCTTTAATTTAGGGCAATTTTTTGACAAAGCCAGGTGGTTTTATCCTCAATTAACGTACTTTACCGGATCGGTACGGCGCTGCTCCTCGGCGGGTAATTTACCACAGATACAGATTATTGTGTCTTTGCAATACTTTAAACTGCGCCCAAACGCTTGGCAATTGAGGCAACGCATAGGATAGGGGATCTAAGGCCTGACACGTAAACTGTACATGGCTACCCGTATTTTAGCTGGCAAGTTATATAATGAAAATGGAACGATTATGGACGCAGTGTTCTCCACTGCGCCTTTGACCTTGCAGGTTATCCGCCTGACTTCAGACATTCCTTGTAATTTAAGCTCTGATCGAAGCTCATCGCTTGTGCAATTAAGTAAGTCGCGACAAGTAATCACGCCCTTGCCAGAATTGAGGGTCGAGTGAGATGACCCCTCAACTGGAAAATCAGAGCAAGTAGTGGTTTGTAGCAACCGAGTTGTTTGCTTGGCTGTTTTCGTTTCAACCAGCAGACTATCTTTATTTTTTTTTAAGGATTCAACTTCGCCAAGCAAACAGTATAATTTGTTACTGATAAAAAATGGGCTGACCTTGAAAAATTCGGACCCATCTATTTTCTTAATGACCAGAAACTGGGGAGATTGTTCCACCGGCAACAGGCTCATCACCTCCTGCTTTTTTGCAGGACCTAATGTAACGGAGGGGTTGCCCCCTATGTCGTACACCCCGTCCGCCAACGCGGACATATAGAAAAACAACGAAAGTATAAATACCCACCTGAATATATGTAAACGTAGCCTAAACTACGATGAAAACACGATATTTACCTGATATCAGCCTAGATCCGAATGGAATCAGACGAAAATCGACCAAAATATCAGTAAAAATATGAAAACAAACAGAAACTAACGAGAAAAAAAACACTGTTCGAACACGAATTTGTTGACAAATAAATGTATACACTCAGAGCTTACGTAGAAAATGTCCGTTCACCTTGGTGTCTAGTACACGACTGAAAAAAAAAAAAAAATATATATATATATATATTTATATATATATATATATATATATATATATATATATATATATATATATATATATATATAAATATATATTCAGTCGTGTACTAGACACCAAGGTGAACGGAGGTTTTCTACGTGAGCTCTAAGTGTATACATTTATTTGTCAGCAACCAAATTTGGTTTTGTTTTTTCTCTTTCGTTTCTGTTTGTTTTTATATTTATGTTGATATTTTGGTCGATTTTCGTCTGATTCCATTCGGATTTCAGCTGATATCAGCTAAATATCGTGTTTTCTTCGTAGTTTTGGCTACGTGTTCACATATTCAGGTGGCTTATTATACTTTCCTTGTTTCTTTAACTATCCGCGTTGGCGGACGGGGTGTTCGACGGAGGGGGCAACCCCTCCGTTACATTAAACTTTTCTAAAAAGCAGAAGGTAATGAGCCAGTTGACCGAGGAACAATCTCCCCGGTTTCTGGTCATTAAGAAAAAAGATGGGTTTGATTACTTCAAGGTCAGCCCGTTTTTAATTAGTAAACAATTGTACAGCTTGGTTGGCGATGTTCAACCTTTGAAAGAAATTAAGGATGGCCTTCTTGTTGAAATTAAATCAGCCAAGCAAGCAACTCGGTTACTTCAAACTACTAATTTCTCAGATTTTCCTGTTGGGGTGCCATCTCACTCGACCCTCAATTCCGGCAAGGGCGTGATTACTTGTCGCGACTTTCTTAATTGCACAAGCGATGAGATTCGATCAGAGCTTAAATTACAATGAATGTCTGAATTCAGGCGGATAACCTGCCCCTCAATACCGTCAAGGGCGTGATCACTTGTCGCGATTTATTAAATTGCACAACGGATGAGCTCTTCTCAGTGCTTTAATCTCAAGGAGTTTCTGAAGTCAGGCGAATTACCTGCAAGGTCAATGGCGCAGTGGAGAACACTGGGTAAATTATAGTCTCTTCATCTTCGCATAAGTTGCCAGCAAAAATACGGGTAGCCATTAACAGTTTACCTGTCAGGCCTTATATCTCCAATCCGATGCGATGCTTCAATTGCCAAAAGCTTGGGCAAAGTTCAAAGACGTGTAAGGACACAAAAATTTGTATATGTGGTAAAGCACCCCACGAGGAACAGCGCTGTACCGATCCGGTAAAGTGCATTAATTATGGAGAAAGTCACCTGGCTTTGTCAAAAATTTGCCCTAAATTTAAAGAGGAGTATGCCATCATGAAACACAAAACTCTCAACAGTTGTAGTTTTCCTGAAGCTAGAGCTTTCGTGTGTCAGAACTCTGCAGGTCGGACACTTAGCTTTGCCAAGGATGCTGCAGCTAAATCTGCTATATATGCTACCTATGTTAACGACATTGCTGCTCTTCTTTTACCTGAAATCAAAAAAATTATTATGGAGGCGATCTCCACTATAATGGGCGCCATCATTAACGCTGTTCTTTATAATACCTGTACAACCAGTAACACTACAATGTCACCCACTATTGTACCTGTACCAGTTTTGCCAGGTACATCTCAATCTTTGAATAAGGTGCTTTCTTTAAATATTATGCCATCTCCGGCTCCTGTTCTGTCAGGACAGGATAAAAACCTTTCTTTCTCCGACTCAGAGTCAAGCGCTATGTCGATTGATAATGAGACGTTTAAAAATGCCCGTAAACCCAAAGATAGGCGAGGGTGGCCTAAGGGCAGACTGAGGAACCCGAAACCGTAACACGTTTCGGGTTTACCTTTAAAGTCAGCCTTCACTTTCTGACTTTTACTTTTCATTTTTCTCTTCATTTGTTATCTCTAATTCGTTCATCATTCAATGAAACTGTGAAGGAATCGTCAACCACCTAGCTAAGGTTAAACTGTTAATGGCTGAACATAACCCCAGAGTAGTTTGCATCCAAGAGAGTAATCTAAAACCTCTTGATTCATTTAACTTGCGGGGATATAACATCTTCCGCAAAGACGTTGATCCTATTGGTCGTGCCCATGGTGGCGTTAAGAAGGGACGTATTTTTTAATAGTGTGACTCAGTGACTCCAGATGTCACTAGTATCGTAGTTTAATTCATCATAATAGATATGCGATGATTGCCGCACGTAAATATAATATTTTAGTTATGGGAAAAAAGTATAAGTTGAAATTGATAGTTATAGGTTATGTAACAAATCAGGCTAGTTGCGTACCGACCTAGTTCAGTTTTGCTGAGCTAGGTAATTCGCGATTAGCAAATGCAACTAGCTACGTCATATCTAGCAACAGTTGCATAAAAATTGTGCCTTCCGCATTTAACGAAATGTTGCTAGGTCTGGATTTGTTTACAATATCGGCCATTTGAATTTAGGTCAAAATTGAGTATAAAACCGCGATGTCGCTTGACATCGAGGTCTCAGTTCAGATTGCGCTTAGCGAGTATTATTTTGTCCGTAAGTAACTTAAGCTTTATTCAGTATCTTTTTGTAAATTCATTTTGTTGTCGTATTTGTTATATTTTTATTGTTTTAAATTAAATTGTTATTTATTATTTGTACCAATTTAATCTCTCACGAGCTAACCCCAGTCTGGACCTTAAAGTGTGTATTAGAAGATCTCACCTAAAAACGCAACCACCAGGTGAGTATAAGAAGAAACATCGCTACACGCATATAGTTAAGAGGGAGCCAAACGCGTGCACGTTCTCATAAGACGCGCGTTTGTTACATTGGCGCAGTCGGTAGGATCAGCAACTCTGTGTGATCTTCAATCACCAGTACTGAATTTCGAAACGGCTTAACTATTTGTAGTGTAGTGATATCAGGATGCCGTTTGCTGGGCGTGATATCTCCACAGCGGTGGAAACGGCGCACACAACTACAGCAACAGTAACAACGGTAACAACGGCACACACTTCTGAGACCGCAACACCCTTCGCACCACCACCCACCTATAAAGACGTACAAACCTCAGATGTACACAGAATTCCTTTTTCCTATCATTTACCTCCCTTAACGAATCCTTCCACACCAGGTCGGACGAAGTGGGCAAATGAGATGGATAGTGGAGCGCGACTTCATACTGGGCCAATCTTTGCGGACCCATCGGCGATGAACGCATTACAGAGTATCGAACATTATTCTGGCGGGGCGGATTTAGAATCATTTTTCGACGGGGTAGCTACAACCGCGGGATGTTGCAACTGGTCGGAAATTCAGATCGTGACGGCAATGAAACTAAGACTTAAGGGCGACGCACAGTCCTATTTTTACGCGTTGCCGGCAGATAAGAGACCGACCACGGTTTGTGCATTCAAAACTTGGCTAATCCGATTGTTGGGGAGAAAAATAGATACCGCTACCGCCGAACGCGAATTTTTAAAAATGTATCGGTTGAAAGAGGAAACACTCTGTAAATTCGTTTCCCGATTAGAATCAGCCGCCGCGAATCTATATCGTGGTCACAATAATGATGAAGATTCGAGAATCAGAAATCATTTTAAGAGAGAAGCCGCGCTAATACAACAATTTTTGGACGGTTTAGATACGCGTTTGAGTAACGAAGTACGTAAGCATAAAAACTTTTATACGGTGGAGGAAGCCCTTCCGGTCGCGGAGTATTATGAGGAGGTTTTATCGCGAGAGGTTAAAATATCAAAAGCCGATATGCACAAGACGGCTATACGGGCCGTGACGAATATAAAACTTCCTCGGGATTGGGAAAACGGACCCTCGGTACAAAGGGGCCGGTGCAAACGGAAAAAGAGCACCAAACCGCGATTAGCAAGCAGAACAATCGGGTATCGAGCGCAGACACCACAGTGTCTTTTAAACGCGAAGACTGTCTCGGGGGCGACCCAACGCCGGACAGTTTAACGGATGCCTTTCCAAAATTAGTTCCTCGGGTCGCGGATTCAAACGACGGTGGCAGAAAACGATTAAACGTTTGCATGCTTAAGGTTATTCAGATACCTGAGTTAGGAATCCGGAGGGAGACTGATTTGGAAAGAGACGCGAGCCACGAAACGAAGAAGAACGTGGCAAATAGCGAACCGCTTGCGGTTCGCACGGATCTGGGTGAGAAGAGCGTTTTTCACTCGGATCACAAACGTCTGGCAAGCGAACCATGTAGGGTTCGCACGGATTTAAATGGGAGGGGCACTTCTCAGTTGAATCAAGCGTTGTCAGAAGGCGAGCCATTCACGGCTCACACGGATCTGATTGAGGAGAGTGCTCCTCAACCAGATCACTTTCGTCTGGCAAGCGAACCACGGGTGGTTCGCACAGATTTCATTGAGGAGGGCACTTCTCAACTGGATCAAAGGTTGCCAGAAAACGAGCAATTCATGGCTCACACGGATCTGAGGGAGGAGGGCACTCTTCAGTCAGGTCACATTCGACTGGCAAGCGAACCGTGCAAGGTTCGCACGGATTTTATCCAGAGGATGAATCAAAATATGCCAGAAAGCGAGCCACTCGTGGATCGCACGGATTTGACTGTGAGGGGCACCTCTCAGTTGGATCAACTTTTGATAGAAGACGAACCTACCGAGGTTCGCACGACTTTGACAGAGGGGGGCACCTTTCAGTCAAAGATAAGAAGGAAGAGAACGCGACAGAAAATGAAGAATTTTGTCTGGTCGCGAGAAACTTCAACGATTCCCGCATGTCACATGGTACACTCTTTTGGAGATCAGGGTACGCAAGCAGCGAAATACGCATTGGAACATGAGCCGATCGCGTTAGAAGAGCACGTTCTCTTAGTAACGCGAAGTGCAGTTGAGAACGCGAAGCCGGTTTGCCAGATACCACTTGCATCAGCAGAAACTGAATCCGAGGTAAGCAAGCGAGACTCGCGCACCGTCAACCACACTGAAATCTCGCTGACTCAGAAATTCGAGGTAGGTCATTTGCACGCAGATGACCGACATTTGTTGTCATGGTTCCTAAATAAAAATGCGGTTTTATTAAAACAAACAGATAAACCGTTAGGTAATGTCTGTACCATGCAACATCAGATGAGTACAGGAGACGCAGCACCACGGAAGACTCAACTACGTTGGAGGGGAAACTAGAACCCTCTGGGGCACTTCCAGGGGTGAAAGGGACCAAGTACGTGTCAACAACAATCCGGCGGGCTATGCAGTTTCACTTATGGGTGATCCAGAGACGTCGCTGGATTTTTCTATCAACAACTGAGAAAAATCCAGCAGAATTCCGCTTTAATGGCGCAGGTACTCACTAAGCTGCTATTTCTAGAAATAACAGTCAAGAAGCAAGTGAGTGACCTGGTTTGCGATGCCATTCCAAAACGATGCCACCCATGAGAGACGAACAAGAAAATCAGATTGTTTCCTGCCCGCGACACCCCTGATGTCATTAGCGACCTGGTTAGGCAGCCGGACTCCTAAGTGGGAAGATCATGGATTGCCTCGTGGGAGTTCTATTACCAGGAACCGCCCGCGAAAGAAGACCCTCTCTTCTTACCACCCCTATCTCCAACTCGGTGCTAGTGGTACAATAGTCATGTGACAGTGCGAGTGACAGACAATCGTTCCTTTTAGGATAAATTAGTGTTTAGAGCAATCGACCTAAATTCAATAGAGGACTGAATTCATCTTCAATGGAATTCAGTCTTAAGGGGACGGTAATGTAACAAATCAGGCTAGTTGCGTACCGACCTAGTTCAGTTTTGCTGAGCTAGGTAATTCGCGATTAGCAAATGCAACTAGCTACGTCATATCTAGCAACAGTTGCATAAAAATTGTGCCTTCCGCATTTAACGAAATGTTGCTAGGTCTGGATTTGTTTACAATATCGGCCATTTGAATTTAGGTCAAAATTGAGTATAAAACCGCGATGTCGCTTGACATCGAGGTCTCAGTTCAGATTGCGCTTAGCGAGTATTATTTTGTCCGTAAGTAACTTAAGCTTTATTCAGTATCTTTTTGTAAATTCATTTTGTTGTCGTATTTGTTATATTTTTATTGTTTTAAATTAAATTGTTATTTATTATTTGTACCAATTTAATCTCTCACGAGCTAACCCCAGTCTGGACCTTAAAGTGTGTATTAGAAGATCTCACCTAAAAACGCAACCACCAGGTGAGTATAAGAAGAAACATCGCTACACGCATATAGTTAAGAGGGAGCCAAACGCGTGCACGTTCTCATAAGACGCGCGTTTGTTACAGTTAGCAAATAATAAAATAAGTTTTGTTTGTTTTTTTTTTTTATTTTTTTTTTTTTGCTGCTTGCATTTTTTGTGCATTTATAATTTCCGCGGAATAAATACATTTTTGTCCATGATTTACCCTACGATTTATTTATTCGGGCAAAACACAATCATGATAAAATTTGATAAGCGTAGGCAGCATACTTCTTTTCCACATAGTTTCATCCCTTTTAATATCTTCAAGAAATATATCGTGATCATTATCGATATAGATCACAAAATAGCATTTTTCACGCTTACTTATATTTAATTGCCCCTGTACCTGTGAAGAAAAAGGTGAATAGTTACTTTTATTAATATTATTATTATTAATAATTATTTCCTGGTAATAGTTATTATGAGTTCTCTTTACCTGAAGGTTTTTTATTTTTAAAAGACACACATATTTTTATTTACCGCTGCTTCAGCTAGGGTCACGCCTTTTCCAACTAAAAATGGCATACATTTTATCTCTATGATAGCATCCGAATTTATTAACCCTGCAAAAAATATTTATTATATATATACTCCTATTTAATTACTTATTTATTTATTTCTACCACTTAGCAGAACATTTTTATAAATCATGATTCATTTATGGATTTGATTCGACATAATTATAAAAATAAAATTTTTGATATTTTTAACAATAAGGCATGACTAACTTTTATAAAATCATATTAGCTAACCTAATTTATACACAAGTTTAAAAGATGAACGATGTCTTACGTGTTTTCTGCAAACTTCTTTATTTTTAATTTTTTACTTTCTTATACGCAGTATAAGTGAGTATTGTAAACATGAAAAATTTCGAATTCGAAATTTTAACGGAAATATACGTTTTGACCTTCCCTGAATCGATTCCGACTATTTTTGAATGACGACCGTCTCTGTGTGTATGTGTGTGTGTGTGTGTCTGTGTGTGTGTGTGTGTCTGTGTGTGTGTGTGTTTGTGTATGTGAGCGCTCTACAGCCCAAACGCTGAAGGGAAAATTATGATGTTTTAAACTTAAGATTTGTATATGCCTGACACGAAAACCTTCTATTTTTGAAAACCATATTCCGACCGGAAGTGCATGTTTACTCTAGTCATTTTTTGCAGTTTCTGCAATAACTCAAAAACGGTTACAGTTAAAGAAAAATTGTTAACGTAAAAATTATAGATATCAGCATTTTGTACAACTTCTATTTGAAACCTTTTTTCCAAACGGTTCCGGAAACAATAAAATGACTCTTGGAATTTCTTCATATTACATATAATTTAACATAAATCGTATCATCTGCGCCTGTCAATTGTTTATCAAAAAAAAACAAAGCTGACTTAAATAATTTGAAGTTTGACATTTTATAATTATTCAAAGAAATATATTTAGCGCAAAAGTGTTCCAAAGGTCAGAACAAATATTATAAATTAAAAAAATAATGAAATTACGATGTGGTTTAACCCATATGCGTATAAGAAAGTTCGGTGCATGACACTGCAGATGTTTTGGTCTATATTTGTGGCTGCGTTACATTAAATTACCTTTACAATTTAGGTACTTCATTATTATAAATTTTTAAAAAGGCAACAACACAAGAATAATTTACAATAAACTACACTATTTCGCACTATTGCACCATATGCTGCTTAAGAATAAGACTGTTATAGACTAATACAAAAATTTTATATTCAATCTATTTATGCAATAATTGCACAATGTATTTTGAAGGGTAGAATGAGCAAGGATTTCTATAAGTTCATTTGCTTATTGGGACAAGTTTTGGTTGGGTTTTCCAGGGATTAATATATTTCTTGCGCTTCTAACAAGATTAGTATTAATCTTGTTTCCACTAAACGTAATATTATCAGCTTATTGGAAGTGGACATGAGATGTCCCATATATAACAATAGAAACCGTCAACCAGTAAAAGCTTCAACCACAGAATTTTTACAAGAAAAATTATAGCTAAACAAAATAAACAAAATAATCAGACTCGATTCTGGGGAGATAAAAAGATACATTTCCGTTAAAATCTCGAGATCGAAATTTTTCATAATTACAATACTTTCATAAACTGCGTACAAGAAAGTAAAAAGAAGCAAAAAAAGGCAACCAAAGTTTCAATTGTAAATATCAGAAATTATTCTATGACTGCTACGTTGGGTACCGTTATCTGTGTACAGTTCATTAAAAAAAATTAGTCTTGGGAAACTTATGAAACAAGTTTAGCCAACTATCGACGAAAATATCAAACAAAATTAATATTACGGTATATGGGACATAATCTAAATGGGGCTTAATTAATATACAGTTATGAATATTAAACATATTTTATTTGATTACTCCAACTGAGACTTAAGGTGGATTTATAAGTAGCACAGAGCATAGAACATAGCATAGCATAGCATAGCACACACTTTCGTCATACGGGAAACAGTATACTCATTTATAAGACGCATCGCACGCATAGAGAAATTTAGCATAGCACAGGAATTGACCAATGTTCATATTCTGTGCGTTATGCGCTGTGCTTCGTGTATTTTCGTAGGATTTCTGGATAGTACGAAGGAATACTTCTAATAAGCAGAAACAGTGGCTTGTCACGGCGGGCGGGAAATACGATTGCATGGATCTGAATATTTTTCTGTGAAAAGTCCCATGTTATTCTTATGGAGAAATACCCTTTTTTACAAAATGAATACATTTCAAAAAGCAAAATAATTTTTATTTAATACACGAAACGAACAAATAGAAGCAAACAACTTCAACATTTCTGGGCATCTTAATGTCAGATTGATATTATTTAATATTTTTTGATTTTATATTAATTTTGATTTTTCTATAGCAATTTCGGCGATTTGAATAATAGATTAAATATTAATTTACATCCAAACAGGTGTTTCTTAACGCATACATCGAAACTACCAGTTCCGGACGTATAAAAAATCGCTAAATTTGTATTTCTAAATATTTCAAATAGCAATAAATCTGTAATTATGGATGGGCCTCGTTAATATTTAATAGTAACTGCCACTTTAACTATCTAGCTTTATGCTAAGACTAATGATTAGGCTACTAAAAAGTAGTTAGTGGGTATATTTGCATTTAAAAAAAAGTGTATTCTCCATAAGAATAACATGGAACTTTTCACAGAAAAAATTTCAGATCCACGCAATCGTATTTCCCGCCCGCCGTGACAAGGCACTTTTTCTGCCCATAAATGTCATCGAAGACGCGTTGTTTCATAGGATAATGCATACAAAGCAGCAGTTCATAATGTCGCATAGTAATAGATTGAAATTAAATTAAATAACCAAACAAAACGTGAAATCAAATCTGTCAAAATAAATTTTGTTGGTTAGTTTATGGAGAAAAAGATAAATTCTTCTTTTTCTTCACATTGCTGCTGAGCTGTGCTGTGCGTCTTATAAAACCCTCCAAATGTTTTATGTTCTGTGCTATGCTATGCTATGCTATTTTCTGTGCTCTGTGCTACTTATAAATCCACCTTTATGTTTAGATATTGCGTAAGATTCATCAGTTTTAGTAACTGAATGTCGCAATTAAATGACTTATATAAATTCGGATTTAATGACATTATTTTAAATGAATTATTGTTGCAAATATTTATTAATATAATCATAATAATTTACTATCGCAGTGTTTGCTAGTATATCTGAAGTAACTATTAATCGAAAATCTCAGATCTTAATATCAATATTACAAGATTTGATTCATCAATAAAGTTTTGAAAAGTTCATATTTTGATTATTTGTTTCGGCTGTTTTTTATAACAATTTATTTTTATAATAAAGATATCCTAAGAAATAACACTTACATAATTACTGCGAGTAAGTCAAAATTTGAAAATATTGATCCTGATTCAAATTATACTGACTTGAAAACATCGAAAATTGTAGTTTTACGCGACGTCCCTCCTTAAAGTTTTTCTAGAGTCTTCTGTCCCTTTTAAAGACTGCAACATTAGGAATAGGCTACAGGCAGGCAGTAGCTTGCCAAATATACTACCCTCGCAAGATCAAAATTTGCAACGTCTATCTTCCACACGGCAATTGGAACTTAATTGACCTTGCGGATTTGGTACGACAACTTCCGACTCCTTTTATTCTTGTTGACGACATCAATTCCTATAACATACTCTGGGGTTCAGTAAGCACAGATGCCCACGGTCGAATGGTCGAAAGCCTCTTGGACAGCAATGATGTCACGCTTCTCAACACTGGCTCAGCCACGTTCATGAGCATGAGATCAAGAAATTTTTTCGGCAAAAGACTTTTGTTTTTCTAGCCCTACTCTATCTGCCCATCTTCAATGGCAGGTATTGACCATTTTCCCATTTTTCGGTCGTTTCTTTCAAACCCTGTTTTTGTTGCACAACAAACAGCACGAAGATGGTTATTTGATCTGGCCGATTAGCAATATTTCGCCAACAACCTTATGCTTCCCGAACCGTCACCAGATTTAAATATCGAGTTGCAACATCTAAACGATTCTATTCTGCATTCCGCTTCGTTATCAATTCCAAAATGCTCGGGCTGTTTCAGAAAGAAGTCTGTTCCTTGGTAGAATGAACACGTTGCTTCCGCTTTACGTTCTTAGAAGCGTGCACTAAAAGTGTAAGGGAGATATCCGACACTTCTAAACCAAAATGCTTTCAAAAAAGCCCGTGCGCAATCCAGGCGTTCAATTCTTTTGTCTAAAACTGAGTCTTGGCGCGGATTTGCTTCTTCTATTGGTACTGATTTCGACCAAACTCTGCTTTAGAAGAAATTCAAGTCTATGAACGGTTACAAGATAAGTTTCCATATTCCAATGCTCCAGGGCAATGGTCAGGTACACACTGTCAGAGTTGATATTTGTGATATTTTAGCAAACCAGTTTGAATCCGTTAGTCACTCGGATAATTATTCGCTCCATTTTTTGCGGTCAAAGGCGGCTGAAGAGGTTCTCCTAAATTTAGAGTGTGATAATTCTGAGAATCATAATGCAATATTCACTATAGCAGAATTTGAATTTGCACTAAGTCGCACAGCCAATACTTCTGTTGGGTATGATGATATTGCAAACGCAATGTATCGCCATCTACCCAACCTATTTAAACTCAGAATAGTAGAATTTCTCAACAGGCTTTGGGTTGAAAATGCCTATCCTGACATCTGGTGGGAAGCGATAATTGTGCCGATACACAAGAAGGGCATAGACGTGTCTTCTGCATCAAGCTACAGTCCAATATCTTTGACATGTCACCTGTCAAAGTTATATGAACGCATGATCAATTATCGACTCAACTGGTTTCTATAATCCCACAATCTCATCAACCAACACCAATGTGCATCTCGTCAGCACCACTCCACTACTGAGCTGCATGTGTATCTGACGATAGCTATTCAATCTAGGATCTTAAAACGCAACCACCTGGTTGCAATATTTTTTGATCTAGAGAGAGCTTTTGACATGACCTGGAGATACGGATCTCTACGAAAACTGCACAACTGGGGTCTACGAGGCCATCAGCCTCAATTCGTAGAAAACTTTCTTTCGAACCGTTCAAATAGAGTTCGAGTTGGAAAAACTTTCTCTTCTTTACGACCGTTGCAAAACGGGATTCCCCAAGGCTCTTCCATAAGTGTTACATTATTTTTGATCGCAATCAATGACATTGTGTCCAACCTACCAAATACTGTTGATTATTGTCTATATGTGGATGATCTCACGATCTTCACTTCATCCCAATCTCTCGATATCTGCCAGGAGAGATTACAGCAGGCTGTTGAATTAGTCTCTTTGGCTGCATCCGACCATGGTTTTCGTTTCTCTGTCGAGAAATCCTGCGTTATCGACTTCTGTCAACTACGTAAAGCACACAACTGTCCTGTTGTATCGCTTTACGATAGACCGGTGCGGATTGTGGATGAGGTGAAGTTTTTGGGAATAATTTTCGACCGTCGTCTTTTATGGCTGAGACAAATCAACACAGTTTCTGCGCAGTGCCGAATGTCATTGAATGCTATCAAGTGTACTGCCTCCACAAAATGGGGAGCAGACAGGGACTCTCAGCTGCGCCTTTACGTCAGTCTGGATCTATCCAGAATAGACTTCTGTGCTACCATTGTGTACTCTGCTAGTGCTTCTCTTTTGAAGAAGCTAGAAAGCGTATACAATGCTGGAATTGGAGCACTCACCGGTGCGTTCAGGACAACCCCAATTGCATGCCTTCACTGTGAAGCCGGTGTACCACCACTTCACATAAGGTACATGAACCTTGGTTTGAGGTACGGCTATAAAGTTCTTTCGCTCACGCAGCATATAAACCATTTCATATTTTCCAATAACCGAGAGTTAAATCAACTATATTCTAATAGTTCAACTTCTCTCTATTCACTTGCACTGAAACTCCCAAGGTTGTTAAATACAATCATTGACAACCAAGGGCCTGTTTTATCGAGAATTTTTACCAACATCCCTCCATGGGCATCTCTTTCTTTAACGACAAACCTACAGCTGACGAACTTGCTAAAAGATTCTACTCCTAACGCCAAATACCTGATTGAATTCTTCATTCAATTGCAACAGTACACAGAATTTCAACACACATATACTGATGGCTCCAAGACAGACTCTGGTACAGGCTGCGCTTTTGTGACCGATTGCTTACCCCAGTCGTTCACAGTGTCACCCATATGCTCAGTATACACTGCTGAGTTATATAGTATTCTCTACAGTCTTCGACACTCCCGTCAAGCTATCGATGAGCGTCGTCACCTGCTCATCTGCACCGATTCCCTGAGTTCTATCTTAGGCATCGGTAGCAGATTCTCCACAGATCCAACCGTTTTGGACATCCGTGGAGAAATCGAAAGATTACGGGAGCTAGAGAGAAATGTCGTTCTCATGTGGATACCCGGATATGCTGGGATACCCGGTGAGCACTGTGCTGACCGAGCTGCTCTTGGAGCAGCCAATGGCTACTACGTTGTCCGTCATCCCATGCGCGCCGATGATGTGTTGAGGTCTGTGGCTGTGCATTGTCTTAAGTTATGGCAGGAGGAGTGGAATACATCTTCTAGCAAATTGCGACGTGTAAAGGTGTCAGTGGAGCTCTGGATAGCACCAATACGCTTAACGAGGTGCGATCAAGTGGTCATCTCTCAACTGAAAATAGGCCATTCTTGTCTTACACACTTGCATCTTTAGGAGAGCAACCACCGCTATGCTCCACTTGTAACACTAGGCTCACTCTCGAACATATTTTCAAGCAGTGTCTTAGTTACATTTTTCATCGTCGCATTGCAGGTATTGAGGGTCCCATGCGTATATATTTAAGTAATAATGCAACAAGCATTGGTAAAGTGCTCATATTTCTCCGGGTAGCTGGTTTGTTTACACAAAGCTGAAAGGGTTCTCTTATTTTCGCTCCATAAATGTTAATACTCCACCTATCATTTCTTTTCGTTTTTCTCTACACTAAATATCAGCCAGGGCTGTGGATTTTGTGGTTTCCATAAAAGATTTCAGTTCTTGAATGTTGTTTGCACATTCCAACCTTGCAATGTTCTTTCGCACATGTGACAGTATCACGTTTTTCTTAAGGCTTTATTTAAGCTAAAGCTTTTCTCAATTGATACATTCTTTTAATTTTGTTTGTTTGTTAATAATCATGTAATTATTTCCCCTTTTAATCTCTCTCGTTATATAGAATCCGATTTTCTTTCGCATACACTATTTTCCAATTACACTTGCACAAACGGTAATGACCATAGTAGTCGATCCGCAATTTAAATAAAAATAAAATAATTAAGAAAAATAAAATATATATATATATATACAGTGAGCTCAAAAAGTATTAGCACAGGTCAAGTTTACATAATAAAACTACATTTAAAGAAAAACTGTTGAAGATAGAAAAAAAATTAAAATATGTGAAGTTATATGGAGTCATATGTTTATCTTATTTACCAAAACGATTCATCAAAAATAGCAATAACGTGGAATTAAAAATTTAAAACCAATATCACTACCCAAATTAACACGCAAAAAGTATTTGTACATGTAACAAATTGTTATAATATTCTCAAGTTTACACAAATAACCTATATTTTTTTGGATATCTTTTGGCTCTTATAATAGTAAGGAGTCTTTTTGGTATCAATTTACCAAATACCTTAAAATATATTGAAATGCTATCCCATTTTTCATGGTCCTCAATTTTCATAGAGTTTTATTATAAATTTGCCGGTTTCTAATTTTTTTTATCTTAAGTCCATAAATGCTCATCATGTTAAAGTCTGATGATTCGGGAGGCATATACGATATACTGGTGTTTCAATGTTTTAATTTCACGAGAGCTATTTCTTCTATTTTATACTGTGTAATGTGGGCTATGTATGATACTCGAAATTTTTCGCGATGAAAAGCACTATTTATGTAATGAAATAATACATTTTCTTTCAGTTTAACTAGTTTCTTTGCTTTTACTTCTTATAATGCACAGATATTTGGTAAATAACATAGGTTCATGGAAAACTTCATATAATATGTTCGGAGGAGGTCCCATGTTATTATTATTCATGGCATTTGATGAAGGTCTATAAAATAACTGATGCTGAAACTAAAAAACTAAAGTGTACGAATACTTTTTGCGCGCTAATTTGACGTTTGTCATCGGTTTTTATTTTTTATTGGCATTATAATTTAATTTTTGTTGATAAATTTAAGTATTAATATTGAATGTGTCTCTCCATGATACTCTACATATTTTTATATTTCACTTACCTTGAATTGTTTTCCTACAAAAGTAGTTTAAATATGAAAATTTTAATTGTACGAATATTTTTTGCGATCATTGTATATATATGTATATATATATATATATATATATATATATATATATATATATATATATATATATAAATAAATATATATATATATATATATATATATATATATATATATATATATACATATATATATATATATATATACATATATATATATATATATATATATATATATATATATATATATATATATATCCTACCGACTGCGCCAGTTAACTTTTTGAACAACCGCAAAGTAATTTTTTTTATTAACAATACAAGATTGCACAATGCTATAGTTGCCAAACTTAATAGACCCTTTCCTCGAATTTTGAAAACTCATATAAAACTAATAAATAACCTAAGATAAACATATTTATAACAAAAATACCATTTTGTTTATTTTAATTATACTAATTTTACCGAAACTGGGCTTCTATACGTTGCCGAGTACGGGCCATTTACGCGTGACGTGACTATCCAGTTTACTCAGTAGTCAATGCATGAGACGACATGGAGAGCCGGCGTGAAAATCCACATTTTGCTAAAAATGCGCGGCTCAAATATTGGTATGTGCCGAGATGCAGCTACACTGCATTAAACAATTCCGAAAAAATATTTATATCGGTACCTAAAGGCGAAAATCGAGTGAAATCAGTTGACTCAAGTGCGACGAAAACCAGGTAACCTGTTTTTGCAGTCAAGAATTTAATATTATAACAATTAATAATATTCATTATAAATATCAATAGCGTACGACAAAATTGGCATTAACTTTACAATACATTTCATTCTTGTATTTAAATTATTCTTTAAATACTGGTTCATCGTCTTCGTCGGGGGAAATACAAGTAACTACCTGAAAACTCGACGTATTTAGGAATTTTTTTTGGGAATATGAAACAACATACACTTTTCGGGCTTCTTTTTATGCATTTAATATACATTCAGCTTCACTCACGATTTTTTTAAAATATGCCCAACCCCTGTGTGGCCTAGACGCTACGCCAAAACGTGATCGCGTTAGGCGTGCGGACCCAACTGGCGGGAACTCTGGGGATCCGAAACATATATATTTTTTACATTTATTAGATAAACCTTATTCTCAGATGTATTTTGTTCTATATGAACCTCCGAAACTAGAAAAAAACATCTGCAGTGTCATGCACCGAACTTTCTTATACGCATATGGGTTAACCATATCGTAGTTACATTATTTTTCTAATTAATAATATTTGTTCTAACCTTTAGATCGCTTTTACTTTAAATATATTTCTAAGATTCAATATAAAATGTCAAACTTCAAATAATTTAAGTCTATTTTGTTAAACAATTGACAGGCGCAGATGATACGATTAATGTAAAATTATATATAATAAGCAAGAATTTATTTTGAAAACAGAACTTTTTTTGGAAAATATATTCAAACAAAAGTTGTGCTGAATAAAAATACCTTTAATTTTTGCACATTCTATTTTTCTGTAACTGTTACCAGTTTTGAGTAATTGCAGAAATTGCAAGAAATTACTAGAGTAAACAGGCACTGCCGCTTTGAATATTTTTTTCAAAAAAAGGTGGTGCACACCTCAGGAATATGCAAATCTTAAGTTTAAAGTTTCATAATTTTATCTTCCACCGTTTAGGCTGTAGGGAACATACACACACACACACACATACAGACACACACACGCACACACGCAGACGGATGTCATTCCAAAAATAGTCGGAATTGTTTCAGGGAAGGTCAAAACGTATATTTCCGTTAAAATCTCGAGATCGAAATATTTCATGATTACAATACTTAATTATATTTCGTATAAGAAAGTAAAAACCGATATTACATAAAAAAAAACTTAATCTGAAATAAATAATGAACTTTTCATCTTTTTTTTTCGTATTTAAGCACACCTAAATTTTACTTAATGCTAATTTTTTCATGATTTTAGTAGTTTATATAGAATAAAATTTAATGGCTTTTCAATCACGCTAAGGTACAAGTCATTTGAATGAAAACTTTTTGAGTTATTTTTCCCGCCAGTTTGAAAAATACCATTTCGAGAAAAACGCATGTAAATTTATGTTAGGTAAGAGTGTAGTTTTTGGAAACCTTCGGTTGTTTTAAGTCAATCGGCGACTCCGGGGCCATACAAGGTTTTTTCCTCTTGCACATATAAATCGTTTAGTTCAGCCTGAGTCTGTTTTCTAGCAGTTCTGGCCTCTTTGCTCTTTACTCAACGATCGGCGCTCCTGGCGAGTGTAGCGGTCCTAGTCAGATTTAGTACTGAAGACGTGCGTATTCTGGCCAATAACGCACTGCAAACCATCCATAATAACATTTTTTTTTTAAATTAATATTAATTTACTTAACTTTGGCACCCTATTTCACTAATTATATTTCTCAAAATAAATATTAAATGTCAAACTTCAAATTATTTAAGTTTTTTTTTGTTTTTCAGTAATTTTCAACAATTGACAGGCATAGTTGATACGATTTATGTGAAAATAATTAAAATAAGAATCAAATTTAAAAGTCATTTTTGTTTCCGGTACCTTATTTGAAAAAAGTTTCAAATAAAGGATATTCAAAATGCTTATATCTATAATTTTAAT